>OZ024827.1:38131122-38628622 GCA_964016985.1 Anodontia alba
CGCCTGTTCAAATTTATAGAAAATTTCACCTCCAAAAACTGAAACTTTTTCAGATAAAAACTCGGATATTTTTTCATATTTCTGCTCGAAACATAAATTGTGGGTACTCGTTAGAACCGCCTCGTCGTGGCGGTTCTAACGAGTACCCACAATCTATTTTTATGTGCAAAAATAAGAAAAATAATGTATACCCCTGTAAACCCCAGTTTTACTACATAAAAGTGGGGTTTAAGGGGGTCAAAATAATATCGGCGCGTTTTCGTGATGTATAATGTTAAATACTTATTAGAATAAATGAACGAATATTTTTATATGATTGTTTTTCATGATCAAATTGAGAATTACAGTGGGTATGAATCTCATATTTCTGCCTTACTTCGTAGAAATATAACTCAGAATACAGATTTAAATGCACGAATCTCATATTTCTGCCTTACTTCGTAGAAATATAATTCAGAATACAGATTTAAAGGCATGAATCTCCTATTTCTGCCTTACTTCGTAGAAATATAATTCAGAATACAGATTTAAATGCATGAATCTCCTATTTCTGCCTTACTTCGTAGAAATATAACTCAGAATACAGATTTAAATGCATGAATCTCATATTTCTGCCTTACTTCGTAGAAATATAATTCAGAATACAGATTTAAATAAGTCATTTGACTTTTATTTGGATTCCTTCCGTGTAAATCGAGGGTTGAGCACAAGACTGACAGATGGTTGTTTTTCCACAAACTTAATCTCCTCACATGAAGGCGTAATGAAGATTACAACATTTCTTTCTGTAAACAATGAAAATTTAGGTGCCATTGCTCGTGGCACCTAAATTTGCATTGTTTACAAAGGGGTCAAATTTGCCCCTAAACAAGGGTTTCAAAAATATGTTTGAGTTACTACAGTCTTGTGCTCAACCCTCGAAATGTGATGTTGACAAGAATCATAGCTATATGTAAATGTATATGAATAAAAAATATTTAAACTAACTATAACGGCAAATTGAGTTCCCTTTAAATTGGAATCTTTAAGCATGGCTATATGTTCCTAATCGAACAGGTAACTGCCGTTATATTAAGTGGAGTAACTGAAGAGCTGCTGTAAAAGACGATAATCATCTTGTGCTGGGGTGAAATAAGACAACCAAAATCCGTTTCATCTTTTCTTTTACAGCTTCACACACTTATGTTGTTCAGCACATGTGATTACAATGGATTGCGGCAGGTGAACATATATCTCTGGGTATATGCGGACAGCAAAGGTCCTGATCAGACCGCGCACTTGCGCGATCTGATCAGGGCATTCGTTGTCCGCTTACAGATATGTTTAATACAGTAGGCTATAACAATGCAGGGCAGAGCCCCGATGCGATTGTGCATATTTCGAATATGTGTATATGTTCGAAAAGACCTTTTTACTTGCTGAGACCTAAATAATATTTGTTGATGCATACCGTATATTCTCATATAGAAATGTCTAAGCTAATGATGCAAGCAAACAAGACCTGAATGTTCTTAAAATAGCTGTTTGATCAGGGTCTCGCTGTTGCCATCCAATCAGCACATCAGCACATTTTAGACAGATCCAAACATCAAACAAACTTGTTCAAAAGTTTAGGATAAAATAAGCCGCAAATTTGGAAATGTATATTTCAACATGGGAGCAAATTCTTTCCTTCTAGAGTACATCTCTTTTAAGAAGGGGATTTGTGTTTAGGAAGAAAACGGGAAGTATCAAAGATGAATTCTTTGTTAAAATGGCTGAACTGATACTGTATCTAGGGTAGACCTTCCGTGTCTAATATTTTACTGTGGCCACTGAGTGCATATGGCTGTAGGTTTATGTTCTCTTACTGAGGCTGCATCAGTAATGTAGAGAAGTAAAATGAGGGCGTGATGATACATACTGAGGGCGCAAATCTATAAAAGTTATTTTCCTCCTTTCTGAAATGGGGTGTACTCTACCTTTGTAAGTAATTTCAGAGTACATCCCTTTTCAGAAGGAAATTTGTGTTAAGGAAGAAAACGGGAGGTCCCAAAGTTGACTCCCTTGTTAAAATGACAGAAGATCTATCAAGTGTACGCATTCCCTATAATCCGTACAAGTATGAGCTTTCTCTAAAAGCTTGGCCTACGCTTAGCACACAATGCAAAGCGTAGACCATTGTTTGTGAAAGCTAATATTTAGTTATAATAACGCTGAGCAGTCCATGGAAAATAACATTGGACCTTCATAAAGTTCTAGACCTTCATAAAGTTCTTCCAAAGCAATATCAAAGTCTAAGATTGTCTACGCCCATGGAGTAGACAATAACTCAAAGCAATGGTAATATCTACCTTATGGCGTGTTTTACAATTCAGGCACACAGGGTGTGGGGGGGGGGGTGTGGGGAGGGGGGGGCACTCACAGTTTTTATAAGAACCCGGGCTCATAATCGAAAATAGCATTTCGAAATGCAATCTTTTCACAAGGAACCGATGATAGAACAAAATGCTTTTGCATACATTGACATCTATCCCGAACCGCTGTAAAACTTGGGGATGGCATTGAACTCAGAATCGAAAGTTCCAAGAAGGAAAGACATACTTTTTCCTGTAATTCAATACATGTATACCCTCAGCTTGTAGTCTGGCAATGCAAAGAAAATAACATATTCAGCTATCCTTAACATTTATAGGCCTTCTGTCATCAACAAAGCACTATATGTATTTCACGCGTCACTTTTATCGACCATTCGTTACCAGTTTGTCACGGGGTGTACCATACATCTTACCCCAGTGCCACACCTCATCCGTCCTCCACGCCGATACTTCGTTTATTATTATCGCCACGCGTTTTTAAAAGAGCGATGGGGATATTGCAAACGCCTCCATCCATCCGTCTGTCTGTCACGCTATCTCCTCCTAAATCAGTGGGCGGAATTTAACCAAACGTGCAACATGACTTCCCAAAGTGGTAAAGTTTGCTAGAGCAACCTTGTTTTTTTTCTGTTCGTCCGTCTGTCTGTCTGTCCATCCGTCTTCCGTCCATCTGACCGTCACGCTATCTCCTCCTAAACCGCTGGGCCGAATCTAACCAAACTTGCTACATGACTTCCCCACATGGTAAGGGTGTGCGAGAGCAACATTATCTTTCCGTCCGTCCGTCCCTCTCTTCGTCCATCTGTCCTAAACCACAGGGCGAAATTTAACCAAACATGGTGTCCTCCGAACATGATGAGAGTGCGTATTTTTTCCGTCCGCCCGTCCGTCCGTACGTCAATCCGTTCTCCTCTCCGTCACGCAATCTTCTCATAAACCACAGGGCGGAATTCAACCAATTTTGCTACATGCGTTCCCCGCGTGGTAAGGGTGTGCGAAAGCAACATTATTTATCCGCCCGTCCGTCCGTCCATCTGGTAAGGATTGGAGCACAACATTTTTTCCTTCCGTCCGTCTATCTGTCCGTCACGCTATCTCTTCCTTAACCACTGGACGGAATTTTACCAAACATGCTACATGCCTTCCCCGCGTGGTAAGGGTGTGCGCAAGCAACATTATTTTTCCGTCCGTCCGTCCAGCTGTCCATCACGCTATCTCCTCCTAAACCACTAGGCGGAATTTAACCAAATTTACTACATGACTTTCCCGCGTGATAAGGGTGTGCGAGAGCAACATTATTTTTCGCTTCTCTCTGCTTAGTGGTGAAAGTGCGGTGATTTGCGATAGCGTGCCATCGACCGCCCGATCTTATTACCGTACTCTTTTCCCCAGTAAACCAAACAAAAGATTAAAGCCTTTTTCGCGTTTTCTTACATCCGCGATCGTAGCTAAATGCTATGTTATCATGTTATCATAATATCTATTACGTAATAATAGTTTTGTAAGCAATCACCAAATGAGTTGTTAAGAAGGAATGTTCAATAATAATTCCGGGATAATTTTTCACGAGTTCCCATAAAAATCATATGTTATGGTACTCTTTAGAAGCACCTGGGCAAGGCGCTTCTAATGTGTATCCATAACATATGTTTTATGGAGTAATAAGAAATAAGAAAAAAAATCTTAGAATTATCATCAAGTATTCCTTTTTAAACATTTTTTTGTTCCATGCTATGCAGTTTCCAGTAAGCCGGCTAAATAGGGATCTAAGGGCGCCACCTAAATATGTCAATGCTGGATCTAGAATAGGTCAGATACTTCAGGGCAGTCTTTGCATGGAATGAAGCTCGCTCAATTCGGATCTTTTCCGCAAAAACATCGTACCTAGTCCGTCGTGCTCTTGCGGTGGATTCGAAAGAGCATTCTATTTTTTCTGTACGTGCCCTAAGTATACAGATGTCAGGAACAGATACCTACCTGATCTGCTACATGTACCAACACATTATGTTCACGACTTATTATTTGGAAAAGAAAATGCACCAGATAATGAAAACGAGCTCCTTTTTTAAAAAGTACAAGATTTAATTATCAAATCAAAACGGTTCATGCAATAACTCATAACACAATTTGCTCCAAATTTAAGTCCTAGCTTCTAGCAAAATTATCTAAGATAATGATACCAGCTAATGACACCAGCTAAGTAGCACAAACTTGGATCGGTCAGCATCCTTTCTTCCTTTTTTTTTTTTTTTTTACAAAGAACATTTGTTACAGTCTCTTTTCAAAGTTTCAAAGTAAAAGGCAAAATGTCGTCCATATGACGTATATGTTGTAAGTACATGCTATAGCTGAAGGCATCACATTGATACTGTCCGTAATAATTAATAATAAATTTGGACGATTTTAATATCTTACCATATTAAAAAACATATTTTGTAGTGTTTTGTACCTAGTATTGCTGAAATTGCAAAATGCTCTCTCTCTCTCTCTCTCTCTCTCTCCCTCTCTCTTACAACAGAAAAAAAAAAAAAAAAACATTATAATGCCTGCTGCCGTTGTGATTTGCGCTTTAATTGTTAACACTAAGTATAACCTACACAAACAACAACACACAGAAACATTTGGATGAAGGGAACAACAGTGTTTCGGCATTAGCCTTCACTAGAAATTTGTTGAATGCCAAAATAGTTTTATTGTTTCTGTACTAATGAGATTATCTACTCGGCTGCTTTTCTCATTTTCACATGATCGTTGATCGATATTGCGCCCGTGCTTCTCGACTCACAGTGGTGAGTGGCTAGAGATCCTTTAGCCATTTTAGTCTGGAGACCCCTCCAAAAAGGTAATCGGCAAACATTGCAGACCCAGATCAGACGCCGCAGAACGCGGCGTCTGATCACGGTCTACACTGTTTACAGGACTTTCTATAAAACATAGTTCTAATAAAAAAAACAACTGACACCCTGCTGTTGGAAGCAGACCGGTCCAAAGACTTGTGATTGAAAAGTCCACTCGACGTATATGTAAATCGGTAAAACGGACACTTTTGACCGCTAGAACACCAAGCACGCCGTTTTACACGACTAATCTACCAGTACTTTTAATTGTCGCTACTTCGAATGAAACGTAGTCTTGTTTGTTTTGTTTGTGTTGAGGTTTTACGGCCCAGTCAACCCAATGGGGTCATGTCGAGCGCGGTCAGTTTACCTAACCACACGTTTACTGGGCAGGCGGTTAACCAGTATTGTGCACATTCTTTCGCCAGAAACTGACAACTGCCCTTCTTGAATCAGCGGAAGGGAGAGAATGACCGTAGAAAATATTTCATGATCAGTCTCCACGAAAGAATGTTGCCGACCTCGGCGGGGGTTGAACCCGCGACCTCCTGGTCTCCAGTCGGACGGCGCATCTAACTGAGCCACCGAGGCCGGCTTCAACAAAGTCTACCTACCTTTTTTCTTTTCTTTCTTTCTTTAAAGCCGCTCGTATTCGCCATTACCCGCAGCCGCTTTTGCAGGACGGATCATTACAGAATAGGCTCTTTAACCTGCACAGAGAATGTCTCTTCCTGCACAGGGTCCTCCAGTTAATGACCTCATCCGAAGGACGATGCACTGTATTAACACCATCCCTGTCAGTGATAGATACAGAGCATGTTTAGGTTCAGAAAATTTCTTAACCCGAGCGGGGATCGAACCTGAGAGCTCTAACACCAGAACCAGTGTACTACATGTAACTACTGCGCTACCACGCTCTTCCAGTTACTGTGTGCAGGATAAATGATTATTCTGATTGTACTAAAGTGTTCGCATGTCCGAGCGTTCAGCTCACCTGACTTCGGATTAAGATGTCCCGGATTAGAATCCAACTGCAGGTGAATTCAGCTCATGTCTGTGCGGTGCTTTATTACACAGAGCCTATCATTATTATCAATTAACCGAAATTCCGTTTAAAGAGACGTTCTCATTCTACTGCACAGCTGCGCAGGATAATTGAAGCCATCATTCAAGTGTTCAAATATGGCTATTTGATCACGCCTTAACCCTTTCACCCCTGAGTTTCTGAAGTGGACTTTTCCATTCGTGTATCGGCCATCCATGTTCATGAACTAAAATGCTTCATGACATACAGTGAATCCTAGTTATAACGACAGCAGTAATTTTGTTCCCAAAGATGTTGCCATTGAAACGAATGAAAAAGGCCTTGATTTATTCTTATTTGCACATTGAACACATGTTCTGTATATTTGTTAGAATCGCCTCTAACAAATATCCAACACATGTTTCTTGAAATATTAAATAATTTCTGCTTACATTTCACAGTTTGAGCGAAGGTTTGATACCAATCAAATGAGAATTATAACGAATTTTGTCGTTGTATCGTGTATCGGTATAAAGAGGACTGACTGTATAACCGTAAAGCTTATTACAGGATCTTTAGTCTGATGTGAAGGCCATTATAGTAATTGCATGGAAAATGTTATAGATGTAAAACAATAGCCACAATCACATCACGAAAGCAAAGCTATAAAATTTTAACCCCCTTAAACCCCACTTTTATATAGCAAAACTGCGGTTTACAGGGGTATACATTTTTTTCTTATTTCTGCTCAAAAACATAGATTATGGTACTCGTTAGAACCGCCTCGCCGAGGCGGTTCTATCGAGTACCCACAATCTATGTTTTGAGCAGAAATATGAAGATTATCAGTTTTCTATCTGAAAATATTCAGTTTTTGGAGGTGAAATTTTCTATATATTTGAATAGGCATGTTTTCATAATGACATGACTTAGCCTACCAATGACATGAAGAGAAAGAACCAACACACACATGGCAGACAGTACACAAGCTACAAACCAAAGAAAAGCAAAGTAACCAGCTCCCTCTTCCCCAATATGGCGATCATAATGCTAGACTGGACCCACTACACAATCCAAGAAGTCATTACGAAAACACGCCTATTCAAATATTTTGAAAAATTCACCTCCAAAAACTGAAAATTTTCAGATAAAGATTCTCGATGAGGCGGTTCTAACGGGTACCCACAATCTATGTTTTTGAGCAGAAATATGAAAAATAATGTATATCCCTGTAAACCCCAGTTTTTCTATATAAAAAGTGGGGTTTAAGGAGGTCAAAATTATATTGTTATGTTTTTGTGATGTCAACGAACAGTACAAAACGTGAAAAAAGCCCGCAATAAGCAGCCACAAGGCCACGCAAAGAACAAATAACAGAACTACCGCCTTTTAACGGTCATTAGTAAAAGCTATTCTTCTTTTGTTCCAAATAACTACACTGACTGTCCATCATACGTGTAAATATACAGTCGACTCTCGTTATCTCGAATTCCAGGGGACTCTCTGAAATACTTCGAGATATCCGTAGTTCGACATATCAGGTTTGCAGAATTGAGGAAAAAATAATTTGATTAACCACATTTAACAAACTGATAGGTAATTGGACTTTTGAAGTTAGAGATATATTGAAAATATTGTGGAAAAGGGGAGAAATTGCTCTTAGCAATTTCTCCTCTTTTCTACAATATTTTCCATCTGTTGTTAGGTTTTCATGTATAGGCAGGGACCAGATTTTCACTTCGAGATAAGCGGTTATTCGAGATAAGCGAGGTCGAGATAACGAGTGTCAACTGTATATACAGAGAGAGAGATAGAGACAGACAGACAGACAGAGACACAGAGAGAAAGAGAGAGACAGACACAGAGAGAGAGAGAGAGAGAGAGAGAGAGAGAGAGAAAGCGTTAAAGCTCATATCTAGTGACATTTTTATCGCAAAGCTGCGAACATTTTTTTTTTATTTAATTTTATATTCAACTCAAACAAATATATTTACAAAGCATTGGTGATTATTCGTATATATGATTTTTACTAATATATATTTTAACAGGTTTTGTAACTAAGTCTTATATGATCGCGTATCATAGCAACAGACAATGCATGTACCTGATGATATGAGATGCTGATCCCCACCTATCTTTAAAACACATGCCGTGAGCATACATCAGAATTCTGATGAATACCCACAGCATATGCTTCCATGGAAAACCAAGGGAAACCACCACCAAAACATCACGAAATACACACCCTATATGTTGCTTTAGAGTAAAGAAAAAAAAAAATCATTCCAATGTCTGATATCATAGTTCTAAACCTATAAGGCATGGTAATCTTAAAAAAGCGTTCTTAGACAATGTTCTATATATCTAGTTCACCATGAATAAGAGGAAGTATTTTATAAATGAGTTTTTAGTTTCATTGTCAATGAACATAATATATATTAATGTTAATCGTTTGGATGTACCCTTTCTTTTCTCTGCCCCTATGGTGGTCTCTAAGCTGCGAGTATTTTGATCGCTCTTCCTAATTAAACAAGCCTCTTAAAATGTTCTGTCTATTTTAATTTATAGATGTTAACAGCTAGTGCGAATACAATTGGCAGAAGATTTTTCCATAGACCCCGTATTTAGTTGATTCCTGCTGAACGTTGTGTTTAGATGGGCCTTCCTTAATACTACCTGGTTTACTCTTGTTCTTTTGTTTTCTTCTTTACATTTCAATTAAGCGTAGTACTTATTGTTTCTGTATTCATTTGCTTCATTATGCAACATGCTAATTAGATTTCCAAAATGACTCATAAGACCAGTGATGCAAAGTAAAAAATATTATGCAGCTGGCATCATCATTAAGTATAGGTATAAAGTTCTGTTGCTCAGCATGCATAAGACTGTCCTGAAAGTAGAATTACCACCTTTATTAAGTTCTTAATAACACTAAGAATTAGACAGGTATGTCTGAGCAAACAGTGTAGACCCCGTTTAGACTCCACAGAGCGGTATCCGATCTGTGTCCTTTCTCCCCAGTTCCTCTCGTTCATCTCCTCTACTATCTCTTCTATCTCTCTTCTCTGAGAGACTACACCAAATGAACCACAAGGGTTGACGTGTCGTTAAACCCCAACACAATCAATCAAAATCCGTCTTTAGACACATCACAGGGTAGTAAAATGGACGTTCAAATGTTAGGACAAGTACTGTAAGTGTTTAGATGTCCCATTATTTAGGGTAAATACGATATTCGGCGACATTCCTGATCCGCGCCGCCGCCTTATCAGAGTATTATTTTCAATATACCCATAACGTTTCATTTAACAAATAGTGTAGACTATAGTACATGTAAGATAGCGCGGATGCTTCAGTTAATCTGGGTTCGCGCTGGACGCACGCGTTGTATGGTCATTACGAAAACATGCCTATATAATTTTGACCCCCTTAAACCCCGCTTTTATATAGTAAAACAGGGGTTTACACGGGTAAAGATTATTTTTCTTATTTCTGCTCAAAACATAGATTGTAGGTACTCGTTAGAACCAACTCGGCAAGGCGGTTCTAACGTGTACCCACAATCTATGTTTTGAGCAGAAATAAGAAAAATATCGGAATTTTTTATCTGAAAACTTTCAGTTTCTGGTGGTGAAATTTCCAATATAATTGAATAGGCGTGTTTTCGTAATGGATTTTCTTCCTTGAGGGATTTGTGCGTTCCTCTCTTTTTAAAGACTGAGTCCATTCAGTTTGTTTTTTTTTTTTTTTTTTTTTTTCTTTTTTTTTTGTTTTGTTTTTTTTTTTTTTTTTATGCTGGTCATGATGAGGCCTAATTGGCCGAATCTATCTAGTCTGGCCAACAAAACGTGATACTTAGAGATTTTCGTTGTGTGTGTGTGTGTGTGTGTGTGTGTGTGTGTGTGTGTGTGTTCATATCACCGATTTATTGGTCCAGTTGAGGTTTTACGGCCACATCAACTTATTAGGGTCATTGTTACGCCTGATGGTGGTCAGGATGGCCCGAGGGTGACTTCCCATTTGATTAAGTTTCAGGTTGGGTGACGCCAAACTGAATCACTACACAGACACTCTAACAACGTTGGAATTGTGTATCATATTTTTTACACATGTATTATTTACAACATATAATAATACACTAAACATATAACTACAACACAAACTATATAACTGCAATGCTCTTCGCGTCTGCGCCGACAACGATCACAACACGACCAGAAACTATACCGGTTTATAATTTGATTAATCGGGCTTCATTTATCAAATTTTGACGATCTGTATAATCCCAGCCGAAAGCAGCGGACTATGTCGTGAAATATGTTGTGAACTGTGCCATGAACTATGTAGTGAACCATGTCGTGAACCATGTCGTGCCGATGTGAACAGAATGCCCCTTTCCCTGCATAAACATCAGGGCCCAGTTTTTCAAAGCGTCGTTAGCTTAACGAGCTCATTAAGGGTCATTTCGTTAACTGTTTTAGCGGATTCAATATACAATATTCTGATATTTTTGCTGAAAAAATGTGAGTAGCTTTTTTACTGCAAAAGCTACTCACATTTTTTCGGCAAAAAAATTCAGCATATTTGCGTATCCCTTGATGTAAATTTCAACGAATCGTTAACAAACGACATTGTTAGCTTTGAACAACTGGGCCCAGTCTGTTACTACCTTTTCTTTCTTAACAGTTTCTAGGTTAACCTTTTATCAACTTTCTTTTTCTATTATTTAGAATATTATTGTGCATGTGATCATTTGAATCATTAAGACTTTATTTTCTTATATATTTAGCACGTCTGGCAAATAATGCCCGCGAAGAATACACTTTATTCTCTTATAGATTCTAAAAAAGGATAGAGTAGAATGGAATAGAAGCTCCTTTCGTCATTTTCTCATGGCGACGGCTTGACGCTGTCTCGACAGATCATAAGGAGTGGCTAGTCGAAAATGTAGTGTTCTTCCCTGCGGTAGAACGTTGGTGAGAAGGCCCAAGTCTAAAATAAATCAATATACACACTTTCACTATACATTGTACAATAACACAAGATGAGGCCTGCTATTATGTGACTGAGTCATTATTCTACAATGACGACCTACTTCTCCAGCTAGAGTGAGTGATGTCACTGACGTCGCGGCGGAATCGCTGAATCGCTAATCGGCGGAATCGCTAATCTTTCACTGGCATCGACATGACACCTTCTCGATTGCACGCATCAGCGCCGTCGACAGTGAGCAATCCACTGACTGTCAACATCGTCGTTCGATTTCAACATCACACGCAAGCTTCATTTCCCAATAAGTCAATCATTGTGTTTTGCATAACACCTGGATAATAACAGTGCTATGACATTCCAAATGTAGCGACCCTAATGTTATAAAGACACTACCATTTGCTGGATGTAACACCAAACTTATAATTGTAACGAATAAATATATAATAAATAAATTTAATAGGATTTGGTTACAAGTCTCAGGAGGAGGACATTAGGACCAACTTCGATTCTGACTAATTTGCGTATCCTAATAATGTTTTGCGCAGACGATTAATTTACATGAGCACGTCCGTCTGCGATTTCACGTGCCATAATAAATTACATTAACTGCACACATGCGCATATCCTCAACGACCTAGTGCTTATGTCTTTGGGTCTTGCGTATGTGCATGCATGTACATGCTTCCTAAATTTATATTAAGCCGGCGCGATCCATTATGGTACTGCCACTTCACATTTTAAATCAGCAAGTCTTTTATTCCAGATTTAGTCTGATAATTGAAAATTCAGGCTTTCAGGCTTTTCGTTTTTTTGTTTGTGTTTTCATTACATTCCATTTAGAATCAATTTATGAGCTGAGAAAATACCTAGCTTTCAGCGATGTTAAATAGATAGATTCCGTAGACATAATTTGACACTTTGTATCAGCTTCACAAAATTTGCTCCAGAAAGCACAACCTTTAGGCTGTACCTCATAATAACAACATTGGATAAGTTACACGTCATTGTATTCTTTCTGCAGACAGCTTGCCTTATAAAGAATATGAGCCAGAGCATGACAAAACCTACACATTACGAAAACACGCCTATTCGAATATATTGAAAATTTTACAACCAAAAAAAGGAAAATTTTCAGACAAAAATTCTGATATTTTTCATATTTCTGCTCAAAACATAGATTGTGGGTACTCGTTAGAACCGCCTCGATGAGGCGGTTCTAAAGAGTACTCACAATCTATGTTTTTTTAGCAAAATTAGAAAATTAATGTGTACCCCTGTAAACCCCAGTTTTACTATATAAAAGTGGGGTTTAAAGGGGTCTACATTATATAGGTATGTTTTCGTGATGAAAAGAGCATGTGCGTCCAGCAAATACTCAGACCATCTTTGGCATCCGCCCAGTCTGATCAGAGTCTTCGCTGTCCGCATGATGGAAGTCTGGGTTCTAAGCTACCCATTGAGTGCACAGCGAAGACTTTTATCAGTCTGGGTGATGCCCAGGCTGATCTGATTCTTCGTGGGCGCACATGCCATTCTGTAGCTTTTCTTATGCGTTGGCTCATATAATGATTTGAGCAGCAACGTCATAAAACCGTACTTCGCGCAGTCTGAAGAGAATCTTCACTGGGCACATTTTGGATAGCATAGATAACAAAGTTTCTACAATCGAACATCGAAGACTCTGATCAGGCTACGCGGATGCGCAGGCTGATTTGAGTATGTCAGAAGATGCGTTTTCTAACGTTGCGGCTCATTTCTAAGAAATTGTTGTTTTGTAATATATCAGCATGAGGATACGATGGCTAAAAGACGGTAGGAATTTCTTTTTATCCCACAACAAGAATCATTATCCCCACGCTTTGTTAAAGCAATGGCGATATTGTAAACACCTCCGCCCGTTCGTCTATTTGACAGACAGTTTCAATGTATTTATATAGGATTTCTTCCGTGGAAACATAGATATCTTGAATTGTGCGGCTAAAATTTACTTGTGCGACTATAAAATAGTCATATAAGTATCAAAATTACTCTGAATAACCATATAAGTACCCATTCGTAAGAATGTCCGTCCGTCCGTCCGTCCATCTCCTAAACCACTGGCGGAATTTAACCAAACTTGCTACATGACTCCCCGCTTATGGTAAGGGCGTGCGAGCGCAACAGTATTTTTTGTCCTTTCTTCCATCTATCGGGCGTCCGTCTATCTGTCCATCTCCTCCTACCGTAATAATGCATTTATAGGACTATTCCGTTATAAGACAATCTCCTCCTACCATAATAATTTGTTTATAAAACTATTTCATTATAAGACTATCTCCTCCTACCGTAAATCACTGAATGGACTTTAGCCAAACTTGCTACATGATTTCCCGTCAGGGTAAGGGTGTGCAAGAGTAACGGTGTTTTTTTTTTTTTTTTTTTTTTTTTTTTTTTTTTTTTCTGTCCGGCGTCCTTCCGTCCGTCTGTCTGTCGGTCACACTATCTCCTCTTAAACTACTGGGAGGTTTTACCCAAACTTGCTACATGTCTTCTCCGGGTGGCAAGGGTGTGCGCGAACAACATTATTTTTCCGTCTGTCCGTCCGTCACGCTATCTCATAAACCACTGGGCGGAATTTAACCAAACTTACTTCATGACTTCCCCACGTGGTAAGGGTGTGCCAGAGCAACATTATTTTTCATTTTTCTTTGCTTGTGAAAGCGTGGGAATTCGCGATGATGTGCCATCAACTGCTCAGTCTAGTTTCTTATGTTTCTGTTGTTGTTATTGTTACTGTTATCATTACTTATCATTAGTATAACTTTTGATTTACGAATGTCACCATTTCTCTACTTTCACATTATTTTATCGATGCTCTAAGTTTGCCTTGTCGGTATTTCAACTGTTGAGAAACACAGACATCTCAACCAGATTTAAAAAAAAAAAAGAAAAAAAAAAAAAAAAAAAAGATAATACGGTAAAGGTTTGAATTTGATGAATTCACATGCCATTTGCAATATTGGCTTATTGTGTCTCATGATAAATGTTCAGTAACATTGTTAACAACAATCCTGATCCTCCATTTCTATCAAATGAACCTAAAAGGAAAATAATATTCTGTGAACGTGCCTCTCAGTCAGCATACAATGTGTACTTGAGTACGTGCAATACTATAACAAGTAATATCATATTACGAGTAATATTGGTGGTCTTGCTAGTAGACGTTTTGAAAGTAAAAG
Organism: Anodontia alba; assembly: GCA_964016985.1. NCBI lineage: Eukaryota > Metazoa > Mollusca > Bivalvia > Lucinida > Lucinidae > Anodontia > Anodontia alba. Next base: position 38,145,551 of record OZ024827.1, read on the forward strand.
TGTATATTTTATGAAGAGTAACCCAGCTAGCATTCTTTATAAATCTATATTGGGCCGTTATCGGCCCGTCAGCTACCCTGACTGGCCGACAACGGCCCGCTATAGATTTATAAAGAATGCTTACTGAGAATGGACTGGCTCACTCTGGCTGCTATTCGAATCTGCGCATTTTCCTGCTAGATCGCTTTTGTGCAGAAGTTTTTTCGTTTATTTTTTTTTTTATTGTTTTTTCTAGTTATTGTTTTTTGTTGTTGTTTTTTTTTTTTTTTTCTTTTTTGCATATTCTAGAAAGAAAATTGCATTATATATGCATGCAGGGTCGGCTTTACGTCTTCATATTTTCCATTGCATAAAACAAGAAATAAATTGAAAACATGACATTTAAACAGTGAAACAGTGTGCCTAGAAGTGGACTGTCTAAAGGTGCAGCTCAGTTACAATGCAGGTAGTGGCATCATGCAAACAACTTGTGCCATAAACATGGTCATAAATTTCTATAAATTTCATTCTTCATATCTTAGGTTCACATCACAGCTACTGCGTTAAGCGTCAAAATTTATTCCAGTTAGAGTTAATGCTCTTCGGTTGTAAAGAACCAAACTGCTGGAGAAAACTATGTATAAGGTGTGTTCCACAGTTCAATCGCAGCAAATATATCAGAACATGTCATTTAGTTACGGTATCAATTAATTGTAAATATACCAAATAATAATTTAATCATGATAAAATTACTGCAATGTATAAAAACCTGCTTTTGCACTAATATAAACAATACTCCCTACACACACACACACACACACACACACACACACACACACACACACACACACACATAAATGACAAGCATGAAATTTCCTTAATTGCCAAAATGTGCAACAAGTATTTTCAGACTGATTTCTAGACTTACCCTTAGAAAGCACCCATAATTCTGCTAGTTTTATTATTAGTGTTGCGTAGTGCCCATTTGTCATAACGAAGCCTTTGTCTTCGAAAAGCTTGCCAGTTTAGCCGGTTAAAAGTAAACGTTAAAGGCTAAAATGGCAAGCATATCGACGACACATACATAAACACATGTGACTATGTAAAATTCATTCATATATGTACCGGTAAACGTTTTTGTACAATAAACTTTTTAACCCTAATCAGAATTAAAGACATTTTGGAGACAGCGAACGACATTTTGATTTTTTTAGAGAAAACAAGTTTTAACATTTTATGTGAATCATCTGCTTATACCTAGCAGAAGATCAGAAGATTCACATGAAATGTCAAACCTTATTTTATATGAAAATTCAAAACAAAAAAAATCAAAAATGTCGTTTGCTGCAGTTGGGATTACTATTAGGGTAACTTGTGTCAGCTATTCTGTAGTGATGGGTTTCTTCAACAACTTTTTGTTATAGCGGATAGTGAAATGAAACCGTTTTATGCCAAATCATCGATGGCAGTAGAAAAATTCAATGTATGCAATTATATGCTACTGGCTGACTGATATGGTAACACTACAGGGAGAAATGCCGATTTTATCGCAGTAAAACATGTTTCAATATTCATTGAATTGTTATTTAATATTAATTTAAGGGGAGTAGATATAAGGAACAAATAATGACAAAGCCACATATAAAACCGCCGGCCCACAACAAAGAAGATTTGTAGCAGAGGAACTCCTTGCAACAGTCAGTAGGAACACTACAGGGTAAGGAGTGGAGCGGGGATGGGGCTTAAAATAGATTTACTCTCAACATTGATATGCTTTCCATCTTGAAAGGGTCTTCTATAAAAGACACAATTTTATCCCTAATTCTTCTTTTTAGAGTAGATCCTTTAGCATAAAATCTATAAAGGCTGCCCTTGGGGAAAAGGGCTTGGTGTGCAGAAAAGGAAACAAAAAGTCAAAACATTGCCACCATTGTGAAAATTGCGGAACATCTAGTATTTTTATCTTGTCCCCTGATACACTGAGCAGTTTATCCGCCATGTTTACAGGGTAGGTAATTTTTGTGTCTTCCTGTTTGCTTTCCTGTACAATAGTTTCCTTCTGAAAAGCGGCCTAATCTTTCAGAAAAGAATTTGCTCCCCTTTCTTTAAGAGTAGACTCCTTTTCAGAAGGGAGATTAACCAATTTTGACATAGTTACCTTCTGAAAGTGTATTCGTTCCCCTCAAGATAGGAAAAAGCCGGCCTCGGTGGCTCAGTGGGATGCGCGTCCGACTGGAGACCAGGAGGTCGCGCGTTCGACCCCCGCCGAGGTCGGCAACATTCTTTTGTGGAGATTGACCATGAAATATTTTCTACGGTCATTCCCTCCCTTCCGCTGTTTCAAGAAGGGCAGTTTTCAGTTTCTGGCGAAAGAATGTGCACAATACTGGTTAACCGCTTAGAGGAGTAATCCTGCCCAGTAAACGTGTGGTTAGGTAAACTGACCGCGCTCGACATGACCCCACTGGGTTGACTGGGCCGTAAAACCTCAACACAAACAAACAAACAAGATGGGAAAATGGCCCTTATCGTATATATGGGCTGTGAAAACTCAAATCAGCCTGTCCCTTTCTGCAGTAAGCTATAGGAAAGAAGCAAAAGTGACCTTGTGGTGTTTTTTTTTTTTTTTTTTTTTTTTTTTTTTTTTTTTTTTTTGCACGAGCTTATCTGCGTATTTCGTAGCTGCTCGAAGATAACATTTCGTTTTAGACGGTCCGACTGTCACGTTTCACATTGCTATCTTTTTGCCATCAAAATTTGTACAATGAAATAGGCGGAACAATTAGGAGGTAAGATGTCAGGCACTGACTGAGTAAAGGAAAAAATCCTATTGAAATATTTGGTGTTGCGCCAGCCACACGATCACTTACATGTAAACGATGCCTTCAAAAAATAGCATTTATTAGAGAAAACAAGACAGGAGATATTAGTCATAACAATTTATGTGTCCATCGCTCAGATAGAAATCTTAATCCTTTCACCACGTTGCGAAACATCTTCAAATACTTCGCGAGAAAACTTTATTCATTCCCCACTCTGCTAGAAAACGTTATCCTTACATCACTTTATGAGAAATCTTTATCCTTCATCATTTGATGAGACGTCTTTCACCTTTCGCAACTTTGTGAGAAATTATTATACTTCCACCACTTTGTAAGAAATTTTAATGTTTTCACCACTTTGTGAGAAATTTTTATACTTCCACCACTTTGTAAGAAAGTTTAACGTTTTCACCACCTTGCGAGAAATCTTTATTCTTCCAACAATTTGTAAGAAATTTTAATGTTTTCGCCACTTTTTGAATCTTTATACTTCCACCACTTTGTAAGAAATTTTAATGTTTTCACCACTTTGTGAGAAATCTTTATACTTCCACCACTTTGTAAGAAATTTTAACGTTTTCACCACTTTGCGAGAAATCTTTATTCTTCCAACAATTTGTAAGAAATTTTAATGTTTTCACCACTTTTTGAATCTTTATACTTCCACCACTTTGTAAGAAATTTTAATGTTTTTACCACTTTGCGAGAAATCTTTATTCTTCAACACTTTGTAAGAAATTTTAATGTTTTCACCACTTTGGAAAATCTTTATACTACTACCACTTTGTAAGAAATTTTAATGTTTTCACCACTTTGCGAGAAATCTTTATTCTTCCAACACTTTGTAAGAAATTTTAATGTTTTCACCACTTTGTGAAATCTTTATACTTCGACCACTTTGTAAGAAATTTTAATGTTTTCACCACTTTGCGAGAAATCTATATTCTTCCAACACTTTGTGAGAAATTTTAATGTTTTCACCACTTTGCGATAAATATGTTCCTCACATACCCATGCACATGGGTTCGAGAAATCCCTGTGCTTTCTTGTCAGCGGCAAATCGATCCCATATCAGTCCCATGTGGGATAAGCGTTGCTATAAACGGGACAGCTCATACGCGACCTTGACATCACGACGTTCCAAATTATATCGGATGTCATCGGTTTCTACATGTACGTTTGCGGCGTCAGGTTGTTAAACGGCAAGACTCGTTTCCCACAGGAACGTTGGACACTCGGGTGGGGAGTTTACTGTCCCTATCGAATATCAGTGATGAATTCTGTTTATCATTTCACCACATCGTGAGAACCCTTTATCCTTTTAACACTTTACGATAAATCTTTAGCCTTCCACCAGTTTGCAAGAAATCTTAATCCTTCCATTTTTTGTGAGAAATCTTTATCCCTTCATCACTTAGCGCGAAATCTTTATCCTTCCACCACTTTTTTGAGAAAACTTAATCCTTCCACCATTTTGCAGAAATCTTAATCCCTCCATCTTTTTGTCAAAAATCTTTATCCTTTCACCACTTTTAGAGAAATCTTAAGCCTTCCACCTTTTTGTGGTAATTCTATATCCTTTCACCACTGTGTGAGAAATCTGTATCCTTCAACCACTTTGTGAGAATTTTTTATCCGTTCATCACTTTGCGAGAAATCTTTACCTGTTTACCATTTTGCGAGAAATCTTAAAATACACTCAACACTTTGCGAGACGACTTTACCCTTTCACCACTTTGCGAGAAATCTTTATCCTTTCACCATTTTCCAATAAATCACAAACTACTTTCCACATTTTATAAGAAATGTTTATCCTATCACCACTAAATATATAAAGTGAATTACATTATCCTTGAATTCAGACAGTTTGTTACCGTATTTATACTAAATATTCGGGTACCGTAACTCCTTACCATAATTGTCCTAAACTTTGAACAAGTTCGTTTTCTATCTGTTGACTGTGTCTAAAATCTGCTGGATTCTTGGCAGGCATGTTCGGTGGCGTCTGATCTGGGTGTCAGCTGTTTGCTAAGACATGTCTATTGAATACTTAGGGTAAATACGGTAATTATATTTTTATCTTTCAACAAGTTCAATAAGTAGAATTTCTGTTTCTTAATGATGTTCATTACGAAAATACGCCTTTATAATTTTGACACCCTTAAACCCCACTTTTATATAGTAAAACTGGGGTTTTCGGGGTTATACATTATTTTCTTATTTTGCTAAAAAACATATATTGTGTGTAGTCGTTAGAACCGCCTCGCCAAGGCGGTTCTAACGGGTACCGAGAATATATGTTTTGAGCAGGAATAGGAAAAAATATCAGAATTTTTAATCTGAAAATTTTCCTTTTTTGGTTGTAAAATTTTCAGTATGTTTGAATAGGCATGTTTTCGTAATGATTATATGTACATATCACCATATGTACATATCAATAATTAAACATCAATGAAGAAAAGCCAATAAACAAATATTATAAAAAGAGTTTACTACAGAAATTGTATAGGTAAAGTCAGTTTTTGTCCATAAACAATTTTCGGGCAAAGATTTGAGAATAAAGCACAGAAACAGACAAGACAAATGGATTCTGATAAGATGTTGTCAATCACAATTTAATGCTTCAGAATAAAACGCCAAGCAAACAAAACAAACCGACTTACCAGTTCAGACATGTGAATACAAGGGAGAAAACTCTATCAAAAGAGTAACACCTTCCTTTCCTTCTAGAGTTGTTATTTTGACTTGGTATATGATACGAATCGTCTCTATATTTACAATATTAGTTGCTAATATTTAAAAGCTTGTAAAGAGTTAAAGGTGAGGAACAGCTTTAAATCCAGTTTGATTATTGTAATTCAATAGAATATCACTCGTCTAATAAAGGCCGGAACCTTGTAACCTTGTCTGGTGACCAGAGGCTACTGGTTCCTGGAAAGTTGAAACCAAAGGACACAGGTCACCGGACAAAGTTATGTTAAGCTCTCAGAGATCTTAAAAATAAACATATTCATGCCAATCAATGTAACCAGAATTTGATTTTGGTGTATGTACTAAGAAGTAAATTGTTCTGGCTATATCTATTTTACATATGCCTTTGATATTGACAATCATATGTTGCGAGCGGCAAGTGCATTGTTTGCAGGATTTAATTATATGAACAGAACTGAAATGCTACAGAGCTGAAAACTGATACATGTCGGAAATCAACACCATGTAAGACGGAGCAAAGTATTTTCTATAATATTGAATGCGCGCCCGGCGAAAACTCAGGTCAGACTGCGCAGTCTGATCAGAGTTTTCACTGTCCTCCTGATGAAGCTTACTGACTAGACTGCGGTGATGCGCAGGCTGATTTGAGTCTTCGCTAGGCGCACATGCAGTATTGTTGGAAATGTTGTGCCCCAGCTCATATTCTTATGCAATATCTGATGAGATTCTAGATAGTTTTCATCAAATGAATAGTAGAAATGAGTTCTGAAAGCTCATGTGGTGTGCGTGGAGGGTGGAAACATCAGAATTCATTCTGAGTTGTGGACTGAATGAAGTCTCCCACACAATATTTTAGAATACTAAGTTCGATTTTAGGTATGTCAGGCTATGTGATTTAGATATTTCTGCATTTTGCAGCATCTGATCTGGGTCTGCACTGTTTGCCAGTTACCCTTTTAGGCGTCTCCAGACTATAATGGGTTAAAAGGCAGGTTCTGATGAATGTTGCAAATTTTGTTACAAATAGCAGTGATTTGTTTCGATACTAGTGCATTGTGTAACATGTACCGTAATTAGTATTTGGACACTATAAATTTACCATTCTTGTATGAACAAGCCTATTTTACTACCCGTTGATGTGTTTAAAATTGCTGGATGTTAATCAAACAATATATACCCTCATCAGACGCCACAGTATGCTCAGGTTTGTCTGTCTCAATACAGTCGAACCTCAATAGCTCGAACACCGATGGCTCGTTTACCATGGCTAATTCGATCTTGAATTTTTTTCCGATAGCTCAAGAATACAAATTTTAAGGGAAAATTTTTTTGTTTTATCATGAAATTGTATGCCTGGTTCATTCTGTCGGTACCCCGTGTCAAATAGGATAAATGACTGAGGACTGGACGTGTAAAATGAGAGAGAGAGAGAGAGAGAGAGAGAGAGAGAGAGAGAGAGAGACGGGGTGTTGGGAAGGAATGAATAGCAACCGGTAGACGGACACCGATCCAAGTGCTAACCAGACTTCTTAATGTCCGTGAACGGACTTGAACCAGTTGTTTCAACGTTATGTAGACACAGTTGACACAGACACATAAATTTATTAACAAAATTTATGAATTCCCCGCCGCGAAGCGGATGGGGGTTATAGAAATGGCTTTCGTCTGTCCGGCTGTCCAGCTGTCCGTTTGTCCGTCTGTCCATCCGTCTGTCTGTCTGTTCGTCCGTAACCCTTTCTTGTCCGCTCTATATCTCTTGAACCCTTTGAAAGATTTTCATTAAACTTTGATTAAATGTTCGCCTCAGTGAGTCGATGTGCAGAACTCATAAGTCAACCATGCCAACTCAAGGTCAAGGTCTCAGGTCAAGGTCATGGGTTTGAGCTTTGAATTTCGTGTCCGCTCCATATCTTCTATACCCCTGGAAGGATTTTTTTTAAACTTTGGTCATATGTTTGCCTCAGTGAGACGATGTGCCGAACTCATAACTCAACCATGCCGACACAAGGTCAAGGACACAGTTCAAGGTCACAGCTTTGAGCCTTGAATTTCGTGCCTGCTCTGTATCTCCTATACCAATGGAAGGATTTTCTTTAAGCTTTGGTCAAATGTTCACCTTAGTGAGACAATGTGCAGAATCAATAACTCAACCATGCCGACTCTAGGTCAGGATCACAGTTCAAGGTCATGGGTTTGAGCCATAAATTTCGTGTTCGCTCTGTATCTCCTTTACCCCTGGGAGGACTTTCTCTAAACTTTCGTTAAATGTTCACCTGTGGGACAACGTGCAGAATCCATAAGTCAGCCCTTGCGAACTTAAGGTCAAGGTCACAGTTGAAGGTCACGACTTTGAGCCTTGAATTTAGTGTCGGCTTCATATCTCCTTTACCACAGGAAAGATTTTCTTTAAACGTTGGTCAAATGTTTGCCCCAGTGAGATGTGCAGAACCTATAACTCAGCTATGCTGACTCAAGGTCAAGGTCACAATTGAGGGTCACCAGTTTGAGCATTGTATTTTGAGGCCGCTCCATTGCCATTCAGACTGCCTTATTAAATTTTGGTCAAATGTTAGCCTTAGTGAGATGATGTGTAGAACCTTTAACTAAACGATGCAGACTCAAGGTCAAGGTCACAACTGAAGGTCATCCGTCTCTTTCTTGTTCGCTCAATATCTCCTGAACCCTTTGAAAGATTTTCATGAAACTTTGGTCAAATGTTTGCCTTAGTGAGGTGATGTGCAGAATCCCTAATTCAAGCATACCGACTCAAGGTCAAGAGCACAGTTAAAGGTCACGATTTTGAGCCTTGAATTTCATGTTCACTTCATATCTCCTGAACCCTTTGAAAGATATTTATTAAATTCGGGTCAAACGTTAACCTTAGTGAGATGATGTGCAGAACCCATAACTCAACAATGCAGACTCAAGGTCAAGGTCACCATTGAAGGCCACCAGTTTGAGCCTTGAATTTTGAGGCCGCTAAATTGTCATTCTGCGGCGGGGGATATAGCTGTCCCTTAGACTGCCTTGTTAACAACTGGACTACATGTACAGGAATTGGGTGCTAGCGTTTTATATATTTCCATATATTACATTCCCTGTATAAATTTTCTATCTAAAACCGAGCCGAGTCCTGAAGTGTGTAACATATTGTCGGTTTGAACTAGACGCATGCTTTGCGTCACACATGGAACACTAATTCGTATGCACTTTGTATTCGTAATGTGCACAGTTGCTATCCCTTACTCTCCGCACCCAAGAGCAAGTAATATAAAACACAACCGCCGAAGTCGAGGAAAAAATAAATTGATTATTACCAGCTAAAAATGAACATATTTCGACCTTATCACGAACATTTCTGTTTATGTTTTCACTTTACAAATCAGTCCGACGCGTGCACATATTGGTCTGTGATACCGCGCAGCCTTATCACGACTCTCGTCGTCCGCTGACAGAATTTGTGTATACTGTAAAACACGTTAAATAATTTAGCGGACAGAGTAGACCTTGACCTGACTGCGTGGGTGCGTAGGATGATCTGGGTATCAACTGTTCGCATTGACGTTTTTCACGTATTTTTAGTAGTGGACTGCGCGAAAGCGCAGGATGCTCTGAATCTCCACTGGTCGCATACATGTATGACATACACTTTTTCACAGTTTTTTGTTTTTAGCTTAACAAAATACAGTCGAACCTCAATGGCTCGAACATCTTTGGGACCATGGAAATTTGTTCGAGACATGGGTAGCTCGAGCCACTGAGGGTTAATCATGGCACCAGTTCAGGAAGCAAATAATGATAATTTAGAGAAATCTTTTCGATCTTCTACACAACGATTGTATGTTGAATGTACTCATTAGAATCGCCTCGATGAGGCGATTCTAATGAGTACACACAACATACAATGCCATGATAAAATAAGAACAAATCCCCTAAATATTTGTTGTCGAGCTTTTGGAAGAACTTTGTATGGACTGAAAAACGAGTTCGAATCATCCACGGTAAACGAGCCATCCGTTTTCAAGCCATTGAGGTTATACTGTATAAACATGAGAAAATGGGTCTTATCGCTTATGCGACCAACAAAGGTGCGAATAAGCCTGCGTATCACTGTGCGCGCAATCGGATCAGGGTCTTATTCTGTAAACTTATTGAATTGTAGGAAGTTACAAAACATACGGGCAAAAAAACGAACACCTGACCAGACTCTGATTATCTGTGTCATCACTATGGGCGTATGACATATTGACCCTTTCTCTTGTTCTAGTAAATAATAACAATAATATGTTCTGTGATTGTGGTTCTTCCTGGATATTTTCTATTTTCTATAAGTATTTGCGATCCACGGTTTAAATCAAAACACTAACAGCAGCGGTGGGTCGATTGTCTCTTGAGTGTAGGCTAGAAAAATAGTCCTGAACAGAGGCATAAGACTGTTCCATTTAGTCCATAATTCAAGCAAACAGTGCGTAACGCGGCGTCTGAACTATTCGGGTCTATACTATTTGCCAGTGTCTCAGCATTAAGCCCAGTCCAGGTTTTACAGATAACCCTCTTTACACTACACTCTGACGTCACAGCGACAAGAATAAACGTAATCTGGATTTCGTACAAACACGCGGTTTAATTTCATTGGTCAATGGCAATCACGTGGAAAAAAGCCTTAAGGTAATTTAGGTGTATGTATACTTTGGCTCGATTGTATGTAGTATTGAAGCTAAATGGGGTCGATGGTCAATGAGACTGGATACACTTGGTAAAATTTCCCTTTTTTTGTATGTGTGTGTGTGTGTGTGTGTGTGTGTGTGTGTGTGTGTGTGTGTGTGTGTGTGTGTGTTTTGTTTGTTTGTTTGTTTTTGTTGTTGTTGTTGTTGTTTTTTGTTGTATTTTTTTTATTTATCTAGTTTTAATATATATGTATTTGCTTTTGATGTTTTGTTGTGTTTTTTCAATGGAGACACTTTTGTGACTTCTTTATTCGTTTTCGTGCACACTAATCCTCTCATTACGAAAACATGCTTATTTAAATATATTAAAAATTTTACCACCAAAAAATGAAAATTTTCAGATACAAATTTTTTTTCTATATTTTTGCTCAAGGCATAGATTATAGGTACTCGTTAGTGGCGTTTAAGAGGGTCAAAATTATTAGGCATGTTTTAATGATGTTCACAAAAGCGATCTACTTTAATCCTTAAAGCGCCAGTCACAACTATTGTCGTCTGCTTTGTCATCTGCTTGTGATTTTACAAGTCATTTTTGCAAACAGTGTGGACCCAGATCAGGAGCAGTCCGATCAGGGTCCACACTGTTTGCCTGTATTCAAAAATAGGTTTGAAAAGTCTGCAAGAATATTCAGCAGACGACATAAACAGACGACATTTTCAGATGCAGTTTTTCTTGGCGCTTTAAGGGTTAAAAGGAAGAATTTGCTTCCCAGGAGAGCTATACAGGGAAAAGCTAACAACAGTGTTAGTGGCTTTTTCAATTTTAATAGACAAACCCATGTCACGCAATCGAGATTTTTTGTTTGTTTTGTTTTCCGAATACAGTTTTTGAAATTACGGGCTCCATAGAAATGATTACATTCTCGAAAATGCCGTCTTGAAGCCGATTGATTTGTCTTCTCTCAAACTTTAATTTCAACACGTTCTCTTCTTTTATTATTACGACGTTCGATTTTAAACTCCTATAAAGCATATCCGCGTGTTATACAGTAGACAATATATACACATTATTCTTTATGAACCATTAACGAAAGACAAATAAGACTGTCTTAACTTTATAGTGGCATGTATACTCAACAAAATAATTTAAGGGTCATTTAGTGCAATTTTATCATATATGCAAAATTTGACCAAGTCTGTGGGCAAAACCACAGAAGATATTGAAATATTTTTAGTTATTTCGTAAAGTGAAACCCGAAAAGGAATGTTTCCAACAACAAATTTTAAAAAGAAAATTTTCATTTTAGAATTTGTAAAAATGCTACTTCTGACCAAAAATGGAAAATAAACATTTGAACATAATAAGTCATGTCTTGACTTCAAACCGTGAATAAATCATAGAGAAAGCTTTAAAATCAATCAGGAAACTCACGTTTTCCTACAGGTACCCTCTATAGATTATTGTAGCGTGAAACCGGGTCAAGCCAAGCACCGCGGTCACCCATCCAGATACTAACCGCGATCTCCGTTGCTTAACTGCGTAAAAACACCAATCACTCTACCAGTGTCGCCATAAAAGCTAGCTTCCACAGCGAGGATATAGAAGTGATATATATACTATTCTGTTACATTTCTCCCCCTCTTCCCTTGACTTCCTCCCGAAGTCACACACGCCTCACTAGGCAAATCCGAGGGCGGAGCCTATGCAACACACTAAGGACTCTGTATTCCATCCCACCGCTGCCACCAATGTAGCGTGAAACCGGGTCTTCTACGAAGTCAAACGCCGCGGTCACCCATCCAGGTACTAACCGCGATCTCCGTTGCTTAACTTCGTAAAAAAGCTAATCACTCTACCAGTGGCGCCATAAAAGCCGGTTTCCACAGCGAGGCTGTAGAAGTAATATATATATACTATTCCGTTGCAAGATTATTCACTGTCTATGGGGAATCGTCGAGGCAATTTTAGCCTCTTAAAGGGTTGGCCTCTTTTTCTGGCCATATCTGTGTGTCTTTTACCCTAGAGATAGTAGAATTTGCAAGAATGTGCTTGGGGTAAATCATTGTTTTGATTAAAGAAAATTTCAGATATTCTAAAAAAAAACATCAGTTTTGGGTAAAAAATCATTTTTCAGAAATTCCCATTTCCTCAGAATCTTCTAGGCTGACAATGTCCGCGCCATTGACACTTTGGTAGCTGAACATATTGCTAACATGTTGAGATTATTGAAATGTGCTTGCAAATAGTAATATTGCCCGCAGAATAATTTTAACAACTGATGGATTGCATTTGAATGTTAAATCAAACGGAAACTGAAACTGACGACTATTTAAATATTTTGTTGAGTATATTTGGTCATAAGGGACAACTTGGATTTACATTTGAGCACATTTATAATACTTTTCAACTTTATCAGTTGCATCACCACCATAGCAAACGAAATCACAGGTTCTTCAAGTCTATATAACTATATGTCAATTTAGCTGTCTCCATATTATCAACTTGTACATGTCGCATTCAGGAACATGAATCAACAATCAATTTCAGAGTATCAATTTTCATATTAACAAATTATCCATGTTCCTTATTCAAAATAGTGACGGGTACCAGCCATACAGACAAAGTATACACAGATGAATGTTTACTGACCATTACGTCACAAGGGAAATACTGAAATTTCAATGCTACGTCATGGTCAGTAAACATTCGTCTGTTTATAGCAAACGACATTGTGCACTGTTCCAAAAGCATGTAGCTTAGCACTGAACAGACAGAAGTTTTATGTTCTTGACACCAGTGAGCTGACCAGCTGTGCCACAGATGATAAACTCATCATCATACAATTATCATAATTATGTAATTTCTAGGACAGCCTCTGATTCTGTAAGCTACTTCTAGAGACATCTTCATATATTGTATTTACATGTCATAGCAGTTGTGTTTATCCTGGTGGTGGCCGTATATAACGTCTCCTTGAATTTAATACTGTCATTATACTGTCCTCAGGGATTCCACTTTACAATCACATGTTCTTTGCACATTACAACATTACTGTTAGCATCATTTATATCCATATAGTAAGCCTAAAGAAGGCCCGGTATGAGAATGGGTAAGTTTATAGGTACGAAAACCGTTTTTAAAGTATCTTTTCCATTTAAAGTATCTTTTCCACTCATTTATCCATTTTTTAAGTATCTATTTCATTCAAACATATAAAAAAATATTTGAATTAAATATATTTTTGTCGTCTTTAAAACTTATTTATTCAAATATCAATAGTAAGTATCTACAGTGACTAAGTTTACCATATTTACCCTATGTATTCGGACAGTCAGGCCTGAGCAAACATCGCAGACCCAGCTTAGACGCTGCATCCAGTAGAGTCTGGAAACATCAACAAGTTGTAATATGGCCTTGTTCAAAGTTTAGAACAAGTCATAAGTTAAGGGAAATTGGTACGCTTTCAGGGGAGGGAACTCTATAATTTTGTTTTTCTCCTTTCTGAAAAGGGCTCTATTCTAAAACGAAAGAATTTGCTTTTTTTTTTGTTAGCAAATACTTCACTTTCAAAGTGGACTTCTTTCCAAAATGGGCTCTATGTGCTGGGTACATGGAACTAATCAGTTTTTCCCTAGACCTCTATATAGTAATTCCACCTTTTTGGTGGTATGGCTGGGCTTCAAAATTTTGCTTTTATTCAAAGACCAGGCTTAGCAAAGCAAAATAAATAAGGAAAAACATCACTGTCACCAGCACTTTCTTGGACTTTTCGGAGGCTGCATGTAGCAACCCCTCAATTGGCAGGTATCGGAATTGAAACTTTGAAATTTCACCACTTCTTCTTTTGGCTCCAGCAAACTCAAACAGAAACGTTTATTTCTTTGAAACAATCAGGTAATTGCATAGAAACATTGTTTTCTTCAAATAAGAATAATAATTTTTGATTCATCTTTATTATAAACCAATCAAAAGTCGCCTTACACAAAATAACTACACCGGGCTTCCCTGTACTTTTCTGCACCAATCAGCAGTCCTGGCACTATTGGTTCCCTGTGCCCTTTGCTGGAAGGCAAGCAGAAAGTCCAAAAAGTTGTCTCCCTTGTGAAAAATGGCGGAAACTCTACCTAGTGTATCCAGCTCCCTTGGTCTTTACCACTCTCTGGGCGACAAATCGGTGAAACATGTATTTTGCTTATTTTTTTCTTGATCTTTACCACTCCCTGGGCGACAAATCGGTGAAACATGTATTTTGCTTATTTTTTCTTGATCTTTTCCACTCTCTGGGCGACAAATCGGTGAAACGTGTATTTTGCTTATTTTTTCTTGATCTTTACCATTCTCTGGGCGACAAATCGGTGAAACATGTATTTTGCTTATTTTTTCTTGATCTTTACCACTCTCTGGGCGACAAATCGGTAAAACATGTATTTTGCTTATTTTTTCTTGATCTTTACCACTCTCTGGGCGACAAATCGGTGAAATATGTATTTTACTTATTTTTTCACAGAAAACAGGATTTGACATTTCATGCAAATTGTCTCCAGTGGAGACAATTTGCAGGGAATCTCAAATCCTGTTTTCTGTTAAAAATAAGCAAAATATTTCAATATGTCGTCTGCTGAAAATTTCTTGCAGAGTGCTAAGCGTTACATGTCAGGTGTGCGAATACATAAGGAAAGTACAATAAAATGAAACAACTTTTGTCATCAGGCTGTATATCTGATTTCCCGAATATCATTCTTCCAGTTCCAATAATTTGTACTAATTCCTTCAAAGATTAGTAGCTTACATAGTTATGAATATTATTACCCAAGCCTAATGACTAAACCATGTGTCTGCTTAAGGTGGAATTGTCAGATTACCATGACTGATAGTTTTCTTAATTTTTTAAAAAATAGACCTACATAATTTTTATGGTATCTGATAAGATGAATTGAGATTGATTTTGTTTTTAGGGAAAATATGAATAAAACAATATTTTAAAATGTCTGCTAATTTTTTACTGCGGAAGGCTAAAAGCTAAAATCTTTTAGCACTTACAGAAAAATAAAAACCTCTGTTGTAGTGATGTATTGCTCGTGATAACATGGCACATAGACGGTAAGTTAGTTATTTCTCAAGTTTTAAAAAAAATGTTGGTGTTGAACTTATGCAGGTCGGGTATGTGTTTGGGCGCGTGGGTGCGCACATAAAATTTTATGGCGGCGTCCGCAGAGTCTGATTAGAGTCTTCACTATGCGCTTGAAGTAATTTTCGATCCTTAGCAGAAGCACAGCCTGTTCTAAGTCTTCGTTGGGCGCACATTAGACTGGCTCCCGTCTAACTGATATTAAATCAGCATAAAAACTATTTATATTTCACAAAAATCCTATCTGTTGGAATGTCCTTCTGTCTTATTTGGCTGATCAGATATGAGTTTCTGACTGGTAAGGGAGCTAATATGTGTATAAAAATAGTCATGAAGGAGTGTTTTACATTTGTTAGCTTATAAATGTAAAACTCATAGCATGGGGCCAGACTACCCGGCAGGCACATGACGTAAATACAACGTCGCCTCAACGTCGATGCAACGTCATGACGTTGCATCGACGTTGAGGCGACGTTGTATTTACGTCATGTCATGTAAATACAACGTCGCCTCAACGTCAATGCAACGTCATGACGTTGCATCGACGTTGAGGCGACGTTGTATTTACGTCATGTGCCCGCTGGGTAGGCGCACATATGTATTTCTTACGACGGGGCTTCCGTGATAGGAGGTCAATGATACGACAAAAAGTGAAATTCCTTTAAAAAAAATGATACGCGGTATCATTTTTCGTATATTATGTACCGAACAAAACGATAGCGGGTATCATTTTTCATACATCATGTACAGGTTTTCATTGTCGCAATTTTGAATACAAGTAACCACGAAAACTGATACCAGCATGAAAACAGCTAACACAACTAACGAGTTTATGGTTAACTTAAGCCGATCATGTAGCAATACATTTGTATTACTATGTCCCTGGAATCGTCAAGTGATTTTGTTTCCCGAGGATGTATTTAATTGTAGGATCTACACTCATGTACCATGCAGCACTAATTTCTGGTATGTTGGCATCGTATTCTGGTGTATAAGTGTGGATATGCACAAAGCAAACTCAGACTTTCATTCGCAAATAGACCACGTGTTTCATAAAGCTTACAGTGTTGAAGTTCTTTCTCAGTATTCTGACCATTATTTGAGCCACAGGAAGACACAACGTACCTTCTTACATGTGCACCCAACGAAGACTCAAATTAGTCTGCGTATCTACGCTGTCTAATCATGAAAACATGCCTATATAATTTTGACCCCCTTAAACCCCACTTTTGTATAGTAAAACTGGGGTTTACAGGGGTATACATTATTTTTTTTTTATTTCTGCTCTAAAAGATAGATTGTGGGTACTCGTTAGAACCGCCTCATCGAGGCGGTTCTAACGAGTACCTACAATCTATGTTTTGAGCAGATATGTGAAAAATGTCTTATTTTTTTTATCTGAACAGTTTCATTTTATGGTGGTAAAATTTTCAGTATATTTGAATAGGCATGTTTTCATAATGCTAATCATAGTCTTTGCTATCCGCATGAAGAAACTTTTCATCCTTGGCTATCCAAAACGCCGCCCACTGGAGATTCTGGTCAGACTTCAGGCTACATGTATCTGAATATTCGCTGGGCGCACATCATACGAGGTGATGTTCGAAATGAATTGCTTATTGTCCTCTAGCTCGATATCCACGTAGGGTACGATAAAAACCAATACATGACTGTATAGGGCTATTCAATATCTACACAATGGTGTATAAATGTACATGTTAGACTAAGTGTAAGCCATAAAATTTGCCATTTGAATACACGCAGTCATTGACCACTGCAGTAAAAATGGTTGGTAGAAGCGTCGACAAAAAAGATGAAATACGGGCTTACATCAAAGCTCGCTCAAAACTTGGTTGTTCTTTGAAGAAGCTGATGACTGAAATTTCTATTGCTTTTGGACCTTCTTGTGTGTCTTATGACACAGTTCGGCGGTGGAAAAAGAAATCTGAGTCTGGTGTAGAGTCCATCAAAAATGCACCGAAATCAGGTAGGCCAAAATCTGCATCTCGTAAAGAAATCGTTTCCAAAATAAAGGAAATCATTGAAGGAGATGCCAGATTTACAGTTCGTGATATTGCACGAAAGGTAGGCATATCACTATCAACGGTTCGCCTTAATTTGAAGAAGCATTTGAAAGTCAGAAAGATTTCTGCTAGATGGGTGCCACATCTGTTGACTGACGAGCAAAAAAGGCAACGGGTTAAAGTGGCCAAAAAGCTGCTTCAAATGTTTCCAAAATATGATAAAAAGCAGTTTGCCAATGTCGTCACAGGTGATGAAACCTGGATCCATTATTTTGAGCCCGTCAGAAAGGTTAGCAATAAGATCTGGGCCACTAAACACAGCAAACGCCCAATAACTGCCAAACGTTCTTTGAGTACAAAGAAGGTTTTGTATGTAATCTTCTTCTCTGGTGAAGGAGTTGCAATAAAAGTGCCAGTGAAAAAGGGCAAAAGCATCACCGGAAAGTACTACAAAGACGTAGTACTGAAGAAACTGAAAAAGTATTATCACTGGTTTTAAACATGTCCGTCTTCTACATGACAATGCCCCAGCTCATACCTCCGCAATAGTTACGGCGTTTTTGATGAAAGAAAAGTAACTGTTTTGCCTCACCCCCCGTATTCCCCAGACCTTGCCCCATGTGATTTCTTTTTGTTTCCGAAACTGAAAGCATTCCTTGCTGGGCGGAAATACCAGAACCGACAGGCACTTGGATCTGCCATTCATCAGTACCTTATTACTGTGCCCAAATCAGCGTACCGTGACGCCTTCAAGAAGTGGATACATCGGCTGAAACTTTGCATTTCTAGCCAGGGGAGTACTTCGAGGGCATGAAGTGAGTACTTTTGTGCTAACTTGAAATTTGAAGTCTTCAGATAGAAATAAGCAATTCATTTCGAACATCCCTCGTAGTTTGAAGGTACGTTCCGACACATTTGATGTTACCATGACATTAGCATACGCCCTAAGCACTAGAAATAGTATTAGAAAAAATCAAAACAGCTTCATCCAAAAACCTGACATCCAAAACACTAATGGAAGGCACAAAATTGAGATTCCTCGACTAATAAGCCGTCATTATGACTAATTTAAGGATTTTGACAGCAATTTTGGCAGTCGTCTTGATACTTTGTAAAATATAAAGCACTAGAAATGTAGGATTAAGGTATTCCGTAACAAACTGCACTTTCTCCGTGCAGGACAGGATGAAAGTTCCCGCCAAGTGTGCAAGAATGGACAGCATGTTATCTACAAGTGATTTTTTATTGTGTTGGGTTTAACGACATGTCAACCCTTGTTGGTCATTTTGTGTCATCTCCCAGAAAAAGGGAGAAAAAAGATAGAAGAGATAGTAGAGGAGATGAAAGTGAGGGACAGGAAAGAAGGAGGAACAGGAATGAAAGGAAAGAAACAGAAGAAATAAAAAAACAAAACAAAAAAAAATCCCCCTCAACCCTTACCTGCTACAATGATAGCAAGCCTTGCCCAGCTGTAAGCCAATATCAGTTGGACGCCCCAGTGACGTAAGATACACGACACCTTCGCCACGCTCGTCCAGCCCGCCATAAATGAACGATAAACCGGTATGATCTATACACATTATTACTGTAGTAACTCGATCTGGCGGTCGGTATCACGTCTAGTGGATGAGATGATATCGTCGGATCACACGTCACGCGAACGATGATGTCAGCTCATCCATGAAACGTGATACAGTACACCAGATTAAGTTACTACAATAATGTTTTTTTGTTATTATTCTATATCTTATCTCTCATTTTTTGTTCATAATTTTACTCAGATTACGCGGAAACGCGTGACCTACTGACGTTACGTTTCGAATATTAACGTCACTAGTGACCGATGTCATAGTTTTGATTCCAATGCATAAAATGACGTTTGGTAATGTCACTGCAAAACCAGGGAACCGGCGTAAGCTAGGATAGTGATACGGAATTGGAAAACGCTACTAGCGTAGTAATTTTCGTAGGTATATAATAAAACTGCATGAATGAACAGGTTGCTCTACTGTATACCGTAGGTACAATGTACAATGACAGATATTCTATACACTCATTATTTTTTTTTTCAGAAAACAGGTTTTGACATTTCATTCAAATTTTCTTCATTGGAGACAATTTGCATGAAATATCAAAACCTGTTTTGTGGGAAATATAAGATAGATATCATCAATATTTCATCTGCTGAATTAGCCCAGAGCGTGGCGAAGGTTAACTTTATTCATAATTAACTGTTCACTGCCTGTATAGAGTGCGGAACGTCTAATTTGTCGTAGAAACGTCTAACCCAAGAAGGCGGAGAGTACACAAACTTGGAGAAAGGTGCTTTCCATTTCATATTAATGTATATCTGTCATATAAAAGAAAACAAACCAGACAGTTGGTAGGCAAAATAGGAGCAAAAGACAAAATGGATTTTCATCCATGTAGACGTTTTCATATTGGTATCAATTCCCGTGGCTACAGGTACTCGAAAACTGCAACTTAGAAAACCCGGTATCATTTTTTCGTACGTAATGTACGAAGAATGAAACCAGTATCATTTTACGTAGTTATGCACTAAAACTAATACCGGATATCATTTTTCGTTGAGATATCATTTTTTTTTTTTGCATCAATTAAATTGATAAGATGCCCTACGTCTTATTTTTTATGATTTTTTGGACAACTGGAATTAATAGCTTTCTTAGACAAAATAGGTATATACGAGGGATGTTCGAAATGAATTGCTTATTGTCCTCTAGCTCGATATCCACGTGGGGCACGATAAAAACCAATACATACCTGTATAGGGCTATTCAATATCTACACAATGGTATATAAATGTACATGTTAGACTAAGTGTAAGACATAAAATTTGTCATTTGAATACACGCAGTCATTGACCACTGCAGCAAAAATGGTTGGTAGAAGCGTCGACAAAAAAGATGAAATACGGGCTTACATCAAAGCTCGCTCAAATTTGGTTGTTCTTTGAAAAACTTGATGACTGAAATTTCTACTGCTTTTGGACCTTCTTGTGTGTCTTATGACACAGTTCGGCGGTGGAAAAAGAAATTTGAGTCTGGTGTAGAGTCCATCAAAAATGCCTGGCCTCGGTGGCTCAGTTGGATGCGCCGTCCGACTGGAGACCAGGAGGTCGCGGGTTCAACCCCCGCCGAGGTCGGCAACATTCTTTCGTGGAGATTGATCATGAAATATTTTCTACGGTCATTCTCTCCCTTCCGCTGATTCAAGAAGGGCAGTTGTCAGTTTCTGGCGAAAGAATGTGCACAATACTGGTTAACCGCTTAGAGGACTAAGCCTGCCCAGTAAACATGTGGTTAGGTAAACTGACCGCGCTCGACATGACCCCATTGGGTTGACTGGGCCGTAAAACCTCAACACAAACAAACCATCAAAATGCTCCGAAATCAGACAGGCCAAAATCTGCATCTCGTAAAGAAATCGTTTCCAAAATAAAGGAAATCATTGAAGGAGATGCCAGATTTACAGTTCGTGATATTGCACGAAAGGTAGGCAGATCATTATCAACGGTTCACCTTATTTTGAAGAAGCATTTGAAAGTCAGAAAGATTTGTGCTAGATGGGTGCCACATCTGTTGACTGACGAGCAAAAGAGGCAACGGGTTAAAGTGGCCAAAAAGCTGCTTCAAATGTTTCCAAAATATGATAAAAAGCAGTTCGGCAATGTCGTCACAGGTGATGAAACCTGGGTCCATTTTTTTGAGCCCTTCAGAAAGGTTAGCAATAAGATCTGGGCCACTAAACACAGCAAACGCCCAATAATTGCCAAACGTTCTTTGAGTACAAAGAAGGTTTTGTATGCAATTTTCTTCTCTGGAGAAGGAGTCGCAATAAAAGTGCCAGTGAAAAAGGGCAAAAGCATCACCGGAAAGTACTACAAAGACGTAGTACTGAAGAAACTGAAAAAGTATTATCAGAAACGACGCCCTGCCACTGGTTTTAAACATGTCCGTCTTCTACATGACAATGCCCCAGCTCATACCTCCGCAATAGTTACGGCGTTTTTGAAGAAAGAAAAAGTAACTTTTTTGCCTCACCCCCCCCCCCCCCCCCCCCCCCCCCCCCCCCCCCCCCCCCGTATTCCCCAGACCTTGCCCCATGTGATTTCGTTTTGTTTCCGAAATTGAAAGCATTCCTTGCTGGGCGGAAATACCAGTCCCGACAGGCACTTGGATCTGCCATTCATCAGTACCTTATTACTGTGCCCAAATCAGCGTACCGTGACGCCTTCAAGAAGTGGATACATCGGCTGAAACTTTGCATTTCTAGCCACGGGGAGTACTTCGAGGGCATGAAATGAGTTCTTTTGGGCTAACTTGAAATTTGAAGTCTCCAGATAGAAATAAGCAATTCATTTCGAACATCCCTCGTATTTATTCGATTAGGTTTGAGTGAGTATATTGATAGAACTAAATGTTCAGTGCACAAGTAACCTGCACTAAAGGCGGTTTGAGTTTTGGCGGTGACTTTTCCCCGATATAATAATAAATTTTAGAAGCAATTCCCTGTATAATTAATCGTTTCAGACTTGAGTTTCTGAAGTAGACTATTCCATCTTAGAAATTTAACATGTCCATTGTAACAAATAGGGATATGAATCAAGACCAGAATGGCAAACAGTGTAGAGCCGTCTCATCTGGATCTACACTGTTCGCAAATTAATCTTTGGTCTATAGGGTTGGTCTTGGTCTATAGGGTTGAAAAAGTAATGAATGGATCTGAACAGCTTTCCAAAAAATAATGTTTTCTTTGGATTTCTATGTACATTTACATTTACATACAAGAAAAATAATTCCTTCCAGCTAGGAATCTGGTACAATGCCAGTCCAAAAATAAGAATACCGCTTAGCATACTGGATAAGCTTTGATCAGACGGCATCTTGAAATATTTTTTCATACTTTCCCTGGAACATTGGGTTTTGCTTTTTACGCAATCTGTCTCAAAATTTATATGAAAAGTCAAATTCCTATTTCCTGAGTTAATAAGAAAACTAGCATCAACTTTTCGTCTGCTGATTTTTCTAGGGAGTACTAACTAAAGGTCAAACAAAGACAGAAATATTCAATCATTATGAAAAATATGCTATTGTATTTATTTGTTGTTTCTGGTGTGTATGTGTGTGTGTTTTTTTTTTTTTTTTTTTTTTTTTTTTTTTTTGTGTGTGTGTGTGTGTGTTTTTTTGTTGTTTTTTTTTTTTTTTGTTTTTTTTTTTGTTCGTTTTCCCGTTGATCTATTATACAGCCAGCGGAATATGCTTTGTGTGTGTGTGTGTGTGTGTGTGTGTGTGTGTGTGTGTGTGTGTGTGTGTGTGCGAGGGGTTGAGGGTGGAGGGGGTTTGGGCATAGGAGCAACATATTTCCTTTCATAGTAGATCCCTGCTCAGATGGGACTTGATCTTCGGGAAAGCAACTATAAAATCAGATCACGAAAACATACCTATATAATTTTGACCCCCTTAAAACCCACTTTTATATTAGTAAAACTGGGGTTTACAGGGGTATACATTATTTTTCTTATTTCTGCTCAAAAGCATAGATTGTGGGTACTCGTTAGAACCGCCTCACCGAGGCGATTCTAACGAGTATCCACAATGTATCTTTTGAGCAGACATATGAAAAATATCAGAAGTTTTATCTGAAAACTTTCAGTTTCTTGTGGTAAAATTTTCATTATATTTGAAAAGGCGTGTTTTTGTAATGAAATTTGATTACATTATCACAGATGGCTGAAAACCTACTAAGTGTATCCAGACTCATTAAGCTATATTTGTAAACTACACTAAAACCTCAATGACTCGAACACCGATGGCTCGTTACCACGGCTGATTCAAAC
The DNA here is from genome assembly GCA_964016985.1 of Anodontia alba. Lineage (NCBI taxonomy): Eukaryota > Metazoa > Mollusca > Bivalvia > Lucinida > Lucinidae > Anodontia > Anodontia alba. Next base: position 38,168,744 of record OZ024827.1, read on the forward strand.
TCGTTTTTGGGCCCCTATGAAATTCTTCCGAATGCTCAAGTAAACAAATACAGTATAACTTCAATGGCTCGAACACGGATGGCTCGTTTACCGTGGATTATTCGAACTCTTTTTTCAGTCCCTACAAAGTTCTTCCAATAGCTCAAGAAATCTAACATTTAGGGATTATTTTCTTATTTTATCATGGAATTGTATATTGTGTACTCGATGAGGCGATTCTAATGAGTACACTCAACATACAATCATTGTGTAGAAAATCGAAAAGGTTTCACCTAAATTATCGCTATTTGCTTCCTGAACTCATGTCATGATTAACCCTCAGTGGCTCGAACTACCCATGTTTCGAACGAATTTCCATGGTCCCAAAGATGTTCGAGCCATTGAGGTCCGACTGTATTTTTGGGAATTTTAGAGAATTTTTCTTATTTGATAATTAAAATGTATGTTGTGTGTATATATAAGAATTGTATGTTGTGTGTATTTATTAGAATTGTACACTCAACATACCATTATGTTATAGAAGATCTAAAAGACATCTCCAAATTACCCCCCAATTTGCCTAATGACCGGGCGCTATGGTTAACCTTCAGTGGCTCGAACTACCTAGGTCTAAATCAAAATGCCAAAGGTTTCGAGCCATTTAATTTCGACTGTATTCGCTACTGAAAATGCTGAAAATTACCAGATATGTCATCACCATCGAACTGGAAAACGTTGTGACAATAACTGGATTACCTAAAAGTACGCTTCCAAATATAGCAACAAACACGAAAATATCTCTTTCAAAATGCGAAATAAAGTAATTGCCCAATATTGAACATGCTTGAATGCTTGAACGAGGACCTATGCTGGAGGCATTAGGAATTAGGAACGTAATTATATTATTTGCCAACGGCCCGGTTCTTATTTGAAAGCAACTATCAAGTACCTAAACGGGCAGTGCTACACAAAAAGAGGTATTCGTACATACGGAGTAAGTGAGGGACAAGCCATGCTTACACATCTGGCCATATCCTCACATATTCGCTATCAGATCATACAGTATTCAGGCATTCTTTAAGCAAACAGCGAATTTGTGCTGATCAAACTCGCAGGCTTCTTCTATTAGCCAAAAAAAAAAAACAACATTTTTATAGCCTCCCTGAAGTTCCTGAAAACACTAAAACACAGAAAGTTTGTTTCTTTTTTTGTGTGTGTGTTTTGCAAAGCAAATGAGACTTGGCATTTCATGTAAGCAGACGATTACACATGGAAATATCAAGTTTTGTTTTCTCCTAAATAAAATACAAAAAAAAAGAAAAGCAAACTGGTGCCTTTTGCTGTTGTGATTAGCACAACATTTATGTTGGAGCTGCGGTGAAAGAAGTGCAGACAATATCCATGTAATGCCCATTCATTTCTGCATGTACTTAACATTGTCCCTAACATTCCTGACTTTTACTCTAAACTTTTGTAAAATAGCCTTAACCCATTCTAGTCTGGGTATCCCGTAAAGGGCATTTCGTAAACAGTGCAGAATTCTAAAGCACATAACTTGACATAGAATTGAAAATGGACTCTTCCAATATATACTATGGGGGAGTCCATTCAGTCTTTAATGGGTTAATACTGCCAGAAAGTCTGAACTGAATGAATGCGTTGGTCTCTTTTCGCATGACCAGTCTCAATTAACGGCAATGTCTGACTTCATCGCTGTCAGATGACGAGGCCAAATGAAGAGCTACAGAACGCCTTTGGGCAGCAACCAGAAACAATCGTTCCAAATATTATTAACTCTGAAAGTGCCAATCACAACTGCAGTAAACGTCAATTCTACAATACATAGTTCTGTTATTCTTCATAGAAAATAAGACTTGACATTTCATGTGACTTGTCTGCTGGATTCACATGAAACATCAAGGTTTATTTTTCCTGAAAATTAAAAAATATACATATATTTGAGAATTGTCACCGGCTACAATTTTGCATAGCGCCGTAAGGGTTAACGTGGAATATAAAAGATTATGTTGTTGTTTTTTCTCTCTCTGAATCACTGTCTTTGCCATTTACATTTACGTATTACAAGATGCGTTTGTGCAAAAGAATATCGATAATACAGTAAAACCTGTGTAAGACAGCCACCTTGGAAATTGACTTTAGTGGTTGATGTGGAAAGGTGGTTATCTTATAAAGGTACATGTCATGTAATTTTGCTAGCAAAATTACATGACATGTACCTTTATAACACAACTTTTTTTTACATCAACCACTACTTAAAGTCGGTCTCGAAGGTGGCTCTCTTACACAGGTTTTACTGTAAACAGACATGCGAATGCGCGCCCGCGTATAAAGTGGAAAGACAATGGCCAACATTTACAAAATGTATGCTATGATGTTAGTGCTGAATTATTCAACATACAAAAACACTGTACTAGACAACTGACTAGCAGAAGAAAATATTGTGAAAACTCAACTGGCCCAGTTAACGGATTTTAGTCTGGAGACCCCAAAAAGGTTAATTGGCAGACCCAGATAAGACTCCGCATCTGATCACGGCCTACTCTTTTTGCATTAAACACAGGAATTTTCTTCTTCTTCTTCTAGTAATTGGACCTGGAACACTAAATGAAACGTAATTGGTCCTGCGGGACGTGAGCATGGCGGATGTGAAACAGTCGCCCCAAAACACTGGTTAAAAACATTAAAAGTATTTACAATCAGGGCGCTGTATCTGTTGGCTGAGTGGCCTAGGCAGGGCTAAGTCTGTTGAGAAGACTAGCCCTGAAACGATCGACTGTAGTGGACGAGGTCACATTACTTGGCAGTGCATTCCATTCACTTCTGGGGAAGAATGAGTGGAAGTATGCCTCGTTGTTGATACGTTCCTGGAAGAATGCAGACTATTTTCTTGTGCGTCTGTCACTTGGAGTCACGTACGTAGCTGCGTCGATGTCAACTAAGCCATTCTGGATCTTGTATAGGAGGCTGTGTCTGGCTACATAGCGTCGATCTTCTAGGCTTTCCCAACCAAGTCCTTTAATCATGTCTGTGACACAGCCAGAAGTACGCGTTGTATATTCATTATTGATATACTCGTATCTGGCGGCACGGCGTTGGACTTATTCGAGGGCTCCGATGTCAGCTTGTATGTGTGGGTCCCATGCCGGAGATGCATACTCCAAAACCGGACGTACAACAGTGGTGTAGGTCGTTGCCTTGACCTGCTTGGAGCAATCTTTGAAGTTCCGTCTCAGGAAACCCAATGATCGATTGGCCTTGCTGGCTGTCTCTGTGATGTGCTTCGTCTATGATAAATCCTCAGTGAATGTCACACCCAAGTATTTACTGCTATCTACCACCTCTAGTGTATGTCCGTGAAGAGTGTAGTTGGACTCATAGATCTTCTTCCTCTTCCCAGATGTGACACGGATGACAGAGCATTTGCATTAAGTGTCATTACGAAAACGCGCCTATTCAAATATGTAGATAATTTCACCTCCAAAAACTGAAAATTTTCAGATAAAAAAAAACCTCCGATATTTTGTTTTATATTTCTGCTCAAAAACACAGATTGTGGGTACTCATTAGAACCGCCTCGACGAGGCCAAGCCTTTTCCATTATTCAAGGGCTGCCAGGTCTTTCTGGAGGAGAGCACTCTCTGTGTCTTTGTTTGCAATACAGTAGAGGGGGCTGTCATCGGCAATCAATCGGCAGAGGATCTCAATGGCTCTGGCAAATCATCAATGTAGGCCAGGAATAACAATTGCACCAGCACAGTTCCCTGGGGTACACCTGATAGAACATCTGCCTGGGTTGAATGGGCACCATCAAAGATGACTTCTTGCTTTCTGTCCCCCAGAAAAGCTTGAATCCAGGCACTTTTTTATTCTGAATGCCGTAGTATTCTATCTTGTATAGCAGTCTGGAGTGTGGAACTTCATCAAACGATTTTGCAAAATCGAGGAGGATGATATCTTCCTGGCTGCCCTTCGAAAGACGTGAGGCTATCTCCTGAATGGTAATGACAAGTTGGGTCTCGCAGGAGCGCTTCTTGCGGAAGCCGTGCTGGCTGTCTTTCAAGATGCTATGTTGATCAAGGTGGGCCATCACATTGCTATTGACAATGTGCTCCATCAACTTGCATGTAATTCATGTCAAGGAGACTGGGCGGTAGTTTGCTGATTTAATTTTATCTCCCTTCTTAAATACTGGCACTATCCATGCATCTCTCCAGTCAGATGGAACCTGGCCTGTGTCAAGTGGAGTCTGGTAGATTCTGGTCAGTATTGGAGCGACTTCATCAGCGGCAGCGGCTTTTAGGACAAAGGCTGGTATGGAGTCTGGTCCGATGGCATCAAATGGTTTCAGTCCTTTCAATCTTTTTAAAGTATTAACCAGACACCCTATTACTGGAAATAGACCGGTCCAAATGGTTGTGGTAGAGGAGTCCACTCGATGTTAATAGGCTGAACTGCTTGTCATCATGAAAACATACCTATATAATTTTGAACCACCTAAACATCATTTTTATATAGTAAAACTGGGGTTTACAGGGGTATACATTATTTTTCTTATTTCTGCTAAAAAGCATAGAGTGTGGGTACTCGTTAGAACCGCCTCGTCGAGGAACCGCCTCGTCGAGGCGGTTCTAACGAGTACAACAATCTGTGTGTTTTGAACAGAAATATAAAAAATACGTATCGGAGTTTTTTTATCTGAAAATTTTCAGTTTTTTCTGTTTTTGGAGGTGAAATCATCTATATATTTGAATAGGCGCGTTTTCGTAATGACATGTTAAGCGCAATTCAAATTTGTGCGAAACGACATTTTGTATTATTTACTTAGTATGTTTACTAGAAAAAATTAGGCTTTACTATCTGAACTGACTTTTCTGTCATTTGGCTTGGATAGAAAACTTTTATTTAAAAGAATGAGGTCAACAAAACAAATCGTAAAGAAAAATGTAGATCCTGATGAAACTGCTCATTATGAGTACAAGCCGTCTAATCAAAATCTACAAGGTTTGCGATTAAGGAACATGGAATTAACACCAAGGGAAATATATCCCAGCTAGGTAAGTCAAACTTCAATGGCTCGAACAGTGATGGCTCGTTAACCGTGGCTGATTCGAACTCATTTTAGAGTCCCTAGGAAATTCTGCCAATAGCTCAAGAAAACAAAATATTTAGGGATATTTTAGGGAAAATTTCAATTACTAGGAAGGCTAAGTACTGTCTATCTGCATAAGTTTTCCGCTATTGCAAAATGTTTCAGGTGTATGAAGTCACCTGATCTTTTACTGTAATGTTCCACTGATGAAGTAGAGGACCCTTGTCATTTGGAGCTGCATCAGAATTAAGGGCTAGGTTGCGACTGCGTAAGGGTAGTTTAAGCACCCCAAACCCATATCAGCTGTTTCTGTTGACTGCTCCAAGGCTGTTCCTCTGTTGCAGTTTTTCTCTGTGTGTGTCGGTGACATTACGAAAACATGCCTATTCAAATATATAGAAAATTTCACCTCCAAAAACTGAAAATTTTCAGATAAAAATCTCTGATTTTTTTTTTTTTTTTTTTTTTTTTTTTTTTTTTTCGTATTTCTGCTCAAAACATAGATTGTAGGTACTCGTTAGAACCGCCTCGGTAAGGCGGTTCTAACGAGTACCCACAATCTATGTTTTTTGAGTAGAAATAAGAAAAAAAAATGTATACCTATGTAAACTCCAGTTTTACTACATAAAAGTGGGGTTTAAGGGGTCAAAACTATATAGGTATGTTTTCATGACGAATTGCAGTTGTGGCGTTGTGTCTTATTATTATTTGTTCCTCATGTCATCTTGTAATGCCTCGGGATGGCTGTGCTTCGTCATTGAGGCCATTACTGGGTAACTTAATATATGTTTTTAGTTTTCGTACTGAGATTTAAAAGAGTATGTTATATGGTCCTTAGCTGTATTCATATATATGGTCCTTATTCATTTTCATAACCATTATCCTTATTCACATTTAAGGTCCGTATCCATATTCATATATATGGTCCTTTTCCTATACGTGCTCCTTATCCATATTCTTGTATATTGTTCTAATTCATATTCATATAAATGGTTCTTATTTTTATCAATATTTCTTCTTCATATTGCTATACATTGTCCTTATTCATATACATTGTCAGTTTCATATTAATGGTCCTTTTTATATTCATATTACATTGCTCTTATTCATATTCTATACATGGCCTTCTTTTATATTCATATACATGGTCCTTATTCATTTTCATATACATGGTCTTTATTCATATTCTGGTGAAACAATGGTTAGCATAAATATCGTGCACCTTAATTCCTTATCGACTACTTGTTGATGTGTCTAAAACTCCTAGATGAGTGACAAACAGCACATACCTTGATCAGACGCCTGATCTGGATCTGCACTGTTTGTTTGGACCTGTCTGTCTTAATACTAAGGGTAGATAAGGTATGTGTTTTTTTTTTAAATCCCTGTGATGAACTTGCGCGAATCCGGCATATGTAAATAAAGTTCAGGAAATCGGGTAATTTAAATGAAAACGCTAGGTCGTTGAAGATTGTATCTCAAATCAAAGATAATTTGATGTATATCTGATCAAAATCGAATGAAAATAAGAAAAAATTATCGAAGTTTAAAGATACCGTAACTGCTTTTATGAGCGCTGCTATTTTGAATATTTAACTAGGCTTTATGACGTCATAAAGCCTGAATTAAATATGCAAAAGGTATATAATAATATTTGCAATAATTGCCAACCTCTATATTTGTGTATGTGTGTATATTCTTCTCTAGAGATATAATTGCTTTGCTTGAAAACCGTAGGCAGCAATTTCTGCCAGAAAGAACGGTTTATTTAAAATTTGAAATTTGAAATGTTTAGCATCTCAATAAATATTCAATATGGCGACGCCCTTTACAAAAGATTTGAAATCACCAAACGTCATTATGTTTTTATTATTATTATTATCATCATTATTATTTTGATCAAATTTGTATCAAAAGGCATGTCTTGTCACGAACTTTTTATTCAGATTCATTCTTCACCAGCCTTGCTTTTTCCTTGAAAGTTAATGGTCTTTTTACATGTTTTCTCAACGAAAAAAAAAGGTGTTACTGGGATAAAATATTTTTGCTAAATATTTGGACAAGTAAGTATGAGCAATCAGTGTAGACCCAGATCAAACTGCTTATATGGGATCAGTTTGATCAGGTTCTACACTGTTTGCCATTCTATCAGTACTCGGTACATAAAGGACAGTCAAACAGACCTGGTAAAATTTTGAGTGAATTATGGTTCTAAGTCAAAATATGTCTGGTAATTATGGTATAATCCTACATAAAAAATATGTAAAAAAAGAAAAAAAGAGTTCCTACCTACCCTACCTTTTTTCAAATATGTTACCCTTAACACACCTATTATTTTATTTGGCCTAATTTTAATGATCTCGATTTGACTCTATGCTGTTTGCCCGAATACTCTGCGTAGATACAAAACATGTAACCTTGGGATGAATCTTTTGAAGTCCCCGAAATGCACTTGCGCGATTCATTATTTTGTATTGCGTCATTCTAGGTAAGTAAAATTCAGGAACTTTTTAATATAAGTATCCTCGATTTGGCTCTGGCCTGTCTGTCGGAATACTCAGGGTAGATACAGTACATGTAACCTTGGGATGAATTTTGGAAGTCCCCGAGATGCACTTGCTTGATTCATTAGTTTTTACTGCGTCATCCTGTTGAAATAAAATTCAGGATTTTTGGTAATTTAAATTTAATCGATACTAAACAGACGATTGCCTGTTTTCTGGCATAAACTCCCATCAATTTTAAACAACTTTAAGCATGCATCAATATTTCTTGATCTGAAACGGAGACAAATCAATCTTTATTCAAAGAAAATCGTAAACACTTGCAATTATTTTCCAAGAAGTGACAGAACAAATTTCTTCTGGTCTTATTCATTGAAGTAAAAAAAAGCTTTCTCGTTCGCAAAATGATACAGATGTGTTCCATCAGTTTCGTCAACAAATTGAGATTTCGCATCCACGCTGTTTAACCTTTACCACTCTCTGGGCATATTCAGCAGACGATACATTGACAAAAGTTTTCTTATTTTTCCCAGAAAATAGGGTTTGACGTTTCATGGAAATAGTTTCCTAAGAAGACAATTTTCGTAACATGTGAAAGCCTATTTTCTGGACAGACAAAATAAGAAAAATGTTTTAAAATGCCGTCTGCTGAAAATTTTACCAAGAGTGCTAAGCGTTAAATAGTTAAGGACCTCTGACGGTAGCAATGTAAATTTGCCTACAAAATGATGGAAAATAAATGTTCAGTAAATTGCACAATTTTTATTGCTGTGGATCTCTAATGACCCATCATTAATGTTATGAAAACAATTTTTCCAAATAAAGTGTATTTGAACCCTAAATTTGGGTAAAACTGTCCATTTTTGCTATTGAAATGCATGGAAAATGGAAAGGTTTTTATAAAGTACTGTCCACCCAGCCACCGACCCCAACCCCCCCCCCCCCCCCCCCCGCGCCCCCATTGCCTCAGCTAATCCTTTTGCAGACATTCGTATATGCATATTTTACGCAATACATATAAGTGGCTTCCTGAGGCAAGAGGTGGTTGGGGGACGGCGGGGCGGGAACGATACCCTAGAGACAAAATACCTACTTGTCACTCAGTGCAGTAGTTTTAAGTATAGAAAGAAGTACAACTGTTATAAATTGAACTATCTGAACTGTTATGTCCTGGCATATTCATGTCAGTAAACACTACAATTCAACTGGTCCATATATTTGGCCATGTGGCTGACATCTGTTGCAGAAATGCAGCTTCCACTCAGTACCTTAAGGGTTTAAAGCCTGAGTCAGTAATGTGCATTTGGAAGGCAACCGTACAACACAAGATATCTGTGCATATATTGTATATATAGCCAATGAAGTGGAACCTACAGGTAGATAGATGTGGGATACACAATAGTGCTCCAGTTAAGTAGTCAGATGTATTTTTATTTCTTATTCTACTTAACAAAATAACCTTAGTTCTTAATTATCCATATTGTCTTGTAGATCTAATGAGATTCCAAAACTTGTCAATTTGTACAAAAATGGTAAAAACACACTGATATTTATCACTAGGATAAAAAGCTTACCTGGCGCACCTGGTTACATATGGGAACAATAAATTCTCTCACTGCTATAGGGTATGTTAAATGTTTGGTACAAGTTTTTATTTTTCTGTGGAAAAATGTAAATATATATCATCAATTTTAGTCAAATAATTGGCTATATACCCATATATAAGTGAGTATTTTATAAGAATATGCATAACCATTCACTTACATGAAAAATAATTCAAATCTGGATCAATTTCATTTTTTTTTTAAATGTTACCCCTCCCTCCTATAGAAATAAAGTACATCTTCTGTATGAAAAATATTTACAATTTGGCTACTTCTGCTTCTTTGTAGGACATGTGTCTTCCTAAAAATAACAAATATAATTGTATGGAGAAACCATAAGCTGGAATAACCCGCTGAAAAATAGGCAGATTGCCTATATTACCGTCCGTCAGAGGTCTTTTGTAAAATATATAACAAATACATCGGTTGCACTTTTTTCTGTGGATATATTTCTTGGGAGAAAAAATCAGCACAACTCAAGAAATTTATCAGTATCCCCTTGTCTGGCTTAGATTCTTGGATGACATTTTCCTTATATGGCAGTATTCTGAAAAGGAACTGCTTGATTTCATCGAGTATCTCAAAAATGCACATCCATGGATCAAATTTACATACCATTATTCCACTGAAAAGGCAACTTTTCTTGATGTAGACATCAGCAAAAATAATGATGGTATTTTGGCTACTTCCATTCATGTAAAAAAGACGAACAATCACTAATATATAGATTATTCTTCATGTCATCCAATACCATGCAAGAAGGGTATACCTTTTAGTCAGGCTAAGCGTTATAGAAGGATTATTTCTAATGATGAGACTTTTGAGAAGGAACTTGAGAACCTTAAAAGTTATTTCTTGAAAAGAAATTACCCATTTCACATAATTGAAAATGCCTTTCAGAAGGTTCGTGCTCTTCTTAGGGACATGGCATTAACAGAAACTGTGAAAAGTGACAAGAAATTGGTACCGTATGTGACAACCTATAACCCCTCCTTACCTAATATTGGCGAAATCATCAATAAATACTGAGGTTTATTGGCCCTGTCTGAAAAACAAAGTGTAACATATGTTTTCCAGCATAAACCTATTTTGGCATTTAAAAGACCACAGAACCTTGGTGATATTCTCATCCACTCAAAAATAAATTTCAGTCAAAATTCTACAGGATCTGTATCTGCTTGTAAAAAACGCAGGTGCACTCATTGTAAAACTATCAATGAATCAGATTATTTCAGTAGTACCAGTACCAGTGAAACTTTTTTGCATAAACAGGACTTTAACTGCACATCTGAAAATGTTATTTATTTAATAACATGTAAAAAGTGCAATGCTCAGTATGTGGGGCAAACACACCAGAAGGTATCAAAAAGAATGAACAGTCACCGTTTTGATATTTTGCACTACCCTGAAAGTATTACAAACGTTTCCGTTCATTTTAATGAAAACGGTCATTCTGTGGATAATTTTTCATTCACACCCATTGATAAAGTAGAAAATGAATGGCCACGTTTAGTTATTAAAAGAAACCTACTGGATGCATCGTCTCAAAACCCTTTCACCAAATGGAATGAACACTAAGGTATTGTACCAGATTCCTGAAACGTAATATTTTGTTTATGAGTCTGTGCGCAGTGATTCCTACAATTGACATAGGTGCCTAGAATTGTCTGTGTATCATATTGGCCTGTGCATCCGCGCAATTTGATCGGGGTATTCACTGGCCATAATTTTTTTTTTTTTTTTTTTTTTTTTTTTAAGCTATGGGCCATTAGCTACCCGTTGAGTGTATGGTGAGAACTCTGATCGGAATGTGCGGATGCATGGGCTGATATAGGTCTTCACTGGGTGTATGTGACAGTTGTGGGAATTGATGTGCTCCGGCTCATATTGCAAAGCATTTTTTGCATAGAAAATGTATATATAAAAAACTGTTTATCACTATTTTAAAATCTTTAAGTTTCTGTGGATATAGGAATCTTAGAAAAAAGACTCTGTAACAATAAGAAACAATTATAACTGTCGGTCACCCTAGCGCAAGGGATACCCATTTAAATTCAAGATCAAGGGTCGAAAGTTCGAATCCCAGCTCGGCTACGTGTATATAACTTTCGCGGAGATTGATCATGAAACCATTTCTACTGCCATTCTTCGACTTCCGCTGATTCAAGAAGGATAGTTGCCAGTTACTGACAAAAGAATTGACTGAGGTAGATGTTTCAAAAACAAAAGTTCTAGTCTTTAATAAATTAGGAAGACTAGTGCAGAACACTTTCTTTTTCAGCAACAAATATCGTGAGAATGTGAGAGACTATCGGTATTTAGGTGTCTGTTTTTTTCAGTAAGTGGAAATTTTAATTTTGTTCAAACAGATATCTTCAAGAGGTATGTGCTCAGGTACTTGTTAAACGCTTAGAGGGCTACGCCTACCTAGGAAAATGAGAAGTTTAACCTACTGGTTCTATATGACCTTAACAATGTTGACTGGGCTGCAAAACTCAAATTCAAACAAATGCACAATTTGTGTATACTTTCTTTTTAGAGTAGACTCCTTTTCAGAAGGAGGAGAAATCTAGGAAAGGCCTCAACCAACTCGCTGATAGCAGGACCATCTCTGTTTGTCGGTATATCATATAATATCCAACGAAAGCCCCGATTGTACAATACGACTACGCCGACTGATACGGATCGGATTTAAATGGACTGGACGCACTCTGTTGATTTTCCGACGTTTTTATACCCCGCCACACGATAGTAGCGGGGTATTATGGTATCACGTTGGTTGTCCATGTGTTCGTCCGTCTTTTCGTCCGTCTGTCTATCGTATGTCCGTCCGTATTTTTGTTTCCGGATGATAACTTGAATAAATTGAAATGGATTTTCAACAAACTTCGGTGTATGCATTGATATTGTGGAGATCTGGTTTGGAATTGCTTATGGGCAACCGTCAACTTTTGACAGAGTTATCTGCCTGTGACAAGTCTGTATTTTCATTTCCATATGATAACTTTAGTGAATATCAATGGATATTCACAAAACTTTGTATGAGCATGGATATTGTAGAGATCTGGTTTGGGCTTGCTGATTAGCAAATTTCGTTAATTTTTGACAGAGTTATCTGCCCGCGTCCTTATTCTCGTTTACGGACGATAACTTCAGTAAATCTCAATGATTTTCACCAAACTTGGTATGTGCGTTGATATTGTGGTGATCTGCTTTGGGATTGCAAATGGGCTAATTTCGTGAATTGTTGACAGAGTCAGCTGTCCGACGATAACGTCAGTAAATATCAATGTATTTTCACCAAACTTGGTGTGTACATTGATATTGTAAAGATCTGCTTTGGATTTGTTAATGGGCAAATTTCATCAGTTTTTGACAGCGTTATCTGCCCACAACTCATCCGTATTTTAGTTTCAGGGCAATACTTGAGTAAATCTCACTTGATTTTAAACAAATTCGGTATTTGCAGTGATATTGTAGAGATCTGGTTTGGGATTGCCCATTGGCGAATGTCGTCAATTTTGACAGTATTATCTGCCCGCGACATGATGATAGCGGGGTATTATCGATTCACATTTATATTTTACAAAGAAAACAACTTTTATCACTTCCTGTTTGCTTTTCCGCCCACCGATCCCTTTCCGAAAAGGGGTCTACTCTAAACTGAAAGAATATGCTCCCTCTGGATAAACGTTATGTGCCCGCTGGGGAAGCATTTAAATATACATTTTGCATAAGTGTATTTACGTAATGTGTTACTAAGTTATCAAAGGTCGGTTGTAATTGTCGGGCTTTCCTGTGTGTTTCATTTCATTTCTGTCTTTTGATATATATATATATATATATATATATATATATATATATATATGATATTATGACATTATATATCCCTAAATATCCTAATACCCCCAGCAAACAAGCAAAGCAAACATTCCCTAAACAAATAAAACCTCTAAAACTTGCTAAGGAAAATACATAACATATGAAAAAATGAAAATCGGAATCCTCGTTTCATTGAGACTCTTCGGTATTTGATGGCAGAATGTATGGAATTTTATTTGCCATCACCATAGAACAACAGCGCTAGCTCTGTCCTGTACAAAGTGGTACGTGAGAACGTAATATATAATTTAGAGTACACAGGTCTACATATTTGCACTTCGTAGCATCCGTAGGGTAGTGAGGACTGAAACCAGCGGGACGGAAGCGAAGGGCAATATTCGATAAAAAAAAAAAAAAATATTGATAGATGAGATTGTTTGAATAAATGTCAATTTTGCATAAAATTGTTGAAAAAAAACAAACATGCGAAACTTCTTTTTTATTTTCAACCAAAATAAGGGTACATGTGTACAAGGACTGGAAAGTGCCAAAACATGGTGATAGACCCCCTTTTATAAGGTATTTTGTCAAACTAAAGCTAACCTTTAATTTGACTGTATTTGAAAGTCAAGGAATTTTTGCGAGTGTCAGAACTTAGCCAAATGCAAGAATGGAAGCCTATGGAAAGTAGCATGGCTTCTGGTCCCTATAATGTAGAGGCCTCGATGGAAATTCTAAAATGTACCGAACGGATGTTAGCTGGAAAATCATCATGTCTTAATTTAAAAGCTCAGTAAAACGTCTTAAATGTGCTTGAAGTAGTCAGTTGTTTTCATTGCTAACAGATCAAATAAATTGCTTCATAGAAAGATATTTGTTTTACCAGATGGTTTAAACAGCTTTGTTTTCTGAATTCACCACATGTTATAAGTTACGCATGCGACGTCAGAATGATTGAAATGCATAATGGATGTGTTGTATGATTTAAGCGATATTTCGCTAAATATTATTTGTGTAAGAAAGGCTGTGTGCCAAGAATACGATTCTCAAAAGCAAACCGTGAATGCTTTTCAGATGGTATTTAAGTGACTTGATATTCATTGAAGAATTTCCTACATTTTCTTTTACAAGAGAAGTTACTTTTTTTCTGAATCCCTGTTTCTTTCCTGCAAACAAATCCCCTTCTGAAAAAAGCTCTACTCTTAAAGGACAGAATTTGCTCCCAAAGCAGCAATTTTTTTCCTTTCAGAGTAGAACCCTTTTCAGAAGGGAGGCAAAAGCGATTTTGAGAGAGTTCCTTCTCCTTCAAGTATATCCGTTTCCCTTAAAACCTTATGTTATAGCAACAGAATAATTGACCTCCAAGGATATACGACCTTATGATTGATATAGGAACAACGTAAGACAGAATGGACTTCTGTCTCCACTCTTCGGACCGGTCCATTTCCAAAATAAGGGATGTGTGGTTATGTTTTACTATTACTGTGTTTTATACTGATTCCTTTATTTAATACAAATAGTGTAGACACTGATTAGAACCAGCATTCTGTGGCGTCTAATCTGGGTCAATATTGTTTGCCATTGTCCCTTTTTATAGGCTAGGCTTAAACGGGTTAAATATTCTATGAAGATTATGAACAAACTGCATAAATTTGCAGGCTGAACTGGGTCTGCGCTGTTCGCCTCTGTCATAAGGTTTTGTTTTACTTGTACAGTTCATATGTAAAGTTATGCCCAATCGTCTGTTCTTCTGTTTTGTCGTCTCTCCGTCACGAACTTTGTCACCGTCTTTGTGTCAAGGGTGCTCTCCATAAGGCTGGAATCAGTAGAATAGACCCAGATCAAACTATTTCTAAATGTAAACATTGATCTGATCAGAGGCTATAATGTTTACCATTCCGTCATATCATTGTAGACATGTCACCATGTAGTCCGAATGGGCTTGTTCTAAAGACTTCGGACTACATGGCCTAATACAAGTATATTCTTACATTTGAGACACTAGACAACTGATTCAGAATCTGTTGATTGCAAGAAGAGAAGTATCTTATCTACAAGATCATGTTACCATATGGCCAAAACTATGACACAACAACAGTGTACACATTCAGCTTTTTATCTGAATGATTAACGCTTTCACCCCTGATTTTCTGAAGTAGACACTTCCGTCCTATGAATATGTCCATTAATGCAAATAAGGTTCCAGTTTCAAATCAAAAACTGAATGGCAAAAACATTTTTAAGGGTTAAAACAAAATCGATATAAATGGGTAGTATATAATGTAGATGTTATGCGACAGATGCATGCTTAGTGGTATCATGCTGGGTAAAAGTACAGCAGATGTCATTTTGAAATGTTTTTTCTTTAATATTCCTATAAAATAGCATTTGACATTACATGCAAATTGTCTCCTTAGGAGACAATTTGCATGAAGTGTCAGATTCTATTTTCTCGGAAATTTAACAAAATATTATCAATTTGTCGTCTGCTGAATTTGCCCATTGCATGGTAGGTGTTAACAGCTTCTCTGTCCTCTTTTTAATTGCAAGACGGTGGGTTGGGCCGCAGACTCAGTTACGGACCTATCGTAACGATTTTGTACGTTGTGTCAAACCTTCCAGTGGGCACATGATATTTAAACAACGTGGCATTTACGTCGATGACGTTGCATCGACGTTGATACTAGATTGTCTCAACGTTGCGTGCCCGCTTGGCTTAATCCTCTGCGGTTGGAGACATCATAGTTCTACTGGTCGTTTTCTTTTGTTTGACTTGCAGTTTGAAATCGAGCACGGAAAATATCAAATGGAAGATTATAACATACTCGCTTTTTAGAGTATGTTCATGAAGAGCAATGTAACGTTCAAAACTGTTCACGCCTCTTAGCCCACGGTTGGGCAATAATCTATTTTAAGCTGAATTCAAATGCATCACGAAAACACGCCTATATAGTTTTGACCCCCTTATACCCCACTTTCATACAGTAAAACTGGGGTTTACAGGGGTATATATTAATTTTCTTATTTCTGCTCAAAAACATAGATTGTGGGTACTCGTTAGAGCCGCCTCACCGAGGCGGTTCTAACGAGTATCCACAATCTATGTTTTGAGCAGAAATATGAAAAATATCAGATTTTTTATCTGAAAACATTCAGTTTTTGGTGGTGAAATTTTGAAATATATTTGAATAGGCGTGTTTTCGTAATGGAGCTCAATCATCTTATAGGACCGGTAAATATATAAACTACATAAAACAATGAAGTGAAGTACAGAGACGGTTTTAAGGCATGCTATCCTTGTAGCAGGTAAGGGTAGATGAGGAATGTTTTATTTCTTCTGTTTCTTCACGTTCATTCCCGTTCCTCTTTCTTCCGGGGTAGTTGTGTGAGGCAAAGGTGTCATGTATCGGAGAGTCGAACTGATATTGGCTTACAGTTGGGCAAGGTCTGCTGTCCTTGCAGCAGGTAATGGTAGATGGGGTATGTTTTTATTTCTTCTGTTAATTCACTTTCATTCATTTCCCTTTCTCCCCTGTCCGTCTGTTTCATCTCCTCTGCTGTCTTTTCTATCTCTCTTCTCTCTTTTTTTCTGGGAGACGACAAAAAATGACCCACAAGGGTTGACGTGTCGTTAAACCCCAACTCAATCAAAAAAAAAATCCTCTTTCTTCCCTGTCCCTCTCTTATATCTCCTCTACTATCTCTTCTATCTCTTTTCTCTCTTTCTCTAGAAGATGACATAAAATGACCCACAAGGGTTGACGTGTCGTTAAACCCCAGCTCAATCAAAAAAAAAATCCTCTTTCTTCCCTGTCCCTCTCTTATATCTCCTCTACTATCTCTTCTATCTCTTTTCTCCCTTTCTCTAGAAGATGACACAAAATGACCCAGAAGGGTTGACGTGTCGTTAAATCCCAACACAGATTGAATGTAAGTATTAGGACCCTGTCCTCGTTTCAGAACTCATTTACTTGCTGACGACAAATTTGTGATTTTTTTTTTTTTTGTTTTTTGTTTTTTTGTTTTTTGTTTCTATTCTTTTATTTTCCCCGCAAAATATTCTTTAACATTTCGTGCAAATTGTTTCCTCAGAAGACGATTTGCATGATATGTCAAAAGGTATTTTCTAGGGAAAAAAGAAAATTATTCAAAGTGTAAACTTCCATCTGTTGAAAATATTAACCAGCAAATATTTCAAACTGTAAATTGCCATCTGCTGAAAATTTTAACCAGCATCCTAAGCGTTAAAGCTCTTTTATATTCAGAATAATAACGGTTTCAGCCGAGCAGTAGAGTTCTGATACATACAGCTTTTACAGTAACCTAATAAATAAGAAAAGTTTGTAAATCATTTATGATAATAAACACTTGTTACATTGTCTAAATACTTTTTATGTTTTCTGTCTGAAATCACAGGTCTGTGGTAATATATATGTCGCCAATCCACCATAAGAAACCCGAAATCGATCCTTTATTTACGCCGCGCCAAGCAAAAACGTGTCTTTGAGCATATGTGGACAGCAAAGGCCAAGATCAGCGTGTGCATCCGCGCAATCTGATCAGGATCTTCGTTGTCCATCAGACCTTCGTTGTCCATTGCTGGAATCATTAGATACTACGGAATGTATCAATGGAAATCAAAAGCCCGGATTAGACCATGCGCATGCGCATGCGCATGCGCACGATGATGTAAATACGCACGTTTTGCGCATGTTCGAAAGCACTTTTTCGCTTGACGTGACCCATTTGAATTAATATTATGATTCTGTAAAAGTCTCTGACGGCTGGCATTGTCTTTTTTACTTTCCAACAATCAGGGTTGTGGAATTATCAAATTTCATTGTTTGTCCACGGACAAGTAAATAGCAAAATCCACTTGACCGACCAATTTTAAGAAGTAATTTCCTGAAAAGTTTTCCTTATTCTCAAAGAAAACATATGTTTTGGGTACTCATAAGAAGCGCCTAACCGAAAAATAGGAAAATATATACACCTCATAACCCGGATACTCTTCTTAGCTAGAGCTATGAAGTCCTTGCCACGGGCTTGTAAATTGAAATTTCTAACTTGTCCATAGGGAAATGGGACAAGTTTGACAAATCGTGCACGGTATTTCCACAGCCCTGCAACAACAGATATAATATCGTGTACTTCGACTCATCCGTCAACTAAATTCCATAGAAACCGTATGAAAAGACTTTTTAATTGCCAAATTAAAGCTATCATATTAAAATTAATGTCTTTTTTACGGGCAAATCGTCAATCCATTGTCTGAGAATGATAAGTTGTCCAAGTGAATTGACGTAAGTCACGCAAACCAAACCAGAATTCTATACAAAATGGGGAAAAAATGTCTGGAAAAGAGACACATATTTCATATTGGCCTCTATATATCGCGTTGGAGGAATTGGATTTTCTGAATAGAAGTAATATACCACCAAAACGTAAATGGATCAGAATCAGGAATCACAACATCTTCTTTCGTTCATTCATACGAAAGGAAACCACACACAGTTACAGACAGATACACATACTCACACTGACACACATAAGCACACACGCACAGGCATTAATAAAATACAAACACACATAACGGAGAAAGTATATTTGTATTACTCGACAAATTTTGTGGATACACCAAGAAATTTCTACGGCATAACGCAAGTTTATATAAAAGTATAAAATCTAAAAGGTTGCCCCTAGCACAGGCTTAAATGATATTCGATTTTCAAAGTGATCAGAATTGGCCCAGCGATCCCAAAGGAAATAAAAATATAATCTACACTATGGTAAATTATGTCATAAACGATGCATAAATATTGGGGTACAGACATTCAGTTTTGCCTAAAGCTTCCTCGAGGTCGTTACTATTAGTCTGCGAATAGCAAAGACTCTGGCAAGACTGTGCTTATGCGCAGGCTCGCCAGAGCTTTGCTGGTCGCTATGTGATAAGTACACTTTTCTATGTGCTGGTGAGTGAATTCTTTCTGTTTTCGATTATGCTGCATGTTATTCTATCCTTATCCGGGGGCGTGGGGGGCTGTGTTCAATGATTGTAGATTTCCTGTGTTTCTCATTTATGTTTTCAAAGATATTATAGTTCAGTCGCCGAAGAAACCTGTGAAAAATAAATCAAAGATTTACGGATTTCCACTAAAATTGTCAATAATAGCCATTCTCTACGAAGTGTATTCCTATGTTCTAAACATTATATGCAAATACACCGGATGATTTAGCACTACCGGCCACAAACTCATAGCTCAGATAAGAAATTTTGTTTATATATATATATATAGTACAAGGTTTATTAAAACCAA
This sequence comes from Anodontia alba, assembly GCA_964016985.1. Classification (NCBI taxonomy): domain Eukaryota; kingdom Metazoa; phylum Mollusca; class Bivalvia; order Lucinida; family Lucinidae; genus Anodontia; species Anodontia alba. The sequence continues at coordinate 38,188,080 of OZ024827.1, forward strand.
CTCAAGAAAGTGGAATGTCTAGATAGAAGGATCTATATAGGTTACACACTCCTATTAATTTCTCCATAGACTACAATGCTAAGAAATCAAAAGTGTCTCACCTGCTACAGTTCCATGGGCCTAAATCAGATCCAGGTTTCGGTGGGATATGACAGCCCCTTGAGTCAGCAACAGATCCTGGGATTTTCATGTCCTCTTCATCACTTCGAAAACACATGACACTGCCCGCCATATGACATCGCAAAACTTCCTCCTGTTCGGGGTCTCAAACTGGAATGACCGACCGACTCGTTGTAGCACTCCACCCAACCAAATAGTTCCTACAGAATCTTTTACTATCTGGAATTTGTCTCCTCCAGGAACCTCCTGTGGCCTGAAATAAATAGAACAATGCAGTCTTTTTTTACCTTACACGGTATAGAACATCTACTCCGTACACTCTATTTTTAGATAGGACTATTTTTCAGGGTACCAAAACAGTGTGACGTCAATAGTAGTCTGGTTCCTACTGAATTACAGGGAAAAGAAGAACCAGAAAACTGACAGAGTGCCACTGGTAATAACGTACAACCGCCATTTACCGGATTTGCATTGGTTATATAATAAAGACTTGCATTTTTTAGATAAAATTAACAATGATTACAAATCTTATACAGTACGAATCAGATTAAGATCTTTTACGCCCGTTTATCGCAAGGTTGTAAGGGAGGCGTCGCAATTTTATGGAATCGAAAGTATAACAAGAGTGTTACAACTTTAGATGTAGACAGTGACCGAATCATAGGTATTCAAGTCAAATAGTCTCAGAATTTGTACTTATACTTGTTCCAGGTTTACATGCCGTCTAGCAATCATGCGCTAGATTCTTATGAAACGTTTCATTGAGGAACTTGAAAATATCCTCAACATATATGCGGAGAAGGGAACTATTATCATTATGGGAGATATAAATTCTCAGGTATTCCCGAGATCATTCTCTGGCACGATCAGCAGTAGCGATCAGTGTTTGATCAACTTAATTAATGATTATATTATGGTATCGGTAGGAACACTGGGCATGCGTACTGGGGCAGACACAACGTTTGTATAATTTGATGGTAAATCAGAAAGTCATATTGATCATGTTCTTGTACCATGTCAAAAATGTGATCTTGTACTAAGTTGTAAATCCCCGTAGACTCTGCATTGAATGTCTCAAATCATCGACCTGTAATTTGTTCTATTATATTCCCGAAGGCAATGCTATAGTCGTGTACATACGAACCAGATGTTATAAATTGGTCTAAAGTTAAGTAAGAAAAAGAGTATATAGTCTGAAAATCTACAGTGCGATCATGCTCTTAATGAAGCACTGCCCCAGGAAATTTGTAATGCGAATGATATTGACATTCTATATAGCAAGATTGTAAACAGATTAAATAATAACACAGCAGATTGTATCCCAAAGTCAAAATTCCAGCATCATCTTAAACCATACTGGAATAAGGAACTGTCCGAAGCCAACAAAATAATGAAACGCAAACGGGCTATATGGATACAAAATTGTAGACCACGCGGCGTAGCTTATATATCTTATACGGTACATAAACTAGCTAAAAGCCAATTTAGAAAACTCCATGGAAAGGTAGTGCATTGCATTTAAAAGAATTAGATGAACAAATAAATACAACGGCTGAAGTAGACTCCAAAAGGTTTTGGAGATTGATCAAGTCAAGGCGATTTAAAACGGGACCATCATTGGCCTCAGATATTAATTTTAACGGAATAACGTACAGGGACCCTAAAGAAATTAACGAACAATGGGGCATTTATTATGCAAATTTGTATACTCCCGACAATGACGGGTCGTTTGATAATGATGTCAAAATACAGATTGAGAATGAACTCTGTAAAATCAAGGACTTGTCAGGCAGACACTGATACCGTCACAATAGACAAATAGTTGGTTATAGATTCGATAAATAGTAGTAAAAGAGATCGTGCATGTGGGGAAGACAGTTATATTATGAAAACTTTATATATGGTGGTGTGATTGTAAGGGATCTATTATTTAAATTATTCTCGACTATGCTTAAATTCTCACATACACCAACTGCTATTAAAAGGGGTATAATTATTACTTTATATAAAGGCGGGAGGAAAAAGAAAAATGACCCAAACAGTTATAGAGCAATCACATTGTCGTCGGTAGTTCTTAAGCTTTATGAAAAAGAATTGCTAACCTTATTTAAAGATGATAACCAATGTCAAATGAATAAGTTACAAAGTGGCTTTCAACCAAATATGGGCTATATGATGACGGCATTTATAGTAAGGTAGGCTTTTACATTTCGCTAAAGAGCAAGGTTTATGCGTTGTTTAGATATCCGTCAAGCGTTTGATCGCGTATGGCAGGACTTATTAATGGCCAAACTGTATCGTAAAGAGTTCACTTCTCAAAGCCGTTATAAATTTAAATGAAAATATGTACAATTGTGTAAAAGACAAGGTTTCACTTCCGAGTGGTTCCCAGTTAATCAGGGGACAAGACAGGGTGGTTGTTTAAGTCAATTTTTGACAATGTCTTTGACAATGACCTACTGGACGAACTTGCTAAATGCGTATACTGTTTTATGATGTATGGACTTCACTGTGTTTCCCATCATATGCAGACGACATGTTACTTTTGTCCCTTGTAAAACGCGGAATGGACATCATGATAAATATTTGCTTTGAAAAGTCTGTGACTGAAAGTAGCTTATATCACTATACTACTTGAAGACTAATGTTATGGTTGCAAATGAGTCGAAGGCACAATATCTAGAGCGCACAAGAACATAGTTATTAGGTGCAAATAATATCGTCGAGACAGAGTCTTACACACATCTCTGTGTTATATGTAATAAATTCATGGATTTAGACGGCTGCGTTGAGGACAGCAGCAAGAAAAATCGCGCCATATTCCTTAGTTTAATCAATAGCGGAGTCGACGAAGATGGGTTTCATCCACTTATATCGAAACACCTATATGATACAATAGTGCTATCTAAGGCATTATATGGATGCGAATTATGGAATAGGCTCACCCAAAACCAACTAAATATGTTGGAAAAGGCGCATCGATTTTGTTTAATATATATACAATCGCTTCCAAAACACACATGAATTGTTATTGCGCTTACCTGTATCGGGTCTTTTTCTATTGAAACAGAAATTGATAAGCGGAAAATGATATTTTTAGCCAATTTTGCAATTTGCCACCAGACTTGCGCATGAAGGAAGTATTTGTATATCGTACTAGCACTATATAAATAGTCCATACTCTGTTCCTGGGTTTCTTCCAGATTTACACAGAATAGCAACTATGGACTGTATGCCTTTATAAATTCTGAGAATTTCCCCTCCTAGCAGTCTTGGAAAGGATTAGTAAATCGTGGTATTATGCACGCTGAAACATTAAAACTCCAGAACAGAATAGCAAACGAACAATCCTTAAGTGGTTTTGATACCATACATAACGAAGTGAAACCTTGCGTTATCTGGGAGTTTAGTAAAGAATGTCGAGAACATACAAACCGTTGTAATAAAGTCATGAGTTTACTGAGTAGATTATTTGGTTTCAGTTATAATACTATGTGCATGCACATTATGTGGCTTACAAACTGTTTCTTTGGCAATACATCTTATCATGTACTGTCGAAGTAACAGTTCTGTTCTGTTTCAGGTCTGGAACAGTTTGTATGTACGTTTCGGACAGAATAATTATGATCTATTCATAAATCTCACACCCAAGGAACAATGTATCGAAATGATTTCTGCATTACCGTCTTTCCTGACTTCCACTTTGTGGTGGATTCCTGTTTGTTTGTTTGTGTTGAGGTTTTACGGCCCAGTCAACCCAATGGGGTCATGTCGAGCGCGGTCAGTTTACCTAACCACACGTTTACTGGGCAGGCTTAGTCCTCTAAGCGGTTAACCAGTACTGTGCACATTCTTTCGCCAGAAACTGACAACTGCCCTTCTTGAATCAGCGGAAGGGAGAGAATGACCGTAGAAAATATTTCATGATCAATCTCCACGAAAGAATGTTGCCGACCTCGGCGGGGGTTGAACCCGCGACCTCCTGGTCTCCAGTCGGACGGCGCATCCAACTGAGCCACCGAGGCCGGCAGGTGGATTCCTGATCTTTGTCATAGTGTTGAAAAATAAATTTATATGTTTGTTTGTTTGTGTGTGTGTGTGTGTGTGTGTGTGTGTGTGTGTGTTGTTGTTGTTTTTTTTGTTGTTGTTGTTGTTTTACCTATGTTGACTTGTGATGAATTAGAGAACCCCTATGCGGACTAAACTGTCATGTGTAGCCGTAACTGTGTCAGGATTACTGGAGAGATTTGTAGTCAGTAAAACTAGGTATAAGCTGCGCTCCACTGCCCCTTCCACACCCTCTACTGAAGCGTATGCTACTGTCCGTTTAAATGCGAAAACTTTGATGCAGATTCCATTTTGTAATTTTAGCAATGCGGTCAATCCGTTTATTGTTGTCTGTTTTGCCCTTTGCTTTGCTTGTATGTTAATTCAATTCTTTCCTTACTACGACTGCGGCCATCTTTTTCTCATGACCACTTTGCTTTTAGTGTGTGTGTGTGTGTGTGTGTGTGTGTGTGTGTGTGTGTGTGTGTGTGTGTGTGTGTGATCATCTAGTATTCAATTTTTATTCTGTAAAGAGTTAAGAGGAGGGAATACATCATATGTATTTTATATCACTTATCTATAAGTTAAATGTATACTTGAACACTCTCTTACCATGATTTTTACCAATAAACATTTCCATGCCACAGATGTTGCCAGAATTTGATTTGGATGCCTATACCTAGAAGTAAGTAATACTTATTGCTGTAATGTATAGAGAACACCAAGATTTTCCTTTGATAGGGAGAAACGGCATTAATTAAACATTTGTCTATTACTCACGAACATTAATCATATTAACTTACAGCATCCTTCAGCTTACCAAAGCATTAAGCCTAATACTCTTTTGGTGGAGTAATGACGAGATTTAATACTCCTAACTAACTAGTCTGACTAGGCCCTCCATTTACTTCCCTGATACTTTAGCGATAAGCATAAATTATATTTTTGTATCAATCCCCAATTTGAAATGTTCAGGTTTTATTTTTTTATTTTTTTTTTTTTTATTTTTATTTTATTTTTATTTTTTTTTTTTTATTATTATTATTTTTTTTTTTTCATATATGGTATTTCATTCAAATTATCTCCGAGACAGGATTTCATTGAAATGTTTAGCCATATTTTCTGAGACAGAGTAAGGTAAGAACACAGTCGATCAGTTTTTCTCATTTGCCCAGAGTAAGGTCAAGGTTACATCTTATCTACTCCAAAACTATATTCTGGTAACATTTCTAGCATGAATATATTTATTTTTAAAGATCACTAATAAGAAGTCAGTACTATTAGATAAGTGGCATTCTACTGAATTGCAGTGATCAAACCTTCGAAATTAAAGACCTTCTTCTCCTTTAACGCTTTAACTGGTAAATTTAAATATTAGCCGATTACTATAGATTCTAAAGAGAAATGAAAAGTACCTGGATCCAATGAAGCTATCTGAGACAACACTATTTGCATAATGCACAGTTTACCCCTAGACTGGCTCCAGTCTCCAGTGACTATTTGTTTCTTATAATCCTGTTTGATAATCCACTAACATACAAATTAAAAAATATCATGACTATAAAGGCTGGTCACTAGTGACCAGCCTTTATAGTCATGATATTTTTGGTTGCATTTTTAGTGGCTTATCAAACAGGATTATACGAAAAAATAGTTAGTCACTGGAGACTGGAGCCAGTGTAAGTTTACTCCCTATAACTCGAATGACATTCATTCAAGGAATAATACAAAATATGGCTAGGTATTAAGTACATCCTACATGAATCGTAATCCAAACTGAGCATACAGCTTTGCAGTCATCGTACACGGGGAAATGCATTGACATACGCGCTCGTCGTGTCTGCCAGAATCTACGTAACGAACAACGTAAACCTTGATTGGAATCCCAACGCAATATATGCTGTCGAATATGCGACTGAGCACAGTTTGATAGAAGTATCTTTAACCGTTAAAGCGCTAAACACTTTGAAACATTTATTTTTCTTCGGAGAAATAAGGTTAGGTTTAAACATATTTTATTTCGAGAAATACAATGATTATACAATGCATGCACACAAAACATAGGATCAGAACGAAAGCATAAGTTTACAAATATGGCTTGATTTTTTAGGTATGTATTGACATTTCATGTGTCAAGTCTAAGATTCTCTGAAAAAATAACAAAACCATTATAATTCCGTCTGCTAGAAATTTGCTTTGCGCTTTAAGGACTAAAGTATACTTACTGCAATAAACATTATAATATTGTGCTGCGGTGCAAATAGGCAACTATCTCGAGAGAGGGAGTTCGACATCCTGTAAATTACGTTTTTGCACACTCAGGAAATGTGCTTGCATAGCGCGTGGTATTCTTAACGCCCGGCTGATAAATGGATTTGCCGTATTTACCTTAAATATTCGGACTCAGATATCTTATTTGCTTACTACAGTAATAGTTGGTTTCTCCTACTATGTGAACAAACCAGTTAGATTATTTGATAATACCGTATTGGACCTTATTACCGCACTATGCGCGTAGTATTTTCAATACTGGAAAACCTTGTAGTAAAATATCTACCAGATAAGGACTATAAAGAAATATAAGAAGATGGCTTCTTGAGATGATTATTTAACGATACTTGTGCGATATATTTTTTTTCTATTTTCTTATAAAGAAGTAGATAAAGGTATACGAGCTGTAATTTTGACTACGAAATTGCTTGACTGTGCGCTTATAATGGTATGTGCGGTAATTAGATCAAATACGTTATGTCTAAAATATTGTGATAGAATAGCAATCAGTTTAGACTATGATAAAACTGCTTGAACTATGTCTACAATGTTTGCTTAGGCCCATCCGACCGAATATTTAAGGTAAATATGACGGTGGTTAAATTGTCATCATTTTTTCTAAACCATGATGTAATATCTGGTCTGAAATAATAAGTTGCATGACGAGAATACGGAAGCTAGGACGGTCCATGATATCTGTTCAAATTATGCGTCACACGAGCAATCCGCTAACGAGTAAAGCAAAAGAATACTTGCACACTTTCGCCATGGTCGAAGATGAATATCAACATCGCCTAGCTTTTTCTTTGTCCCTTTTTGCATGACTTGGCTAATCTGTATTTTATGTATACATTCTGTATAAACACAACCTTAAATGTTTGGTATGAAACATTCATTTGTTGAAACTCTGTCTAATTCTAAGAGTTTTTATTGATATGTTTGCAATGTTTACCTGTATTCAAAACAGTTTTTAAGAAAGCAATTAGCATTTTGGCAATGCGAATTTTATCTGAAAGAGCAAATATTAAGCATCAATTTTTGTTGTTAACTCCAGACCCCGCACTAAATATTGGAAACATTCACACAACTACCGTAATTTCTCTATGTATTCGGACAGTTTCTTAATATTACTCGTCTTACAATTTAAACAAAAACATTTTGCTACGTTTCTAAGCGTCTTAAACTGAGTTTCAGACATCGTAGACTCTGATCAGGCGTGTCTGGTCTGTCTTCGAACACTTGGGTTAATTACGGTAAACATAGTTTGTTGGCTATTCCTCAGGTTAAAACAGTCAGGCGAAGGCAACAATACTCGTAAGTTTACAAAAATCTTCATGGAATCTGTAAGTTTTGAACAACCTCAGAGAAGTTATGCAACAAAAGAGCTGAAAATTTCTAGAATTTGAAATGGTGCCTAACGTTTGGTTTTGACACGAGAGTAAAGCCATTTTGTATCGCGATTATACATGTACGTGTTGAACTCTTTCGGCGTCAAATTTCAGACGACATTTGTAGTCTGCTTTCTTTCTTAACAAACTATCAACTGGACATAAGTATAATGTAAATTGAAAGACTAAATGTCAAACAGCATTTTGCTATTTGATGAGACAGCTCATCATGAGCCGTTTCATCGGGATCTAGGCTGTTTACAAAAGCCTGTTATCATCGCCTATGACAGTGAGAGAGTTAAGGTTGTGCTAGATGACACAAAAGAGAACACAAAACAGAGACAGGAAGGCGTGATTTAATTATATGCTTTGTGAGTTAGGTGAAACGGTGCAATATAATATAATTTTAGGTATTTCGAGTTTGAAGAGACGAGGCGTAGTCAATACAACTGTGCATGACAGTTGTCAATACAACTGTGCATTCTGTATTCTACGTTATACGCATGAATAAATCTTGATTCCTTAGCTATTCACAAAGCGACCAGCGAAGACTCAGATCAGCCTGCGCGGAGGCGCAGGCTGATCTGAGTCTTCGCAGGGCGCACATGACCTGAGTAACATATTCCCACGTTGAAACGCATCTGCCTTGTAAGAATAATATACCTGTTATAATTCATGCATCTCTTCTGTTCTGTAATCATCTTCCCGCAAATTACTGCATACAGTATTATGTACAGGTACAAATGTATGGTGGCAGATATAAAAACCATAATGACATTTACATCGTTTTTGTTTGCCATGATAAGAAACATGACCAGAAGAACAAAGTGCCAATTACATATGCAAATAATCAAGTTTTACCGGCCTGCGCATCTGTTCAATCGGTTTAGGACTGCAACTCTTCATCAATGTATTCAAACAGCAGTACTTGTAATTATGAAAGAGGGACTGCGGACAATGAAAGCTTTTGTCTGGCGGGGAAGACCTTCATGCGCTATAATGCCCTTTTCGCCCGGCTCGATCCCTAATCTTTTGGTTTTCATATTCTGCAGGAAGCTACACATTTCCTGGAATGATCTTCGTATAATAATACATACTGAATAGTTATCTTTTACATTTAACCTTTACAGTGCTAAGCAAATTTGTAGCAGACGATATTGTATATTTTTGTTGTTATTATTTTTCGGAGAAAATAAGACTTGGCATTACATGTGAATCGAGTCACGTGAAATCTCAAGTGAAATTTCTCCAAAAAAAAAAACCCTTGTCGTCTGCTGCACTTGTGATTTGCACTTCAAATTTTGATTACAGTATAAGGTTAATTTGTGAGTTTTTAATGGATAAAAATATTTGCTGATTGGAATACAATGGCGCACCATCATCGGTAAATAAACTAACCTTTATATATATATATATATATATATATATATATATATATATATATATATATATATATATATATATATATATATATATATATATATATATATATATATATTATATATATATATATATATATTATTATTATTATTATTATATAGCAACAACGGGTTCTCTCGAATATATTACTTGATTATTTAATTTCATAATTTGCAGGGATTTGTAGGGGATTATTTATTAATTTGTAGGGGATTTGTGCAAGAATATGACTAAGTCCATTGTCACCAGTAGCCAACATGGTAGCAAATGATGCTATTATTTAAAACTACAAGTGAATATCCCTTATAAACCTTAACCTTAGATATACTGACATCAACTTTTCTAATTATATCCTTTTATTACGTCAGAGATTAGAGTATTTTCCAAAGGAGCTTAGTCCAGCCAGCGCCTCTCTTTAGAGTTAGTAGATTTAATGAATGGCTTTATGAAACGAATATTGCCATATCGCTATATAAACAACAGTTTAAACAAATATTTAAATCAGAAATAGATTATTTTCTTCAGTGTCTCCTGCTTCTTTCCTCCATAATTTGAATATAGGCAATGCCTATAGGCGAGCTCGCAATGCACTATGCTTTGAAAAACCACATTTTGCAGTTACAGTACAACTGGACTAATAGTAAAGCCAAAAATCGTCCAAAAAATCAAAGTATAAGACCCAAGCTATACCGGTAAAATGGTGGTACCGGAATGTGGTACCGAATTTTTTTTTTTTTTTTTTTTTTTTTTTTTGGTTTTGTTGTTTTTTGTTTGTTTTTTTTGTGTGTGTGTTTTTTTTTGTTGTTGTTTTTTTTATTATAATACTAATAATACATGTAATAAATGTTGTCAAATACCCGAAAGATTCATATTTACAAGTGTACTATATTAGTCGGGGAGCAGATGACTTGCTATAAAGCACTAGGAACGTTTATTCTAGAATGATACTATTTCCATTGCATTCAAGCTTGAGTACTAGGATTTTTGCATCTGATATAGATTCAACGCGTTTGTATGGAAACACATAAGGGACTTCAATCCTAATTCTAACTTCAAGGTTTCTCACTATTTCCCTTTATAGTACGCTACTTTTCAGAAGTTAGGAAAATGTTATTTCCCTTTGTAGTAGGCCCTTTTACCAGGGGTATTTATGTGTGGGGAAGCAAAGAGGAAGTCACGAAATTTGTCTCCCCATAGCAACAGATAGGGCGCTTTTTTCATTCGAAAAATGCTGATATTTTTCTTCTAATGAGTACCCACAACATATGTTTTCGTGGAGAAATAAGAAAAATATTATGTGGATACCCCCTCTTATCTGTAGCTATGTCTCCTCCGTACAAAATGGAAAATATATCTGGTATACTCAGTCTCCTTAAGATATTCAACTGAACTCTCTCTCTCTCTCTCTCTCTCTCTCTCTCTCTCTCTCGTGTGTGCGTGCTTGCGGATGTGTATGTGTTATTTGACCCAGACACTGTATTTAGTTACAATAACACGTCATTTTACTGGACAAAGCAAAGACCAAGCTATTATTAACGCTTTATTTAGCACTCGTGGTAAAATTTTCAGCAGGCGACATTTTGAAATATTTAATATTTTTACTTATCTTTCCCAGAAAACAGGATTGACATTTCATGCAAATTGTCTCCAGTATGCAAATTCTCTCTACCGGGGACAATTTTCATGAAATGTTAAATCCTGTTGTTTTTGTTTTTTTTTAAATAAGAAAAAAAATATCGCCAATTAGTCGTCTGCTGAATTAGCCAAGAGAGTGGTAAAGGTTAAGAATGCTGACTTTTACATGACAAGCACGTTTAATTGTCTGTGCCGACAATTAATCGAAGCAGACTGCTTTAGAATTTAGTCAATAAAGTGTTGATAAGAGTCGCATGTCTGCGGTATCCATTTTCAGTGAAATGCTTGAGCATAATCATTGTGGATCCATGTTTCAAGACCTATTATATTTTCGTGGCATTTTCACCTAATACTACATTGTATCCCATTCATGCAAGAATGTCATGCTTAACCCTGGTAGTGCTGAACCCGAATTTACCCTGTCTTTGCAAACAGGGTAGATTCAGACCAGATGGCTTCTCGAATGACAAACAGTGCATATTGGTAGGTCTCCCATGTCTAGACATTATGAAAACAAGCCTATTCAAATATACTGAAAATTTTACCACAAAAATATGAAAATTTTCAGATGAAAAATTCCTATATTTTACATATTTCTGATCAAAACATAGATTGTGGGTACTCGTTAGAACCGCCTCGACGAGGCGGTTCTAACGAGTACCCACAATCTATGTTTTTGAGCAGAAATAAGAAAAATAATGAATACCCCGGTAAACCCCAGTTTTACTATATAAAAGTGGGGTTTAAGGGGGTCAAAATTATATAGGCATGTTTTCGTGATGTAGAACAAAATTTCCATGGTCCCAAAGACGTTCGAGTCATTGAACTTCGACTGTATTTTTCTTTTCTTGTTTCTCCAAAAAACCTTTGTCATGTTTATTTTTATTATAGAAGCGCTTCGCAGATAATTATTACTGCTTCTAATCATCATCCACGACTTAAGGTTTTATGGAGAAAACAAAACAAAAAAAAAAAAAGAGAGAGAGAGAGAAATATATGCATCGCCAAATCTCAAACTTCTTCTACCGCGGTTTAAGTGTATTCAAAAACATTTTGTCTTCTCGATAATCTGAACTTCTACCGCGGTTCAAGTGTAATCAAAAACATTTTGTCTTCTCGATAATCTGTTTTAAGAATACCGCATCGAAACCGCGGCAGAAGAAGTTCAAAGTTTATTAAATATACAGTTTATTTTGCGATATCGGACTTGTTTATATATATATATATATATATATATATATATATATATATATATATATATATATATATATATATATATATATATATATATATATATATATATGTGTGTGTGTGTGTGTGTGTGTGTGTGTGTGTGTGTGTGTGTGTGTGTCTTGGATTATCTAGAGCTATGGACATTTTACATACAGGTTGGCGTGTTAAAGTAATGTTTGAAAGATTGTTGAAAGCAATGGTAAACCTGACCCAAGCTCTCAAATCTGAAATAGTCTTGAAGATTGCCAGTACCACATGCTATGTTTGATCAACTGAGACTGATGTTTTAAGTTGATGTTAAATTCTAGAGCCTGAACATAAAAAAGGAGCAGCAGTTGAATGACAAAAATACATAACCTTGAGGAAATATAGTATACCTGTAAAAATAATATATATATATATAATATATATCATCAGTGGGTGTACTGTGTGGACCTACAAAATAGCTGTTGTGGTTCAGCCATCAAATCATTCAAATTATTACTTATAAATGATTTTTTTTACCTGTTCGAACACATGCAAGTAAATAAGTAAGTAAAGACTTGTCGCAAACAAATGTAATCAGGGGTATACAGTTTTTAAACCTGACTTATAGGTGTTTGTTTTTCCTGTCAATATTAAATATTGAATAAATATGTTTTCCTCTACTGAAAAGTTTCTTCTGCTTTTTTCCTCAATAATTTGAATATAGGCAATGCCTATAGGCGAGCTTGCAATGCACTATGCTTTGAAAAACCACATTTTGCAGTTACAGTACAACTGGACTAATAGTAAAGCCAAAAATCGCCAAAAAATCAAAGTATAAGACCCAAGCTATACCGGTAAAATGGTGGTACCGGATTCTGGTACCGAATTTTCCCAGTTGGTCCCGGCAAGTACAAATAGATCTGCCACATTAATTGAGAACCGACAAACTGCAAACAAAATATTTATTTCCGGTTTGGTTTGACGGCATGTGTTGTAACTTAGAGCTTGCCTCATGTGGCCTAGCGATCTCGCTGTATACGGTGGAAATGTCATGGCTGACTTCAAGGGTGGACTAAACCTCTCGCCCCACCCCACCCCAGCCCACCGCACCCCCCCCCTCCCCCTTTGACTCAAAATTTCATTTTTATGGGTTTTATGGGAACTCTTGGATAAATTTGGGATACTGTATTTACCCTAAATATTCACACCCTTATTCTCTACCTTCTACTTCTCTTCAACAAGTCCATTTTATTACCTATGAATATGTAAAATTGCTGGATGAGTAGAACACAGTGTAGACCCTGATCAGACGCCGCATTCTGCGGCGTCTGATTTGGGTCTACACTGTTTGCTCAGGTCTGTCTATCCGAACACGTACAGTTATAATTAAATCGAACCTCCTCAGAAATCCCCCTGGATCCGCCCCTGTACTATCCTCTAAACAAAAGGAATTATTTCTGCGCGAACACATATATTCCGAGGCGCTTCTAATAAACACTCACAACTTGTTTTCCTGAAAACAATATATAATATTTATTTAAAGGGAAATGCCCACTAAATGCAATAAGCTATTTAGCTTCAGAAAGCAAGCATTTTGGTCCAGATTTGGTAAGAACTGGATATGCAATAAGAAAGCTGTTGTAGTTTAAGTTTTTATAACTGTGACCAAGGGCACCACCATTTTGAATATTAAATTAGATACGTACTTTTGTAAGACTCGAATAAAGCTGTCTGTTCATAGGAATATGCTGCGGATATTAGTAACATATTTTTATGTGTAAAGCAATGAATTGTTGTTTTAGATATGATTTATTATATTTTGCATATTTAGATAGGTGGACGTAACCCCACTTACAAAAATAGCGGTTTCCTAGACAGCATTTTCAAAGCCCATTACTTTTCTTGTTTCTCAGCTGATTTTGATATTCTTTTCATCAAAACGGTCAGCTGAATAGGCATTTTATTTTCTAATATATTTCTTATTTCATGTTTGTTATCCTTTAAAAATCGGCTTATCTAAAGCGATGACTTCGAAGTAGAAAACAAAAACCCAGCTAGCATTCTACGTAAATCTACATCGGGTCGTCATCGGCCCGTCAGCTACCCTGACGGGCCGATGACGGCCCGATATAGATTTACGTAGAATGCTGACTGGGAAAAAATCACATGCACGAAGGTGTTAACATCATGTGAAGAATTTGGTTTGCAAAATGTTTTGTCAATTCGCAAATATTCTCAATGGTATTACATCATTCACTGCCAGGTAAATACTACTTGACATTCTAATAAAGAACTGGCACTCATACATACCAGAACCTGTCAGGATGACGATTAACAGCCTTCGTGTGATTTTCTCAAACACTGAATGAATATTTATTTCACATATTTGCTGTAGAGGCAATTCACTTTTGGTGCTTACAACTGATCGGATCGACATCCTGACCTTGAAATCAAATTCCGAAACTGCACGTGCTGGTTGTTGATAGACTAAGTATATTCTTTAAAGTGCTGAGTAAAGTTGTATGCGACATTCTAAAAAAGATATTAGTTTTCAGAGTAAATAAGTCGTGACATTTCATATGAATCGTCTGCTGGGCAGACGAATCACATGAAAATTTAAAAGACTTATTTCTATGAAAAATAAAATGACATATATTTCAAAGTGTCTTCTGCTGTAGTTGTGATAAGTGCTTAAAGGGTTAAAGAGATAATAATAATTGGTATGACAGCAAATTTACATACATAATTGTAATCTTACATTTGTATATGACAAACTACATACAAATAGTCCGGTAGTCGTCCATCTACAAGAATGAAACAAAAAAAAAAAAAAATGTATAGGAGGGTAGTGAGCTTACTCAGTCCGGTGTTGTCTGGAAAATTTTAATGTGTTTTAATTGTTGTATGAAAAATTTGAATGTATTTTAATACGAATCAAATTATGGTCTATATTACGTATACTACTTTGGCCAAAAAGTGAAACTATTCAGTAAGCGTTGTTTCGAACGACCAAATCAAAATAAACATGTGCAGTGAATGGCATACCATGCAAGAGTGGTAGGGTGCTCCATCGTACTGCAAGTTACAGCGCAATATGGTCCCGCTTCACTCGCATGCCAAACAAGTTTTGCCGTCATATTTATTCACTCATTTTATAAATGTTTCGGCCGTGTTTGTTTGTTTGTGTTGAGGTTTTACGGCCCAATCAACCCAATGGAGTCATGTCGAGCGCGGTCAGTTTACCTAACCACACGTTTACTGGGCAGGCTTAGTCCTCTAAGCGGTTAACCAGTATTGTGCACATTCTTTCGCCAGAAATTAACAACTGCCCTTCTAGAATCAGCGGAAGGGAGAGAATGACCGTAGAAAATATTTCATGATCAATCTCCACGAAAGAATGTTGCCGACCTTGGCGGGGGTTGAACCCGCGACCTCCTGGTCTCCAGTCGGACGGCGCATCCAACTGGGCCACCGAGGCCGGCAAATGTTTCGGCCTAAGTTCTTTTTTAATCTAAACAAAATACACTGTCATTTACATTTTAAGACATCATGTCCGTTCATAACGGAAGTAAACAAGTGAGAAAGACATACGTTTTTGTGGAACAATGAGAAACATATCATTCAGGGCCCAGTTGTTCGAGGCAGCGTTAGCTTAACGAGCTCGTTAATGACAATGTTGTAGCTAAGGTCTTTTCAATTACATTGATATTTTTGCTGCAAAAATATGAGGAGCTTTTAAAATGCAAAAGCTATTCACCTTTTTTTCAGCAAAAAATATCAATGTATTTGCCATATTTCAAGATAGAAATTTTAACGTCACGTTACCTAACAAATTCGTAAAGTTTTGAACCACTGGGCCCTAGATGATAAGATTGCCTTATCCAAAAATTTGTTTAGAGGCATATGAGGCGATACGTGAGAAAACGTACCTTCTGGCATGTGCGCCCAACGAAGACTCAAATTGGCCTGCGCATCCATGCAGTCTGATCAGAATCTTCATTGTCCACACGAAGAAACTGTGTATCATTGGCTATCCGAAATGTGCCAAGTCATTACGAAAACATGCCTATTCAAATATACTGAAAATTTTACAACCCAAAAAATGAAAATTTTCAGATAAAAATCCTGATATTTTTTATATTTCTGCTCAAAACATAGATTGTGGATACTCGTTAGAACCGCCTCGACGAGGCGGTTCTAACGAGTACCCACAATCTATGATTTTGATCAGAAACAAGAAAAATAATGTATACCCCTGTAAACCCCAGTTTTACTATATGAAAGTGGGGTTTATGGGGTCAAAATTATATAGGCATGTTTTCATGATGTAAGATTGTAAATGCGAAGACTGATCTGAAACTTCGCTTAGCGCACATGTCGGAAGGTATTTTTTCTTACCTTGCTGCTAATATAATTTTGTAGTTGTTTTAACCCTTTCAGCCCTGCAGACCAAGACAGATACCATCACGAAAACATGCCTATATAATTGTGACCCCTGTAAACCCCACTTTT
Organism: Anodontia alba; assembly: GCA_964016985.1. Lineage (NCBI taxonomy): Eukaryota > Metazoa > Mollusca > Bivalvia > Lucinida > Lucinidae > Anodontia > Anodontia alba. Next base: position 38,204,672 of record OZ024827.1, read on the forward strand.
ATATAGTAAAACTGGGGTTTACAGGGGTATACATTATTTTTCTTATTTCTGTTCAAAACATAGATTGTGGGTACTCGTTAGAACCGCCTCACTGAGACGGTTCTTACGAGTGCCCACAATCAATGTTTTGAGTAAAATCATGAAAAATATCAGAATTTTTTTATCTGAAAATTTTCAATTTTTGGTGGTAAAAAAATTCAGTATATTTGAATAGGCATGTTTTCGTAATACTTCGCAAACAGCGTAGCTCCATATGAGATAGCTCATGATGAGCCGTCTCATCTGGATCAACAGTGTTTGCCATTTTGTTCTTGTTTTTACCGATAGTCTGTTCGCAATAATGGACATGTCTGGATTCAAAGATCGAAGAGTCTACTTCAGAAACTCAGGGTTGAAAGGGTTGACGATAAGCAACGCTTTTTTTTTTTAATTTTACAAGACTGGTTTGAGTACGGACAATTAGAAATTAATATAATTAAACATATTTGAGACTCGACATGATGGTACAATAAAATTTTGCTAAAGGGCAGTGTCTTGTATATAGAAATGACAGGTAGAAAAAGGGAGTTGGACAAATATGGGATCTCATAGACGAAAATGGAAACATATATCAATTTCATAGATTTAAAGAATTAAACGGAGTAAACGGGACCTTTTCAGATTATGAGGGATTATTAAGAAAAAATACCGATTGAATGGAAAATAAAATTAAAGAAAATAAAATATACTGCATCACGAATAGATTTAATGTAATGTGTAATTATTATGTACAATTATTACTAAGAGATGAAAATGGATGCAGAAGGCTACATGTCATTATGATAAAAGCAGGTGAATTCATTCAACAAGACAAATTGAGGCAGGAGATGGGAAGAATGGCAAAATTATAACTCAGTAATTAATGATTTTAAGGAAGCCAAACTTAAAGACTTTCGATATAAAACAACTAACAAAATTATTTTAACATAGAATAAACAAAATTGACAATAATTTATGTTCATATTGCAATCAGCACCCTGGAACAATATACTACATATTCATAGAGTGTGAAAAAATTAAAGAAATTTGGGAATCTTTGAAAGAATGGCTATTGATCACCTTTAATCTGTCTATGAATATAAGTGTAAAAGATACGAGTATTTAATTTCATATCAATGCAACCAACAGATATTGTATTATACATCTGTACTTTCAAAATTTTACATTTATACAAATAAAGTTTTGGGCAAAGCGCTTAACGTCGCAACATTTGAATGACATTGGAAGAGAAAGTATCAAAGCGGAAAATACTTAGCATATATAAATAATATAACCTAAATAAGTTCTTTAGGATTGGTCGATTTTATACATGTACCTCTACTTAAATGGTAGTGACTGAAATATGTATATGTGTGTATATACGTATATATATGTGTGTATGTCTATGTGTATGTATGTACATATGTATATACATGTAAGTAGGTGTGTACCAATGTGTATATGTGTATATATAAGCTGGTATAAGGTTCATATTAGGGACCTAATAACAAATAGGTAAAACTAGATTCAGAATAATAGAATACTTACTTGATAAATCCAGTCTTACAATAATTCCGCGGGAAATTGTTTTATTCCATAGAAATATACTCCAAATCGAATTATGATTAGCACTGCACAGTATATTTTTCAATAATCGGATTTGCACAAAGTGCGCAACATAATAGTTTGTAACACCAATGCACATTGAGAGAAACGTCATGATAGAGTATTACTGTCTATCGTAAGCGGACGGTCTCGCCATGGTCTTTGCGGTTCTCCATTGGAGTGCATTGGAGTGCAGCAAATACCTTGACCAGACTGCAGCGATGTACAGGTTCGAATTGAGTCGTTATGCAGTTTTACAGTCAGGTTTTCTGTTTTTACTGCACCTAGAATTACGATAAGCGATGAAGCGATACCTTATAAAAGATAAATGAACAGGTACAATGTATTAATAATCGGATTTCTCTAGTATATCTATAACCTTGACGCACGGATTAACTTGTGGGTCAGTGAAGCGAATCTTTAGTTGCTTGATAAGCTACGAAGCGTTATTTAGTAAAGAATAATAAATTGATAATTTTACATAATATTCTAATACATTTGGTGAAACTTTAAGGTTTCCGCGCAATATTTAAATGCATTGAAGATGTACTAGACTGGCTCCAGTCGTTTTTGTTTTATATCTATTTCTCTCTTTCTCTACATTATTTTTTTATCATGATCCTCTTTAATCCAACTTCAAGTTACCTATGGCTGAACAAAAACCAAGGGACTGAAGTAAACAAAAATTCTACAAGCTATACAAGTTGTGTCCCCTCAAAAAAAAAGAAGAAGAAAAAGAAAAGAAAGAAAAGAAAAATAAAGAAAGGGTCTGGAGCCAGACTAAAGATGTACAAATACAGGGACTTTTTTGGTGATGTTTTTATTTTTATTATAAGCACGTCACACTTAACTTACACGTTTATTAATGGAGATTTAGGGTTAAAATGTTTTTTTTTTTTTGTGAACCAATTCCTGATAAAATGTACCATTTATTTTAGAAGTGATTTTAATTAATAGGTTGAAAACGCTTGCAGTTGCTGGCGAAAGTAGATTTCTCGAAAATAGTTATTTACGAATAAACATAAGGACAGATGTGGGCTACATATAGTATAAATTATTTTTTTTTTAGATTTAGTAATTAAACTGATTACTTCCTATTTGCCAAGAAATTAGTAGTAAAATATTGATCTCTCTCTCTCTCTCTCTCTCTCTCTCTCTCTCTCTCTCTCTCTCTCTCTCTCTCTCTCTCTCATATTTAAAAACAAATAGTGTTAGTTAACTACTTAGAGGAATCAAGTGTTCATGTATGTATGTATATATGTATGTATGTATGTATAACACTGCATCTGTTTGATGTACATGTTTCATTTAAATAAATGAAAATCAAAAAAAAAGTATGTTGCCATTAAAATGAATTTGCTGTTGTAAAGAATCTTTTATGAACAGAATGATATGTAAGAAAAGCCTTGTTTTTTTATTCTTATTATTATTTCTTATATCCTCAAAGAACATATGTTTTGGTATATGTCAATATCAAAAACGTATGCATCTTGAAATATTAAATGCAGTAGTGTTGCATAATTTCTGATTAGCTGTCACTTCTTGAGCGAAAGTTTTGTGCCAGTAAAATTACCATTATAATGAATTTTGTCGTTGTATCGAGTGTCGGTATAAAGAGAATTGACTGTTTTGAAAATAACTTCGCGAGATTATGTGAAGTATCAGCATCCAGCTGGTGCTTATTTGGATCTTTTATTCTATATGTTATGACACAAATCGACAATATCTAGATTTTGTCGATCTGTACCATAGCATACCGTACAAACCTGGTGATGTCTGCTCTACATCCAATGATGATACCTAGACATGGATAGGAGCTCGCTCATAATCTAGCTTGTACAGTACCAGACCAGTAAAAACGATACAAAACAGGCCTTATGCAGACGAATGTCACACGTTCCATATCCGTTTACTTACAGAAGGCCTTAAACTGAGTACAACTGTGCCTATCATGACTGATTCAATGTTTCACAAAATTTATCATATTCCTAAACCGTGTCAGATCCAAATAATCTGAAATAAACCGCTGTACTTCCATTTAAATTTTACCAGCATCCGCACAGAAGATATAGTCCATAAAACATGTTCTTATTTTCTGTTTTCCTTTGTTTTAATGCTGGATAAATTTGTTTGGGAAAATACCACCTCCCGCTACGAGATGCAAACCTGCAGATAATAAAGCCATATTTTCAAAGAGCACCTTGGATCTGGAACAATTTGTTCGCTTGTCTGACACTTTATAGCCAGGGATCCTTGACCAGCTCCCGGTCTATTGAAAAGGCAGAATGAATCCGTAAGGCATAATAAACCAGCAGGTACCAAAATCAGCCTTAACATACACACAATCTGATCTGATAAGGTCCTGTTCTATCCGCCAATACAGTCTATACTATGCAAATGCATATAGCTAAGTCAGCATGAAAAGACAAATCGCAGGGCGGATCCTGATGGGGTCTGAGGGGTGACCCGACATGGATGGCCACAACTTACCTTGGCAGAGAACCGATTCTCTCTCTGGAGGTTACTTCTTTAAAATTCTCAGCAAAATATCAGGACAAAGTCAAAAAGATGAGGGGCAAAAATGTGACAGGAAGAAAGTATATAGATCACTAATATACAGCCTTGCTTTTATTGCGACGCTACGTGTGGGCTGGCTTTCGTGGAGATTGATCATGAAATATTTTCTACAGTCATTCTCTCCCTTCCGCTGATTCAAGACGGACAGTTGTCAGTTTCTGGCGAAAGAATGTGCACAATACTGGTTAACCGCTTAGAGGACTAAGCCTGCCCAGTAAACGTGCGCTTAGGTAAACTGACCGCGCTCGACATGACCCCATTGGGTTGACTGGGTCGTAAAACCTCAACACAAACGTGTGGGCTGGCTTTTCTACGAAGTAGATCAACGTATCGATAGGTTAGTACCCAGATGGTGATTCTACAGCTTAACAGAGAACCAATTCACTCGGTTACAAATGGCACTGTGAGCAGGGCGATGAAAGCAGGATAATTCCCCGACCCTGAGTGTACAGATTTCTCGCTCGGGAGTTTACTTTCTTAAAATTCTCAGCTGAATTTCAGAACGACGTCAAAAGATGAGGAGGGAGAAATGTGACAGGAAGAAGGTATATAGATCACTAATACAGTCGTTCTGCACGAGCTACATTATATAGCTTAATGGCGACGCGACAGGTGGTTTGGCTTTTCTACGAAGTAAAGCAACGTACTAACCGGTAAGTGCCCGTATAGCTGATTCTACACAGGCGACCACTGCTTTACATGGCGGAGAAACAATTCGCTTGATTACACTTGTTTTCAAAGGATTCAACCGTACAGAATTTATTTTATTTGGTTAGTTGAGTTTGACAAAAGGATCTCCAGCGGATCGGTTGGCAAATACTGTAGAAACAGAGCGAATCAAAAAGTAATTAAAAAAGAAGAATTGCAACAGAACTTCTTTGGGATAATCAGCAGAGAAACTACTTGGGGCATTGAACTAGTGTTACTCTATCTAAACCTCGCTATAGTTTCTTATGAGGCTCCAAATTAGAAATACCGTATTTGACCTAATTACCGCACATGCTCCTATAAGCGCACAGTCAAGCAATTTAGTAATCTAAAAGATTACAACCAGATTTATTTTATCTACTTCTTTATAAAAAAAAAACATACGTTGTGTGTACTCATTTGAATTGCCTCGAGGCAATTCAAACGAGTACCCACAGCATATGCTTCTATAAAGAAAACAGGAAATAATATCGCATAAGCATCATTAAATACGCTCCTCATGAAGTCCTCTGTTGATCTTTCTTTAAAGTGTGCCCTTATTAGGTGGATATTTTACCACAAGTTTTCCCAGTGCTTTTGAAAAACCTAAGCGCACTTGCGCTAGTTAGGTCGAATACGGTATGTGTTCGGTCCCCGTACGATTCCTTTACGAGGGTCCTGCAAAAAGTTTTGTCACTGGGTTCAGATAACTTCATGCTACGTTTTAGCAAACATATTTTTATTATAAACCTTCAAAGTATTACCCCTTTACTGAAACACATTTTTGTAATCTTTTTACCCAGTCGCGAAAAGCAGATAAATAGTCTTCTTTTGGTATCTGTTGGAGACACTGATAAATAGCGTTGCCAGAAGAACTTCTACTTATTTCCAGAAAGCATTTTCTTAAGCCTTGGAAATAAAAAGAAGTCACAGGGAATCAGGTCAGGTGAATAAGGTGGGTGATTTAAAACTTTCATCTTTTCAGAAGCCAAAAAAGACTTAACAACCTCACACTTATGAGTGGAGGCGTTGTCATGTAAAAGGTGGACTCGTGACCATCCTTTGCTTGGTCCATGTTCCAATGTAACAAGTAAATTGGTCAGTATATATGACTGCATCTATTTCAATTTGAAATAACTCGGTCAGTTGGAAAGCAATTTGCACGAAATAAACGGATATCGTTAGCTATTCAACACACCATTCAAGTGCAGTGAAGCATTTTAAAATATACCTGGGATAAAACTTAGGAAGCCTATTAATGACAGAACTTTTTGCACGACCCTCGTACCTCACCAGTAAAGAATCACAGTAAAATACATTATATATAATAAATAAAGTAACAAAAATCATAATGAAACTTCTATCTTAAATGATGTCAGCATATTTCAGCAGCCGCCAGATGAAAGAAAAGTTTAAGACGTTGAATCAAAGTCGAATCGACGTTGTTTCAACGTTGTGTCCCCGTTGGGAACTTGTTTCGATCAAGAAGGAATTTCAACCGACGCATAATAGGAATACGTTGGTATGATTTAAATTTAATTTCTTATATGGTCATGCGCTGTACACTCGCTTCACAAACAGATACCTAATTGTTTGTGAGTCCTAATAAGGGTTTTCGCTGTCCCCTTACAGAATGAATGAATACTAAAATAAACAGATAAAGAGCACAGACTGGTTACACTTCAGGAATGCGCGAGCTGATCTTAGACTGTGCGGCTCTTCGTATATGTCTCGATTGCGAAGACATTTGTCCCTATCTAATTCACATCAATTCTGCTTGCAACAGTAGAAAACACCGTGACACATAAAAATGTAAAAGGTCGTTTATTTTAACATTTCTTTTGCTAATATTGTCCCATGACGCTGCTTATTTTCTCTTTATTCCGTTTCATGGGATTGAAAATTTGATTCGTTCCTCTAATTTTATTTCAATAGCACTCTTATGTGATATCGATATTTAAAATGTGTTATGAACTGAATTTTCAAAGCGGAAGTGTTTAGCCTGGCAAGTGCCTAATTGCTTCCTGTAGTTCCTAGGCAATGATAATGGTAAACTATTAACCCATTTAAGCCTAGCGTCCCGTAAAAGGGCCATTGGCAAACAGTGTATACCAAGATCAGACGCCGCAGAACGCGGCGTCTGATCAGGGTCTACATTGATTGCATTTAATGCAGGAATTTCTACAAAACATGGTAACAATAAAAAAGAGCAAACACACCTTCTATTGGAGATGGACCGGTCCAAAGAGTAAAGGTAGAAGAGTTCAGTAGGCATAAATGGGTTAATGTATAGCATGCTGAGTAATAATTTTAGCAGGCAACATTTCGAAACATATATGTTTTTTTGCCCGAGAAAATAGGGGTTGACAATTCATGCAAATTGTCTATTTAGGAGGCAGTTGTCAAGAATTTTCAAACCTTATATTCTTTGATTTTGGAAATATAATCAATTTTTGCTTGGAGACTGACGAAGCTTAAATAACTCCTAAAAATAAATTTTAAAGCTAAATTAGCAGACAAAAATGATCGCTATATATGTTTCCATCATTAGAGTCACAATGCAAAACGTTTACAATAAGACAAATACACCAAGTGCAAGACTTAGAACAGCATGGGAATTATGCGCCCTGTGTCTAGCGTTTTCTCTGTCTATCGATATAATTGACCGGCGCGCGAATCGCGCCGGTCTCTTACTATAGCTTTGGATTTTTACATATGGGAGACTATTCGATTAGCTCACTAAGGACGTTTTATATTTTATATTTGCCGGGACGTCGGTTTGTGACTGGTCTCCAGTCGGACGGCGCATCCAACTGAGCCACCAAGGCCGGCTGTTGCTTAACTACATAAAAAGCCATATCAAATGCCGTGTCGCCCTAAAAGCTAGCTCATACAGCAAGTATGTATTAGTGATCTATTTACTTTCTCCCTGTTACACACCATAGCACATTATAGAAACGAAAATGGCAAGCTGTTTTATTGAGTGAATTCATAAACACTACTGTAATATACAATGCTAGTCACGCCCTCAAGCACCGCTTCTAGAAATACTCCATTTTTAGAATTACTTAAGGAGGCTGGGTACATTTTGTTGTTTCGGTTATTGTTTTTTGTTGTTTTTTCCATTTTTGACAAGGGAGAACTTTTATGACTTCCTGTCTGCTTTTCAGTACGCTAAACCCCTTCTAAAAAGGGGTCTTCTCTCAAAGGAAAGAATTTGCTCTTTTTGAGAGCAAATTCTTTCCTTTTAGAAAAGACCATTTTCAGAAGGGAGGCACACACTTTTGATAGTGTTGTTTCCAGTGAAAGTGTACCAGTGCCCCTTAAAATGGGATCAGCTCATTGTCATTCTCAGCTGAAATGGTCAGGACCCAGTTGTTCAAAGCTAACGATGTCGTTAGTTAACGATTCGTTAAAATTTACATCGAGTGATACGCAAATATGCTGATTTTTTTTGCTGAAAAAAAATGTGAGTGCAAAAGCTACTCACATTTTTTTCAGCAAAAAATATCAGAATATTGTATATTGAATCTGCTAAATCAGTCAACGAAATGACCCTTAACGAGCTCGTTCAGCTAACGACGCTTTGAACAACTGGGCCCTGGACTCTAATATAACATCCTTAATACAAGCAACATTTCTACAAAATTAGGTTCAAATTGATTCAGTAGTTTTGGAGAATACTTCGTTTTGAACACTTTAGCGAACGGTCGCACGGACGTATGGACGCATGAGGCACGAACAGTTATCACTGAGCCAAGTTCAGGTAAAGTAAAGCATGTTGCCTTGAAGGTGGTACAAAGATATATTTGATTTATTAATAAATGCGAGTACATTTATATCCTATATTGTGTTACGATGTTTCAGCTACAGATCTCCTAGGAACACTGTTAGGCATTTAAGTGTCTGAGGTAGGACAGATACACCGTTTTTGTTTTAAATATACTGTTAATTTGCAGTTCCTAAGATAAAGTAAATCTCTATAGTAATCAATCATCTTGTCTTTTGTTCGACTGGAAATTACCATGTTTACGCTAAATATTTGGACAGACCTTCTTGAACAAACAGTGCAGTCCTTTATGAGGGTCCAAACCATTCACCATTCATCCAACAGTTATAAGACACATTAATAGATAGTGAAATGGACTGGTTCAAACTCTAGGACAAGTATGGTAAGGAATTATGGCGTCCGAATATTTATGCTGAGTAAGGTAAAAGCAATCGTAAGTAAAGTGGTTTTATCAATCTGCAATCTCACGAGCCATGACTAGATAATGGATGAAATAGACACTTATCGATGAAGACGAGTTTGCAAACACTTTGTTTTAATTGCAAACGAAACTGTCGCCTGAAAAGAGCCACAAACGTTGAAGCCTAAATACTGGAACGATAATAGATGTTTATCCAATAGTCGATTGATATTATTACATAAGTGGGCCGCTCCAAGCGAAAATGTGCCTTCGAACATATGAGAATAAATATTAAGATCAGCATATGCCCGAAGACACGTTTTCGCATGATTTCATGATTATTGTAATTATAGTTAGTATTATTATTATTAAATCGCATTGTTGTAAATTTTGAATTTTAATGAATGTTAGTATGGTTACTGTAACTGTGATGGGCTCAAAAACTTCTCAGTACATGTAAGATACCAAAACCATATCCTGGTAGCATTTTTTACATGACTATGCTTATTTGTAAAAAATATGAGAAAAGTGTTGTTCTACTGTTCATTATTAATGACTAATACTGGCATTGGACATTATTTTAACAATATAATCTGTACTTTGGTCTATGGTAAAGTACGGGGAGAAGTTTACACGGCACTTAACTCTTGTCATGCTGAATAAATTAAGGAGCTACGCCCACTTCTAAATATCAGCCAATCAGATGCCTTGATCGAGATTGTTGACATAAATTCATAAATTGAGTGGCAAACAGTGCAGATCCAGATCTTTAGAAGCCAACTGATCTGGATCTGCACTGTTTGCAAAAGCAGAGTATATCCGGGCTTAGCAGGACAAGGTTTAATAAGTTCAACGTGATTTTGTCGCCTGAGCTACAGCTATATCAAGGGTGGTACAATGTATAACTTTCAATTCTCGTACCAACTGTATAGCTGATGAACCCGAAATTCGGCAGACGACAGGCGTTATTTCGTTATACTTTTATACAATAGACGTTTTCCAAAGTACCCATGTTCGAGGTACAGGTAGAATCATCATCTGTCAGCATGAACAGGAAGAGATAAAAAATATTTCTGGTTCTGACGGGACCTAATACTGCATGTTACAAAATAAACAAAACCATTGTCATTATCTTTGCATCTTCTTAATCCAGAACAACGGCGCCTATTTATATAAACTAGACATCAAGCGTAATCGGATTAGCTCCAATAGAGAGATGTTCGATTGTGTAACTGCGTTCAGATACCACTAATTGGGCCAGTTCTAAAAAACATCTACGAGCATATTCGAAATTCGTAGAATCAGTTCATCCTGTGCATTCATATAGCCTCATTAGGACCATATCGTCTACAATATCCAGTGATTCTGTAAGCGGACAGCGAAGGCCCTGATCAGCCTGCGCAGGCGCGCAGGCTGATCTGGGCATTCCCCGTCCGCATTTGCCATGAATGCATATTTTCAGATAATGTGGCTGAATTGTCGGTTATTGCAATAGGCGTGACAGGAATTCACTATAACGAGGATCATTGTATAGACAGTTACATCTAAAGTCGCTTCATTTATTTGCAGGCTCTGTATTCACTGTCAACATTATCTATAATATGAACTCCAATCTGTGTATCAGTTCTAATAAATAGTAAACATTCCTCTGAATCAAAACATATGAAACACTGAAAATGCTTTGAAATGGCTCAGATGGTCTTGTCCAGGACTACTATAAAGATGAAATAAAACACGGTAACCTTTGCCACTCCCTGGGTAATTTTTGTAATTTGGCAGAAGTCAAACTGTTGATATATTTGTCTTTTTTTTTTTTTTTTTTTCAGAAAATATACAATTTGCATTTTAAAAAAAAAAAAAAACGTCCAAATCTATTTTCTAGGGAAAATAAGAAAGTTTTGCTGAAATGTTTTACCCAGCATGCTGGACGTTAAAGAAAGCAAACTTGGAATTGGAACTGTGTATAGATTCTTTGTGTTTTTCTAAACCCGTTAGGCTTAAGGCGCCGAACATAACTGCAGCAGACGACATTTTGATTTTTTATTAGTTTTCAGAGAAAACAGGTCTTGACTTTTCATGTGAGTCGTCTGCCCAGCAGACGATTCACATGAAAAGTCAAGACTTTTTTGGGGGGCAGACGACTCACATGAAAAGTCAAGACTTGTTTTCTCTGAAAAATAAAAAAAAATATACAATTTAGAATGTCGTTTGCTTCAAGTTTTCCTTGGCAATTTAAGGGTTAATTTAAAGTCTATTAGCAGTTTCTGACCGTTATAAGAACACTATTCTAGGTCTGAAAAATAATGACATACTTATATTTTAATGGGAGATGTGTGAAACGTGCTGTTTATCAACGTTTGAAAGATTTTGGAGTGCACAGAGAAAAATAATTATTTTACCATTTAGGAACATCGAAGACAGAGCCGATTGTGCATGTGTCAGATCATTATGTGGTCCATCTCATATATTTTTTACGCTTTAGCCGTTTTTAACCCTTAAAATGCCAGGAAAACCTGTCTGTTTATGTCGTCTGCTGAATATTCTTGCAAACTTTTCAAACCGATTTTAGCATACAGGCAAACAGTGTGGACCCTGATCAGACTGCTCCTAGAGGAGCAGTCTGATCAGGGTCCACAGTTTGCAAAAATGACTTTTAAAATCCCGAGCAGATGGCAAAGTAGACGACAATTGTTGTGATTGGCAGTTTAAGGGTTAAATTAAATCATCTGATAAAAATTAGTTATATTTTCCTGATTTTATACAGAAAAATAAAACTTGGCATTTCATGAAAGTTGTCTTACATGAATTACTTAGAACTGATTTTCTGTGACTAAAAATGTTTAAATGCTGTCTGCATTTACATGTCCGTACACTCTGGAGATTAATGTTTAAGCTTTCAACTTTAGAACACTCTCTCTCTCTCTCTCTTGTGCTAGCGCAAATTGAGGGCTTTACATTGTGCGGTTTAATATACAAGAAAACTAGCTGAGGTTTTAAACACAATTATTTAAAGAAAGGCTTCATTAATTCAGAACTCAGCACCCGTCCCGTTTTTCACCACTTTATACATGTATTTATGAGACACTTCACGTGATGTGTAGTTTGAACAATCTCCGCTATTGCATTGACGTTTCCCATACTGGGTGGGAATTTCAACATTTTGAAATATTTTTCTCATTGTCTTTAGAAATAGGGTTTGGCATTTTACGCAAGAAGTCGCCTTATGAGACAATCTGCATGAAATACGTAAGAAACCTTAAAGATGACAATTTGCATGTAACGTCAAACTTATTTTCTGGGAACAATAAGAAAAGATCATTAACCCATTTTAGTCTGGAGACCCACAAAAGAGTAACTGGCAAACAGTGCAGAGTCAGATCATGCGCATTCTGCGACGTCTGATCAGGATCTCCACAGTTTGCAAATAGTTCAGCCAGTTTTCTCTTAGAACATATAAAATACAAAGCCTGACATACCTAAAATTGAAATTTTACTCTTCCAATATATAGTGTGGGGGAGTTTATTCAGTCTAAAGTAGCGAGGACTCTGGTCATGCCATTTATTTGTGTAGGCTGATCTCTCAGTTTGTGTTGTTGGTTTTGTTTCATCGAAGCGAGTCTCTGATATTATTGTCACAACAGACTGATATGCGTGTCCTTGGGAAAGTAACACAAAAGTTGTTCGTGCCAAATGGAAATGGAATTCAAGGACCGGAAGCTGATGGGACAGATACATTATTAATTGCATAAAAGTACGTTATAGGCTGAAATATATCTCGCCGAATGGTAAAAATCCTCTAGAATGGTTATGCTTCTTCGATCCCCGCCAAAAAAAAATCAGTTTTATATCCTTAAAAATCATACAATTTTCTTTGTTTTACCTAAATTGGTTATGCAGTAGCATTTGCGTCACACCTTTGGATCATAGTAAGCCTTCAAGACCTTAAACCTATTGTCGAATCCTTTAAAGTGAAACGTGGGAAAAAGGCATTTATGCCATTTGCGAACAGCGAAGGTCCAAATGAACAAGTGCATTCGTGCAGCCTGGTCTGGACATTCTCTGTCCATCGACATGTGCTACAATATCCATCGAATTTGTAAGGGGGCAACGAAGGCTCCGATCAGCCTGCGCTTTTGCGCAGGCTGACCGGGGCCTGCGTTGTCCGAAAATTCAGAAGGGTCCTTTTCGTGCTTTGCGCATCATTTTGACAATAGTTAACTTCCGTTATTAACTAACATGATGGTTTCTGAAATTGTAAATGATGTATTTAATTTTAGTGAAAAATACCCTAGACTGTAATTAGACTAATATTTTATTGAAAGGTAATAAATTCATAATTGCGCGCTTCTACGCTCTTGAGGACTTTCATTATAGAGTTTCTACAATAGTTTCGTGAGACGTCGCTGCAGAGTCTGTGCTGAACTGTCAAAGCAATACACTGCTCCTGTAATTGATAGATAGCTCGGATATAACTTTCGAATGTTGGATGTAAAAGATGTGTCACAGATCACACAATATTCCTGACAGACATAGGAGATACCAGTAAGTTAAACGCTTATATAGTTTTAGTAAATCTTTGAAAGGTTCGTTACAATGATTACCCTAAATCTTTACGTTAATCCATGTTAGACTGAATTAACTCCAACACACTATATATTAGAGATGCATAGAGAAAAATGGCTTAACTATTTGCAAATGGTGGAGACCCAGAATAGACGCCGCATTTTGCAGCATCCTTTCTGCGTCTGCACTCTTAGCGAAAACAATTCGCAAAGAAAACAAGCCTATTCAAGTATACTGAAAATTTTACCACCAAAAAATTAAAATTTCCAGGTATAAGTTCTGATTTTTTTGAGTCTGCTAGCGACAGCTAGCAGGCTCTTTGCAATCGCATGGGGTTTTTTACTACGTCACAAGCGGATTTTCATCACCGCTATATTCATACGCGCACTACTTCTTAATCAGATGCAATGCGGCACTATTACGGCGAACTGAATGTGAAGCAGGGGAATTTTTTATAGCTTTTCTATTTCGCTAACATAACTGTAACTGAAATCGATTTAGATAGTGCAATTTGAAACATATTCAAAATTCGGTGTAGTAATACACGCGCTACTTTTGTCAATCACCCCACGCCATCTTTGATGTTGTGCTTAGCAACGGAAGCTGAACGAAAAGAAAGTATCAGAATCTACTTATTCGATATTGAATATAGCAAGACATCAGGCATTTAATTCATTCCTCCTACATGAAATTACTTTATTCACACCTCAGTGACACGGAGTTGTCTGACGACTGCTGGCCCATTTATACGTTATGACCCTTCTTTTGTGGACATCGGAAAATCTCTTGAAAACAGAAAAGGGTAGGCATAACTGGTCGGGCTAATCTGTTGATGCTTAGGTGAAGCACTATCAAATGACAATCAGTTATTAAAGCTAATCTGGATTGAACATAGCCATTTCAAATGTATTTAATCTGCTCGTCTTCATAATAAGTTGATAAAGATAAATTTATAAAATTGCACCAGAATAATCGTGGAGCTACATCAGGTGTTGAATATGTATGCGATATGTATGAACTGGAGCATATCTAGACTTGAACTTTGATAATTCTAGAAATTGGAAATTGCTGCTGGAGATACACTCATTTGGAATAATTAGGTGGTAAACTTCATTGGAAAATAAAGGGGTTCATTACTCCAATCACTGCATTGGCTTATATATGCAGATAATAAAATGGATTTTTTTTTGTGAAGAAAGAAACAAAACAGAAGAGAAATAATTGTATTTAGTTTTTCAGTACATGGTTAGATTATTTATGTATATCTGTTTTACACAGATGCCTCAGTAAAGACCCATTCTTATTTATACATTAAAAGAAGTAGAATGCATTTCCATCTGACTGATTTTGAGAAATTAAATTGATAGTGAAAGCATGTAGTACAAAGTGTTCATGTTGGTTGTTTTTCAAGGAATAGTAAATTTTCTCACAAAGCCTTGTCTCTGAATGTAAATTTAATATTGGATGAAGCCACTGGTTGTAAGAAAGTGTGAAAATATGGATATAGAGCAAAATCCAGGTCCATCAAATCATATAAATCTAATTATGTAATTAAGTTAATGCCTTTTTTCGCGACACCGCCTTCTGAACAATTCAGAGTAACTACAGTTGCTATACTGGATGTACATTACTCTGTGGTGGTTCTGAATCTCTTTTAACTACACTTTTATTTAACTTTAACATGCGTAAAGTAACGTTAATATTTACCTGTATTATCAGTTAGATAACACACTTTTTGAATAAAAATTACTGGCATGTTTCTTATTTTTCTTAAGGAATATATGTTGTTGATATTCATTAAAAGAGCCCTACCAATGAATGACCTTCTAATAAGTTCCAACATGTTTTTGTGTTGAAATTATAATGAACTAGAACATGTGTTTGAACAACACTATGACCCCAACTATATGGTTTCCCTTAAACATGCATTGTCCATAATACTGAAACACTAAAAATGGCTAACTTCAAAAGTAAGAATAGGATGGCCGAAACATTCCCATACAGAACTAGTATTTTTACCGCTGGGCGGCGAATAAATTCCAACCACAGTTTCGTCTGCCATCATAATGAGAGTAAAGCAAAATGCAATTGGCTATCAGTCAAGCGTCATCCAATCAAAATCGCGCTCTGAAAATGTCACTTTGTAGACCGGATTAAAGAATGTAACAAACACAAATAAGCGGATCTGAATAGAAGCGTTCATCATATCGATACTCCATCATGTGTATCGATACATGAAGCGTATCGGGATGCACCAATGCATCGATGAATCGTCCCACCACTAGGCGTAACTCATCTAATATTTGGTGGACTGTAACCTCAAAACAATACGCCCTTCTCTACATCTTGGTCTAACTATAGCATAAATGAAGTTTCACCTTGATCGGATATAAATTGTAGGAGGAGTTAACCAGAAACTAGAAGTTTAAAGAAATTTTCAATGGGGCTTAACTCTGCTAATATTTAGTGGACTGTAACCTTGAAACAATATGTGCTGCTCCACATCATGGTCTAGCTATAAATGAAGTTTCAGCATGATCTGATGTAAATTGTAGGAGGAGTTAGCCGGAAACGAAAAGTTTAATGAAATTTTAAAAGGGACATAACTCTGTATATATTTGGTGGACTGTGACCTAGAAACAATATGCACTGCCCCCACATCTTGGTCTAACTATAAATGAAGTTTCAGCTTGATGAGATGTAAATTGTAGGAGCAGTTATCCGGAAACGAAAAGTTTAAAGGAATTTTCAAAGGGCTATAACTCTGCTGATATTAAGTGGACTGTAACCTCAAAACAATATGCACTGTTCCACATCATGGTCTAACTATAAATGAAGTTTCAGCTTGATCAGATGTAAAGTGTAGGAGTTAACCAGAAACGAAATGTTTTCTGAAATTTTCGAAGGGGCATAGCTCTGCTAATAATTGGTGGTCTGTAGCCCAAAAACAATATGTGCTGCTTCACATTATGGTCTAGCTATATACCAAGTTTCATTTTAATCGGATGTAAACTGTAGGAGGCGTTAGCCGGAAACGAAAAAGTTTTCTGACGGACGTCATACCCCGTAAAATAATATGTCCAGTTTTTCAAACAGGTGTATAATAATTCAAAAAAGTATAAATGCAAGAGTTATGGTTCTTGCGCGCTGCATGTTGTCTAATGCTGATTGATATTTACATGACCTTTCTTGAAGATATCTTGAACAGGTTTCAAGTTACAGAGCGGACACGATTTTGTGACGCATAAAGTTCCAAGTGAAATAACTCAAAAAGTATAAATGCAAGACGTATGGTTCTTGTGCTCTGCATGTAAGATAATGTTGATTGATATTTATATGAAGTTATGTGGAGACAGCTTGAACCATTTTGAAGTTACAGAGTGGACAAGATTTTGTGACAGACGCCCGAGGGAAAAAACAATACACATCTCCCTACCCTAAAGGGAGGAGACATAAATATCAGAATCCTAGCTCAAGCGGGAGGGGGTATATTGCTTTTGGTGCAGATCTTATCAGCACTGGCGTCCCCATCCAAGGGTGTGTGTGTGGGGAGGGGGGGGGGATATTTAGAACAGAATAGATTCAAAAACAGGCATAACTGGCATGCTAGGTCCAATGGGGAAAAAAAAAAAAGCAAGAGGACCATGATGGTCCTATATCGCTCACCTGAGCAAACAGCTTTGCATACTTACTGTTGAAGTTTCAGCCAAGTTTACTGCTCTAAAATTTTTGTATAAATTTTATAACCCTGCACCCCAGTGGCCATGTTTTTTTCATCCATCATGATGGCTTGAACTGAATAGTGAAAGAGGATCACCAAAGGAACAATTCTGCTGTTATATTGAAATTGGTCCAGTGGTTTCTGACAAATAGATTTTTAAAATATCTTATATAGATATATAGGGGAAATTAAGCCCCACCCCCTAACGGCCATGTTTTTTGACAAATCATGACAGCTTGAACAAACTTGGTAAAGGGTCACCAAAGGAAAAATCCTGCCAAGTTATATTGAAATCGGTTCAGTGGTTTCTGACAAGAAGATTTTTAAAGTTTTCTATTTAGATATATAGGGAAAATAAGCCCCACTCCTAGCAACCATGTTTTTTGACGAATCATGATTGCTTGAACAATCTTGATAGGGGGTCACCAAAGCAACATTCCTGGCAAGTAATATTAAAATCAGTCTGGTGGTTTCTGACAAGATGAATTTTAAAGTTTTCTATACAGATATATAGGGAAAATAAGCCCCGCCCCATGAAGGCCATGTTTTTTGACGTATCATGAGGGCACAATCTTAGTAGAAGGTCACCAAAGCACATTCCTGTCAAGTTACATTGAACTCAATCCAACGGTTTCTTACGAGAAGATTTTTAAAGTTTTCTATATAGGGAAAATATGCTCCGCCCCCTAGCCGCCATGTTTTTTGATGAATCATAACGGCTTGAACAATCTTGGTAGAGGGTCACCAAAGAAACATTCCTGCCAAGTTATATTGAAATCGGTCCGTTGGTTTCTGAGAAGAAGATTTTTAAACTTTTCTATATAGATATATTTGGAAAATAAGCCCCTCCCAGTGGCGGCCATTGTTTTTTGACGAATCATGATAACTTGAACAATCTTGGTAGAGGGTCAACAAGGAAAGATTACTACCAAGTTATAATGAAATCGGTCCAGTGGTTTCTGACAAGAAGATTTTTAAAGTTTTCTATAGAGATATATAGGGAAAATAAGCCCCACCCCCTGGCAGAATTTTTTTTAGACGAATCATGACTGCTTGAACAATCTTGGTAGCAGGTCACCAAAGCAACATTCCTGCCAAGCTATATTGAAATTGGTCCATTGGTTTCTGACAAGAAGATTTTTTAAACTTTTCTATATAGATATATAGGGAAATTAAGCCTCCCTCCCCACCCACCACCCGGCGGCAATGTTTTTTTGACAAATCATGATAACTTGAACAATCTTAGTTAAGGGTCAAAAGGAAAGATTTCTGCCAAGTATTAATGAAATCGGTCCAGTGGTTTCTGACAAGAAGATTTTTAAAGTTTTCAATATATATAGGGAAAATAAGCCCCGCCCCCTAGCTGCTATGTTTTTTGACAAATCATGACGGCTTGGACAATCTTGGTAGAGGATCACCAAGGAAACATTTTTGCCTAATTATATAGAAATCGGTCCAGTGCTTTCTAATATGAAGATTTTTAAAGTTTTCAATATAGATATATAGGGAAATAAGAGGCCCACGGGCCACGGCTCGCTCACCTGAGTCACTGCAGACATGAAGATGTTATGCAACATTTTTCCAATCCTATCATCACAACTAATGAAAAGATCATCATTTGAGCAGTTCTTAGTTTTGAAGAAGAATATATGGGCCTGACAGTCAATGGATGGAGCATGATCATTTGAATAAACCATCAATCACATTTCAACAGTAGGATCAATGTGAAATTTGGTGGAAATTGGCTAAGTGGATTCTGAAGAATCATGATTTTATACATGTAAACAGCACAGTGGCAGAGAAATATAATAAATATAAACAAGATGATGGCCATCTAAGATTTCCAATCAGAACAATTTTAACTACTGTTGATCTACAATTCACTTGAATACTTTCAATATAAATGTATATGGCCCATACAAATGCATGGGGAAGCAAATTTGACCTTGGAGGTAAAAAGGTCAAACGTCAACATAGAACCATCATTTTAGCAATTTTGGTAGCTCTCCTGTCCCCCATAATTTGTGCAAAGATAAGGGCCCAGGGCTTATTTGGTTATGGAGAAGAAGATTTGTAAATTTTTTTTTACCATTATATGGGCATGGCAGCCATTTTGATCAATGGACCATGCCCATTTTAGCAATCTTTCATTCTCCTGCCCAAGGAGGCTCTGCATGAAATTTGAGCAACACTGGCCCGGAGGCTTCAGAGGAAAAGTTATTTGAAATTATCAACATTTTTTCCATACAAATGTATGGGGCCCATACAAATGCATACAGAAGCAAACTTGACCTCGCCATAAAAAGGTTAAATGTCAATGTATGACAATTATTTTAGCAACCTTGGTAGACCGCCCGTTCCCGATGATATATGCAAACATTCAGCCACATGCCATCCTCGATTTTGGAGAATAACATTTTTAAATGTTTTTTTCCCATATAAATGCATAGGGAAGCAAACGACCTTGCCGTAAAAAGGTCAAATTTTAGCAACTTTGGTAGACCCTCCGTCCCCGATGAATTATGCAAAGATTCAGCCCCAAAGCATCCTCGGTTCTGGAGAAGAAGATTTTTAAATGTTTTTACCATATATGGGCATGGCGGCCATCTTGGTTGATGAACTGCGACCATTTTAGCAATCTGTTGTTCCCCCAACCTAAGGAGGCTCAATATGAAATTTGAGCAAATTTGGCCCAGAGGCTCCAGAGGAGATGTTATTTGAAATTCTGAACATTTTTCCCATATAAATGCATAAGGAAGCAAAATTGACCTTACCGTAAAAAGGTCAAATGTCAATGTACAACCATTATTTTAGCAACTTTGGTAGCCCTCCCATTCCCGATGATATGTGCAAAGATTCAGCCACAAGGCATGCTCAGTTTTGGAGAAGAAGATTTTTAAAGGTTTTTCCCATACAAAAGCATAGGGAAGCAAACTTGACCTTGCCGTAAAAAGGTCAAATGCCAACGTACGACAAATCTTATAACAACTTTGGTAGACCTCTTGTCCCTGATGATTCTTGCAAAGATTCAGCCCCAAGGCATCCTTGGTTATGGAGAAGATTTTTAAAGGTTTTTACCATATATGTGCATGGAGGCCATCTTGGGTCAACGGACCATGACCATTTTAGCAATCTTTCGTTCCCCCACCCTAAGGAGGCTCCACATGAAATCTGAGCAAAATTGGCTCAGCGGCTTCAGAGGAGAAGTCATTTGAAAATGTTAATGGACGGAGGAAAAGTGATCACTATAGCTCATCCTGAGCAGAGGTCAGGTGAGTTAAAAAAAAAAAGTCCCACCCCCCTGGCGGCCATGGTTTTTGACGTATCATGACGGCTTGAACAATCTTGGTAGAAAGTTACAAAAGAAACATTCCTGCCGTGTTATATTGAAATCGGTCCAGTGGTTTCTGACAAGAAGATTTTTAAACTTTCCTGTATAGATATATAGGGAAAATAAGCCCCGCCCTCTGGTGGCCATGTTTTTTGAGGAATCCAAATGGCTTGAACAATCTTGGTAGAGGATTACTAAAGGAACGTTTCTGTAAAATTATATTGAAATCGGCCCAGTGTTTCTGACAAGAAGCTTTTAAAAGTTTTCCATATACCCATACCAAAATTAGGTACAAAATAGGTACATAAATATGTACCTTTTTTGTACTTATTATGTGCCTTTAGGATTTAGGCACACAATAGGTATACTTATTTTGTACCTGACTGAGAACTTAGAAATTTTTAATGTGCCTTTTTTGTGCTTTTCCAGACTTAGTCATTTTTCATTGTGCCTGTCATGTACCCGTAAAAACTTAAAATGTTTCCAGTGTGCTTATTGTGTACCTGATTTGGACTTGGTCATTTTTGATGTGCCTTTTATGTACTTATTAGAACTTAGATTTTTGCAGTGTATCTATTATGTGGCTTTTGAGAACTTTGAAATTCAACTTGCTACTCAAAAGAACTTAATCATTTTTATGTGTGCCTTTTTTGTGCTTTTATATGGACTTAGCATTTTTTTGGAAGAATGAAGATGAGTTCCTAACTAAACAAAAATTTAATATTAAGTGTACTGTCAAAAAAGGACAAATGTATGGAAATGCATTGTCTACATAATACTCCTTTACACATTTTATCTGTTACATGTAAAAAGTATGATTTTGAAGGGCAATCAGAAAATAGCCAGGAAGCCCAAACACTCATATATGTTCATCATGTTAAGATTATGAGGTTAAAATGGCAATTTAATTTAATTTTATACACAATGCTGTACTTTTCAGAAAGCTATATTTAAAATGACAAGGAAAATATGCTTTTTGTAGTTTTTTTTTTCTTTTAACAAATATAGAAAATGCAGTAGAAAATGTGTATCATTCTGGACAAAAACAAATAGGATTTTGCACAACAATACCCTTGATTTTCTTTTGTTGTTGTTTTTGTTATATTTTCTAACTTTTCTAAATTTATGTTTCTTAGTGTAAACTATCAAACTTAACTTGTAGATTTTTATTTAATTAATTATTATGACATGTTATAATGTTATTAAGTATGAAGCAACACAAAGAATGCTTTATTTTGTCTTATCTTGGTGACATAACCAATGTACCAATAATGTGCCTATGAACCACTTGAAGGATTGTAATGATTCTATAATGTTCCTTCTAAATCAGTAACACATTTTTCTGAGGAAAATCAGATTTATGACCACATACTTGGACCAAAAACATCTGGATAGGTGCTGAAATGCCCATTTTAGAGACAGAGATAGAGCAGTAAACATGTAGAATATGTGAAGGATTTAACTTAACATAATATGTAAAGTCATGTATTAAGGTAAGGAGAATTTATTTTTACTACATTTAAAGAAGCATGCATAAACAAATTTGTACAGGTGCTACTACTTTCATTGCATTTTCCACTCTGTTCAAGTGTATATTTCATTTTCCATGGATCTGTGACTGAAAATTCCAGCAGTCAGACTGTCTGTTAATAGAAATTGTAAGTAAAATGCATCATATTGGTTTATGATAAGCCCCTTAATAATATTGAAGTCCTGCTTGTGAGCTAAATTAAAGATTGGATGTATTAATTTCAAGGAATAAAAGTCAAGTATGTGAGTCTTAATACAAGATGTGTGTATGTTTAAATTTGCAGTGCTTTCAAAAGTCTTTTACTGAATTCAAATAGGATATGATTATGATGTCAAGTGGCAAGATGTGTTGAGGAATCAACAATGCTTGTCTCAGACACCCAAAATGATTTCCTATACATGTATATATGGTGTTCTCAGCAAATATTTAGTCCAAAAAAAGGTAAGAGAAGTCCAGGGAGTGCCACAATAACAAGTTGCAGCCCTTCCCAGACACCAAGAGGAAGAGGAAACAGACAAAACCAAACAAGTGCAAATTGAACAAACATATGAAAAGCTAAGATTAGCTCTCTCTTGCCCCAGGCGAGGTAATCGCAACGCTAAAATGACTGAAAAACACAAGAATAAAATAACACAAGGCAAGATGTAGAACAAATTGCCTTGTAGAATAAACCACAAAGCAATAAAGAGTAAGACTAACACCTGGACAACCGCCTTAGAACGGTCAGTAGAATAAATCCATAATTCGTTTTTTATTTTCATTATAATAATAAATGTCCATAATTCAGTTTTTGATATCCAGAACTAGTTTGCGCATACAAATTTCGTTTTATACACAGAATGGGTTTAGAAATTATTTGAATGATAATGTGGCCATGACATCAATTTTGCAATCTCTTCATTGCCACAATAGGAATCCAATCTGTAGCTGACTAAGCCAGCAGGCCTCACTATAAAAATAGTGGAAGGTAAAGAACAGTTGGAATATAAATTTAGCAAAAAAGGGCTCAAAAGGGGACAACTTTTTGTTCCTTTCATCTGCATCAGTTTGGTTTTTACAGCCCTTCAACATTCCAATAATTATGAGGCAAATAGGTGCCCATAATGTACCTGCAAACATCAGGTAGGTGAAATGTGATTGGTCAATAGTCATGTTATCTATCTACCTCAGGTTCATTTTAGGCACATTTTATAGTCTGCTTAAAATGTACCTGAAACTGTGTACCTAAAATGTACTTCTGGGTACATATTAGGCACTTTGAGCACATATTAGGTACCTTTGGCACATATTAGGCACATTGAGTACATTTAAGGTACATATGATGATCATGTTTGTTGTAAGTACATGTACAGTGAAGTATGGGTACATTTTTGGTACTGTAGGTACATTTAGGGTACACCAGGTACATTTTAGGTACTGTAGGTATATTAAGGGTATACCAGGTACACTTTAGGTACTGTAGGTACATACAGGGTATACCAGGTACATTCTAGGTACCCAGGCACATTTTAGGTATATCAGGTACATTTTGGGTACTGCAGGCACATTCAGGATATACCAGGTACATTTTAGGTACTGCAGGTACATACAGGGTACATCAGGTACATTCTGGGTACCCAGGCATATTTTAGGAACATGTATTTCAAGTATATTTTAGGTACTATAGGTATTTCAGTGTACACCAGGTACATTTTAGGTACTATTGATACATACAGGATACACCAGGTACAGTCTAGGTACCCAGGCACATTTTAGGTATTTCAGGTACATTATAGGCACTGCTGGTACACCGGGTACATTCTAGGCACACAGAGTACTTTTTAGGTACATGTAAAGATATAAAAAGCTTAAAGTACAAAATAGGTATATTCTATAGATGTACCTATTTTGTATCAATTTGGCCCATGTTTCAGATAGTGGGCCATTTCTATACAAAAAAGGTATACTTATTTTGTGCCTATTTTGTGCTTATTTTGTACCCAAAAAATGTGCTTATTTTGTACTTTTTTTTGGTATGGGTAGATATATACATGTAGGAAAAATAAGCCCTGTCCCCTGGCAGCCATGTTTTTTGACGAATCCAGATGGCTTGAACAATCTTGGTACAGGATCACCAAACAAACATTCCTGCAAAATTATATTGAAATCGGTCCAGTGGTTTCTGACAAGAAGATTTTTAAAGTTTTCTATATAGATATAAAGGGAAAATAAGCCCCGCCCCCTGGCGGCCATGTTTTTTGACGAATCCAAATGGCTTGAACAATCTTGGTAGAGGATCATCAAAGTAACACTCCTGCAAAATTATATTGAAATTGGTCATACTTTACTGGATGTATTTGGCCAGACAGTCCCGAGCAAACATTGTAAACCCCCATGAGATGCTACAAAATGCGGTGTCACATCAGGGGCTGAACTGTTTGCCACCCATTGAGCTATTTTTAGACAAAACATTCGGTAGTAAATTGTACTTGTTAGCTCACCTGAGCGCAAAGTGCTCATGGTGAACTATTGTGGTTAGTCAATGTCCGTCGTCCGTCATGCGACGTCAACAATTGATTTAAAAGCCTACTCCTACACCCCTGGGCAAATTGACTCAATACTTGGTAGGAAGCATCGGGGTGACTTGTACATCAAAAATAGCTAAAATAATGCCGATCGGAAATCCAAGATGGCCGCCATGGCCGCCATCTTGAAAATCTATTTTTCGCTTCTTCTCCTGAACCGAAAGGCCAATTGACTCCAAACTTTCTAGGAAGCACTGGGGTGACTTGTAGATCAAAAATAGTTAAAATCTTGCCAATCGAAAATCCAAGATGGCCGCCATGGCAGCCATCTTAAATCTATTTTTAGCTTCTTCTCCTGAACCGAAAGGCCAATTGACTCCAAACTTGCTAGGAAGCATCGGGGTGACTTGTAGATCAAAACTAGCTAAAATCGTGTTGATCAGAAATCCAAGATGGCCACCATCTTGAAAATCTATTTTTCGCTTCTTCTCCTGAACGGAAAGGCCAATTGACTCCAAACTTGCTAAGAAGCATTGGGGTGACTTGTAGATCAAAAATAGCTAAAATCATGCTGATCGGAAATCCAAGATGGCCGCCATGGCAGCCATCTTGAAAATCTATTTTTCGCTTCTTCTCCTGAACCGAAAGGCCAATTGACTCCAAACTTGCTAGGAAGCATAGGGGTGACTTATAGATCAAAAGACGCTAAATCATTCCAAACGGAAATCCAAGATGGCCACCATGGCGGCCATTTTGAAAATCTATTTTTTGCTTCTTCTCCTGAGCCGAAAGGCCAACTGACTCCAAACTTGGTAGGAAGCATCAGGGTGACTTGTAGATCAAAAATAGCTAAAACCATGCTGATCGGAAGTCCAAGAGGGCCATGCTGGTGGCCCTCTTGAAAATCTTTTTTTCGCTTCTTCTCCTAAACCCAAAAGCTAGTTGACTTGAAACTTGGTAGGAAGCATCGGGGTGACTTATAGATTAAAAATGGCTAAAATCGTTCTGATTGGAAATCCAAGATGGCTGCCATGGTGGCCATTTTGAAAATGTAGATTTTTCACTTCTTCTCCTGAATCAAAAGGCTTATTGGCTTTAAACTAGGTAGGAAGCATCAGGGTGACCTGTAGATCAAAAATAGATAAAATCATCCCTATCAGAAATCCAAGATGGCCTCTATGACAGCCATCTTTAAAATCTATTTTTCGCTTCTTCTCCTGAATTGAAAGGCCATTTGACTCGAAACTTGGTAGGAAGCAATTAGGTGACTTGTAGATCTAAAATAGCTTAAATTGTTTGGATAGGAAATCCAAGATGGCTGTTCATGGCGGCCATCTTGAAACTCTTTTCCTTTCACTTATTTTCCTGAACCAAAGGGCCAGTTAATTTGAAAATTGGTAGGAAGCATCAGGATGACATGTTGATATAAAAATAGCTAAAATCCTTCCGATTGGAAATCCAAGATGGCGGCCATCTTGAAAATCTATTTTTCTTTACTTCTTCTGAACTGAAAGACCATTTATTGACTCGAAACTTGGTAGGAAGCATCAGGGTGACTTGTAGATCAAAAAACGCTCAAATGGTTGCGATAAGAAATCTCAAATTGCGGCTATGGTGGCCATCTTGAAAATCTGTTTTGAACTTTTTCCCCTGAACCGAAAGGGCAATTGACTTAAAGTTCATTGGAAGTATCGAAGTGACTTGTAGATCAACAGTAGCTAAAAGTCATTCTGATTGGAAATCCAAGATGGCTACCATCTTGTTTATGTTTATTATATTTCCCTGCCACTGTGCTGTTTACATGTATAAAATCATGATTCTTCAGAAACCACTTAGGCAATAGGCATTATAGCAACCAAATTTCACATTGATCCTACTGTTGAAATGTGATTGAGAGTTTGTTCAAATGATCACGCTCCATTGACTGTCTTGCCATATATAATATTCATCTTAAAGATTAAGAACTGCTTAAAGGATGATCTTTTCATTAGTTGCGATGACAGGATTGGAAAAATGTTACATAACATCTGCATATCTGCACTCACAATGCTACTCAGGTGAGTGGCCCGTGGGCCTCTTGTTCAATTTTAAATAAAGTATGGTAAGGAGTTGAGGTGAGTAACCGACCCAGAAATCAAATTTCGGGTAAGGTGTTCACATGCTGTGTTTAAAGGAGTGTAGATATTGATGTAGTGTATGTACAAGAATCTCAGACATGTGACAGACTATTGAAGCGATATATGAGCCTCTTCATGGGATAAAAATCTTATGCCATATGCGAACAACAAAGACACGTGGTTTTTGCTATGCGCAGTCTGATCAGCACCGTTGTTGTTCGCTGTTTAGACAGTAAACAACCTATCAAAACTTTCAAGACTAGCTAATTTGGCACAATGGCCGAGTTAGCCAGTCTACGGCTGAGTAAGCAGGTCCGAGTCTTATTTGGTCGAAAACCTCGAAGACAGGTTTTTCATGTCGTTGCTTATATATTATCTGTATTTTGACAAAGTGCAGGGAGACTTTGTAGCGGCATCACACAGTGCTAAACACAAGCTACAATTGGATTAATTAACGCATAATTTTACTGCAAGCATATTTTATTTTCGGGCTTCAGAAGGGGGAAAATAGGACCTTATGCACATACTCCTTTCAACTTCTTAAACCTCATTGAAATATATTTATATCGGAAAGATTATTAAATCCAGAAAATAGGAGCTAAATTTTGCAGTAAGGAGGGTGTACATGCCGAAAAATTGTTATGCCATGAATTATACGATTTTTGCTTAAAGGATCTGTTTTAAGGTCTTTGTGAACATGTCGCTTTGCGACAAATGTCTTATATTGAATTAATTTTCTCCGTAACACATCCAAGTTGATAAAATAATATATAGAGGCTGTTGCATTATGTGAGGGATTTTTACAGATCCCTCATTTATTATTCGGAACTAGCGAAACTATTTGGAACTAGCCAAATCAGTGGAGAACTTCACATTCATCATAAGGGCAGATAACCTAAGGCGAAGGACAAAGTCTTTGGTGTGATATTTCAAGGAAGGCTAGTACTCTGTATCAGCCAATAAAGTCCAAATTTTGATCAGCCACTTATTTGGAAATTGTTATGAAGCATAACTTTACCTGGTTCTAGCCAAATGACTGTATCTGATCAATTGTGCCAGCTTTAGTGTTCAGACAACAAAATTCACTTGCCTACACCTATATGCTTATGTGTGTGCAGAGTTGGAGCATGGGCATGTCACTATGACTTTGAGGATTCAAAATGTTCTTGGTATTTTTGCAGCTAATAAAAATTGTCCAGATAATTGAGGAGTGTGGGTAAAAAATATTTCAGTCATTATAAATAAAGATAAAGAGCCTTAAATAAAAGGTTGCATATAAGAATTTAAGAAATAGACAACATAAGCTGTGTAGAGCTTTTAATGCTTATAAGTTCTTTCAACAGCTAGCCCTACTGGGATGTCCAACAGAACCATGATCAAAATCAAGATTTGTGATCTAGTTTGCTAAGTTTTTACTATACATATGTGTACAGTATAATAATTACTGTATTTTTTAAGTCTAGTCCCATATAATTCACATCTTAGAATTTTTTGCTGTTATTATTTAGCCCGGTTTCATGTATTTTCACGTTACTAATGGTAAAACGTTTCATCATAACTACTTACAGAGACAAATGCTGAAAATAATTCTGAAGTCATCTAAATTATTATCTGAGCACAGAGACAAATGCTGAAAATAATTCTGAAGTCATCTAAATTATTATCTGAGCATTTATTTTATGTACAAATAATGCAGTTCTTTGGATTTGATTTGTGAAAGCATTTGTGTAAACAAGCCAACCATGTTGCTGCCATTTTGAACCAATAGCCATGTAACTTCGCGTTAATTAAATTTTTGGCAGAAAATCATCATGTAATTGTAATGTGATTTTTGCAAATTTTGGCCATTTTCAAAATAAAGTACGGATACCGTATTAATCCGCCTATAAGACGATTTGTTTATAAGACGGGGGCTGTTTTTGGGCCCTTCCCAGGCAGGATTTTGCTTTTAATTAATTATAAGATGGGTTAAAAAAGTCGCCTGTCGGAGACATTGCCTGCCACTCAGAAATTCCTAAAGTACATGAAGACATCGGCGATTTGTAAGTGAATTTATCACAGAGCAGGAATTAAAAAAAACTCCCCAACACCACTTACAAGCATGCATACCGTATTTAACTGTGTATAACACGCACCTTATTTACCCAGAAAACGTTTATAAAAATCCGATGTGTATGTATTATTTATAGGAACACCAAAATCGGGACAGAAATCACCAAGATAATCGGTCGCGAAAACTCATGACATTCACGATCGCCCGTTAAAAATGCGAAATAGAATGTTTGCTATAAGATATTCATGATTTTTTATACCTATCTCGCCCATACCAGGGTTCTGGCAGCTCAAAACAAGCAACTCGATCTGATTTGTAGTAATTTGATATCCTTTTTATGTCCATGCTTTTTTTGTTTACGCTTTTTTATTTTGCTGATCATGTGATCTCTTCAAAGGGAAACTACTCAAACAGGCATATGCATATGAATCTGTATTGATTACCGGACTTTGACAAGACTCAACCGTAACTTGAATAAATCAGCCTGCACAACTGATTAATTGTAGTTCAAAATAGGAAATAAATTTGGTAGAACATAAATATTGGCACGAACGATCATACATTGAAAAAATAAAAAAGTATTTAAGTTTATGCAATTTTTAAAATTATTGATAATAAACAAAACCAACTGGGCTTTTGAGGTAGGTAGATCGGTCATTTGCATTTTATCTTTTATTTTCTTACCACCCAGCTAGCATTCTACGTAAATCTACATCGGGCCGTCATCGGCCCGTCAGCTACCCTGACGGGCCGATGACGGCCCGATATAGATTTACGTAGAATGCTGACTGGGCATATGTTTATCTTTTTTTTTTTTTTTTTTCTTTTTTTTTATTTAAACTTTTCTTCCAACTTACCAAAAAAATTGTTTGAAATAAACAATGTTTATGATAAAGAAAATCAAACTACCAGCATACATCTGTGCACTTAATTGGTTAATTGGCAGTCAGAATGACAACTAGTCGACTTTAGTTGTTGTTTGCATTGCCCTGAGGCACTGAGTTGATAATTTCACGTCTCAGTTAAGAAAGTGACACAAAGAAGGTGTTAATTATGAGAACACAAAAGAAATAACTACATTTTTATTATCATAGCGTCTGCAGTGGGGAAGCAAAGAACTGCCTACACTACATCAAGTTGCCTGAGGCCCATGGTAACAGAGCTGCACAACGAAAATTCAGTTAGCATTATCGTAAATTCGGCCCGTTTCTACTCTAAACCTTCCGAGTTCGGCCATTTTCAACTCAATCCTAGTGAAATTTGACACTTAGTATCTGGTAACTTAGTAAATAACGCACAGATAAATTCTTCGTGTTTTACATAGAACATCTCTTTTTTTTATTTCAAAACTATTTAGCAAATATTCAGTGCGTGTTATACACGGGTGCGAGTAATACACAGAAAAATTCGGTACTTCACCTACAAAATTACCTTGCTGCTATTTCTGTCAAGGGACGAAGGTAAACATTATATCCTTCTACCGGTTTCGAAGATCGGCATTTTCCGTGACCACGTGGCACCACCGGACTTTGCCGAAAATACCGATATGGCCAAAGATCTTGATTATAAGATGGGTCTGGATTTTTGGGGGCTTTTTTTTTTTTGAAAAATCCCCGTCTTATAGGCGGATTAATACGGTACCTTAGATTTGATATTTTCATAGAAAAAATAAGTTAGTCTTAGCTGTAAAAATTGATTTAATAGATATGGGTGTAAATGTCATTAAGGACTGTTATCACCACGGTCAATATATTTCTTTTCTAAGCGGAAATCACAAAACAACAGTGTATTTCTGAAAACAAACCTTGCCCACTAAAGCGTGACTTTGTATTTAAAACATCCAGCAGGTAGGTGGCGCTGCCGTTTATTTTCATTGAGAAATCAGTTTAACGCAATATTGAATTTAACGCGAAAATACATGGAGTATATTACTTTTATTCACACAGACTATTTAGGCTGACAAAATTAATCAGATAATTGATTAACTGATCTATAAATTCCACAAAAATGATTATCATTACAGATGTCTTATAATCAATGAGACGCCACATTTTGCGGCATCCCATCTGGGTCTACACTGTTTGCTCAGGCCTATTTGACCAAATACATACAGTAAAGTATAACATGGGAAGAGTCCTGCTCAGACAGACAAGTAAATTGACCAAATCTTTTGTGATAAATAATCGATCACAATGACAGGAGTGATAATCGACCAGATTAGCCAGCCTTAGAGTCTATTTATACATTGTATTTGCTGTATGATGATTCCAGCGAATAAAAAGAAAAGAAAAAAAATGCAACAATGTATCCATTTAAAGATACTGCCTCCAGATTTGTGGGACTTTTACCCAACCCGATCACATGATGAACAGGCCCTGCCTAAGGCAACTCTGCCCTGGAGACTATAGGCAGCCCAACTACTTCGCTGGCCCCGATGGGCGGGGGCCGTGGTCTGTGGGTCGTGATTTCTGAATACCCGATAATCAGTGCACGCCGGTAATAGGTACCAAGTTACGCTACACTACCGGTCACAGGAGCTTGACATTGGATAATTTCTACTTATAGGGCCTGTCCTTCGAACCTTCGATTATTTCATAATCGTAGGGACAGGCCCTATAAGTAGAAATTAGCAAACGTCAAGCTCCTGTGCTACCGGTTGCCTACATGAAATGCACTTTACGGCATCAGGAATTTTGCTGAAGAACTGAACAAGTATCTGTTGTTGTTTTTCGCGTGCGACACACCATGAATTTCAAAAATGCAGGTAAAAGAAGCTTTCATGTCTGTAGCCTCGCAAAAAATAAACTGTTTTACAGCCGGTAGATTCTAGTAAACAAGCTGGTTGTCATACGACAACACACACAGTTGTCGCAACACCCAGAAGGTCGGAAACCAGACACGATACGTATCGCTGAGCACTTTCATTGGCTGACTGACATCACATGTCTCAGTCGAAACAATCGGTGTTATTCGCTTTAATCATTGCGACTTTTCAGGCCACGGCAAGGGTCCGTACACACAATTCTGTTCTATTCCATACGTGTTATCATTTGACGCCACCGTCGTGGCTGCTTCTTCGCGGCTGCTTCTTCGCAGCCACGAGGCGGTGTCGCTACAAGAAAATGCATCTGTATTATTGCAAGGAAGTATCCATCAAAGAGATGGGATATTTAGTCCTGATTCAAGAGGGCGTCAATGCCTACCATGTTGTTTAGTATTATTGGTGAAAGCTGTACAGAAAAGGATCTGTACCAACAAGTTGAATGTCAACAACATGAATGAAATTCTGTTTGCAGGAGATAAATTATACAAGTATGCAAAAAAGAATGCCAAGACATATCATGACTATTTAGAGCCATGTGATTTGCCATCTTATTTTTCACTTGACAACCAGCATTATCCCTGGAAAGTGAAAAAAAAAAAAAAAAAAAAAAAAAAAAAAAACATTTTCAGGAAATTTAAATATCTTATCCTTAGTGGAGTATCCTTTCCTTGATTTAGAGACAGGACTCGCTATGACTTTCTCATTCAACCCATATGCAGTCTTCATTTGCAACGGCTTTTCTATTGCATTATTGGAACAAGGTGACTGTTTCTACCTTTTTGAGTCACATGCAAGAGCTTCAGATGGAATGCCAAATGTTAATGGCAAAAACATTTTGTTAAGAAAACAAATATAACTGGCATTTTCCTTACATTTGCGTAGATTGTTTAGTTTTGATAATTCCTTTACTACAACAGCGGTGAGTCAGTTTGATTTGCATTCGCTCTGTATATCTCATGTTTGCAGGGAGACCATAAAATGATACCAATGAGCTGGGTTTCAAATTTGTGACATAACTACCTATCCTCCTTTACAAGAATGTATTTCATTTGAGTTGTGTCCATCACAGCCTTATGCTTCCTCCCAGCTTGCTGACAGCTTAAATGAACACGGTTCCGCATTACTTGATTCACCCCTTATATGTGAAGAATTGCAAACCTCCCTGAATAAGAAACTTAAGTTAAGTGACACATCAAAAGATGGTTTGAGCAGTAAGAAATTTAAAAACAAAGAAAGTGCTATAGTCACACAGTTTCACAAGTTGGTGTCTTGTGGTCCCCAGTACATATGTACAAGTTGTTGTCAAACATTTTTCAGACATTCTGATGTTAAATTTGATATTCAGAGTCTAAAGCCCGAGATGAAAAGACTCTGTACATTAGGACATAAAAGTGTGGAGGATAAGGAATGGATCTGTCAACAATGTGCTAATAGTTTGAAGAAAAATAACTTGAACAAATATCTTCCTTTTTGTCAAGCCCGCTTGCACTGAGCAAGACATAGTCACCATAGCTGCATTTAAGTGTATATTAGTGAGTCCATCCGTATTTGTCCGTCCTAGCTAGAAATTTTGCATGCAGAATCATCTTTCAGTGTAGTTTGAAATTTCTCCAAGACTTGGCCTTGAGGTCAGATTTGTCAAGGACATGCACTTACCAGCAGAATTTAAGAGTTTTTAAAGAAAGTCTTCTATTCAGGAAGTGCAATGCCCAGATGCTTGATATATTCCATAGAGCTCCATCTTATCGTATAGTATTGGTAGCATTGGAATGTTGTCTATCTTCTCTGCATGTATTGTGTAAAATTGCATAGAAGATACACAGCACTCCATTAGTACTTTACAAGCTAGCAGACTCTTAGGACTATCAGTCCTTTGATTTATATTTCTGCTCAAAACCTAGATTGTGGGTATTCATTAGAACCGCCTCGCCCAGTCTGATCAGAGTCTTTGCTATCCACCAGAAGAAAGCTTGGGTTCTTAGCTACCGATTAAGCGCATAGCGAAGACTGATCAGACTGGGCACATGCCCGGCTGATCTGAGTCTTCACTGGGCGCACAAGTTTTATAGTAGGTTTTGTCGTGCGCTGGCTCAAATAATTTTCTTTTATTATATAGCTATGATTAGAAATGAATTATAAAATCCAAAGAACTGTGGTGCCGATATTTCTCAATTCCAGCACGCAGTATCGAAATTGCATCACGAAAACATACCTACATGTATATAATTTTGGCCCCCTTAAACCCCACTTTTATATAGTAAAACTAAGGTTTACAGGGGTATACATTATTTTTCTTATTTCTGCTCAAAACATAGATTGTGGGTACTCGTTAGAACCGCCTCGGCGAGGCGGTTCTAACGAGTACCCACAATCTATTTGAGCAGAAATATGAAAAATATCGGAGTTTTTTATCCGAAAATTTTCAGTTTTTGGAGATGAAATTTTCTATATATTTGAATAGGCATGTTTTCGTAATGACGCTTTTGTAGATCAGTAATGCTTATTGGTCGACCATTAAAAAATCTCAAGCTAAATAACTATTGTGGACTCTTAACGTTGTATGTCGTCAAAATTGCTGACGTCATTTCATTTCCGATATGAAATATGATGTCACACTGGGCCTAAACATATAAATTGCTCTTAAAGTTTGAAAGTCGCAAGTGTAGCCACATAACTGGTATTCATTGAAATATTTTGTTTTTACGACTAGAATCGCTGCAAAACAGCAACAGTGCAAAAAATAATATCATGTTAATATTGCACTAGTGCAAAATTATATCACTTTCAGTTTTGCACTATTACAGACTCGCCGGGGCGAGGTGGGGTGGGGGGGGGGGGGGTAACTTCCAATATATGACATAGTATGGATGTGCGTGCCGAATGGCCCCCTTTTTCTGCGCTGCCAGGTATATGATTGGCCCCCTTTTTTCAACAAAAAGTATATGACTGACCCTATTTTTTCTTGATTCTTATGTGAAAGGCTCCACTTTTCTGACATCCTGGTAATTGCGTATATTTTTTCGCTCAGAGATTTGTCGAGGCTGCTTGTTCTCTTGGTATTCAATGAGTTGACTGCTTAATTTGTCTAACTACCAGCAATAAATGGGTATAAAAGTCAAAGGGCAGTATAAGAATGGGTCAACATTTTGGACGATCAAATATATGAATGGGTCTGTTTTTCAAAGGTCAGGTATATCAATGGGGTAGGTTATGAAATACTGGCTCGCACACTCGTACCACATTTACCACCTCCTCACCCCCCCCCCCCACCCCCCCCCCCCCCCCCGCCCTCCCCACCTCCCCGCGATTACAGAAAGCGCTATTTGCAACGTCAAATTGAACAAAAATATAGAAGCAAACGAATTACCAATATTTATAGCTATATGATAAAAGGGTTATTGCACTGATTGCATCGTCCCTCGTTGGGAATCTTCGAACGCTGAAGCTCGCGTTCTTCAATATCCTAACTCAGGACAATATTTATCAATATCAGTGCAATAACGCTATAGTATCTAAGAGCTCACATTTATTAAAATCCGCAAAAATGGTGCCAATTTTGACATTTCTGGCGACTGTCAACACTTCTCTGGGTATATATCACACCTGTATACCAAAGATATTGATATATGATCAGATCTTGTCACAGGCTACAACACATCACGAAAACATGCTATATAATTTTGACCCCTCAAACCCCACTTTTATATAGTTAAAACTGGGTTTACAGGGGTATACATTATTTTCTTATTTCTGCTCAAAAACAAAGATTGTGGGTACTCGTTAGAACCGCCTCGTTCGAGGCGGTTCTAACGAGTACCCACAATCTATGTTTTGAGCAGAAATATGAAAAAATATCAGAGTTTTATATCTGAAAATTTTCAGTTTTTGGAGGTGAAATTTCTATATATTTGAATAGGCGTGTTTTCGTAATGATATTTCAATATCTTACTGGTATTCAGGTGGTTCTATGGTAGCCAAGAGTTGCAATTTGTTAAAATGCTGAAAGTGCCATTTGTGCAGCTTTGTCAACTCATTACGAAAACACGCCTATTCAAATATACTGAAAAATTTTACCACCAAAAAATGAAAATTTTCAGATAAAAAATTTCTATATTTAACATATTTCTGCTCAAAACATAGATTGTGGGTACTCGTTAGAACCGCCTCGTCGAGGCGGTTCTAACGAGTACCCACAATCTATGTTTTGAGCAGAAATAAGAAAAATAATGTATACCCCTGTAAACCCCAGTTTTACTATATAAAAATGAGGTTTAAGGGGGTCAAAATTGTATAGGCATGTTTTCGTGATGTTTAGTTCAGAAAAGAGCTATTCAGAAACAAGAGTACCCAAAATGTAAACTACAACCATACCAATAAACCATTATAGGGAAAGCCAAATGATTAATAGACTTTGATTTTTCAGCTTTTAGGCAACCTTAATGTCCGTCATTTCTTAAAAGAATGACCTGTAGGAGCAATGAACATACACACACATACACACTCGCGCGGAAAACGCTAAATTGTCAAAATTTTCTGGACCAGGCTAGCTAGTTTCGCTGTTTTTGAGACATTATGTATTGCTTGTTTTGTTGTTGTTTTTGCAGCAGATCTCAGTTAATGTTATTTCTATTACATTTTACCAGCTGATGTACAATCTCTCTAGCGTATCATTATAATATGCGCCCTAAACCCAGCCGCATGATACAAACTTGTGGAGATTTAACGCAACTGGAACTAGCGAAACCCTATGCCAGTCTGCGCGTACGCGCTGTTTTATTACGACCTTTCTTGTCAATTGTTATACAAGCTTCGTTCAGTCGAACAGCAAATACTTAAAGGAGAATTGATGAATTTTTCTTGGAGAAACAAAAATGTCAAATTGCTTTTGGTCTCCCCTTGGGAGCAAATTCTTTCCTTTTTAGAATACTACCCTTTTCTTAAGGGTTTGGCATGCATTAAAACAAAGCAAACAGGAACTCACAAAAGTTGTCGCCCAAAGCGGAAATGCTAGTAAATCTACCAAATGTATCCGGTCCCCTTGATCAGACTGTGTGAATATCTATGCCGATATGAGCCATTACTGTGTGCGCATGCGACTAAGGACAATTTTTGCGTGGTGTGACTCTAACTAATCTGCTATCCTTTTAATTATCTTTAAATGGGTGTGGAGTTACGGAGAAATTACATCATTAACATAGCTCCAGATAAGGCACTTTTTTCAACCAAAAATATTGATATCTTTTTCATTTTTCCATGAAAACATATGTTTTGGTACTCATTAGAAGCGCCTCGGAGAGGCGCTTCTAATGAGTACCCACAACATATGTTTTTATGGAGAAATAAGAAAATTATTAATAGGATACTCACTCTTATCTGGAGCTATGATTAAAGCTTTTAACAATTGGCAGCAGGTCTTAAAACAATGCATTAACAGTTCTATAATTTGAAGTCTCATGTCATAAGATACGTCATGATCAGCCTCGTTTTTAATTATACTCTCTGGTACTGAGAAAAAAATGACAATGGGCTTGTTGTTTGTATTAAAGATGCAATGTTATGCACACTGTAAGTTGATCTGGTTATTGGCAGTATTGAGAGGATACGCAGTCTGGTCCGGATTTAGGCTGCTTGCATGCATCGCCCGTCATCCGACCGAAAAGGGGATATGCGGAAGCGAAGGCCCGGATCAGCCTGTTCATTCCCGCAGACTGATTAAAACTATCGCTGTCGGCTTATAGAATTATGGGTACTGATGAATATAAAGGAGGACTGAAGCTCTATAAAGGATCTGTGATTTTAAAAAAAAAAGTAAATACCACGAGATGTTAGATTATACAAATTCACTCTGATTTTACATGTCTCTTCATGTTAGCTGCCTTTCCAGTCTCGAAATATAGTCAGAAGTATCTGGGAAACTCTCCTGTATTAGCTTTTAATATTATTTAGTCAGAATTATCTAGGAAACTCTCCTGTAATACAGCATTAGCTTTAATACAGATTAGTCAGAATTATCTAGGAAAACTTTCCTGTAATACTATACATCACGAAAACATGCCTATATAATATTGACCCACTTAAACCCCACTTTTATATAGTAAAACTGGGGTTTACAGGGGTAAACATTATTTTTCTTATTTCTGTTCAAAAGCATAGGTTGTGGGTACTCGTTAGAACCGCCTCGCCGAGGCGGTTCTAACGAGTACCCACAATCTATGTTTTGAGCAGAAATAAGTAAAATATCAGTTTTTTATCTGAAAATTTTCAGTTTTTGGACGTGAAATTTTCTATATACTTGAATAGACGTGTTTTCGTAATGTCAGCTTTTAACATAGATTAGTCAGAATTATCCAGGGAATCTCTACTGAAATACTGCATAAACGTTTGATATGTATTAGTCGGTGTTATCTAGGAACGCTCTTCTGTAATACTGCATAAGCCTTAATACAGATATATCAGAACATCTCGGAAAACTCTCACTACGAAAACACTCCTATTCAAATATATAGAAAATTTCACGTCCAAAAACTGAAAACTTTCAGATACAAAAACTCGGATATTTTTCATATTTCAGCTCACAACATAGATTGTGGGTACTCGTTAGAACCGCCTCGGCGAGGCGGTTCTAACGAATACCTACAATCTATGTTTCTGAGCAGAAATAAGAAAAGTAATGTATACCCCTGTAAACCCCAGTTTTACTATATAAAAGTGAGGTTTAAGGAGGTCAAATTTATATAGGCATGGTTTCGTGATGTCCTGAAATACTGCGTAAGCTTTTGATATAAATTAGTGAAATTACCTAGGAAATAATCTCCAGTAATACTGCTTAAGCCTTCAATAAAGATTAGTCAGAATTATCTAGGAAACATCTCCTGTAATAACACTGCACAAGCTTTGGATATATATATATAAATATATATATATATATATATATATAAATATATATATATATATATATATATATATATATATATATATATATATATATATATATATATATAGAAAGAAATAGCAAGGAAAACTCTCCTGAACTTTACGAAAACATGCCTATTCAAATATACTGAAATTTTAAACACCAAAAGAATGAAAATTTTCAGATAAAAAATTCTGATATTTTATCAAAACATAGATTGTGGGTACTCGTTAGAACCGCCTCGCCGAGGCGGTTCTAATGAGTACCACAATCTATGGTTTTGAGCAGAAATAAGAAAAATAATGTTTACCCCTGTTAACCCCAGTTTTACTATATAAAAGTGGGTTTAAGGGGTCAAAATTATATAGGCATGTTTTCGTGATGAAATACTGCATGAACGTATAATATATATCAGTCAGGATTCAGGAAAACTCTCCTGCAATACTACATAAAAGCTTTAATATAGCTTAGTTAGAATTATCTAGGAAAATTTTCCTCAAGTACTGCACAAGTTTGTAATATAGATTACTCAACAAGTTTTCTGGAAAAGTAAGATCTTGACAAATCCTGCATTTTGGTGCAAAATTTTATCAAAATCGAATAATATATTAGAAAATTGTCAAAGTTTGAGAAGATTTAAAACATGTTTTATAGGTGCCGCCATTTTAAATATTTAATGAGGCTTTGTGATGTCATAATGGCTTATTTAGATATGCAAAACCTTAATGATTAATATATGCAACAGTATTCTACTTCTATAATTGTGTATATGGTATAGTCTCCAGATATACATTGATTGTTCTAGAAAACTGAACTGTTTTCTGTTAGAAAGGAGATTGTATTCAATAGTTTTTTGGAATATTAGGAACCTCATTAAATATTCAAAACTGCGATGCCTTTGATAGTGTTTTTGAAAATCATTAACTGCTTTAGTTTTATCCGATTTAATCAAATTTGTACTAAAATGGTTGGTTTGTGAAAATTTTTCATCTCAGATACAGTGTTCTCCAACCTTGCGTTTCCCTTTAATAAAGATAAGTCGAAATTTTCTTGGAAAACTCTCCTGTAATACTACATAAGCAAAACTATAAATTAAGTTACCTATGTAAGACTACAATCACGAATCACAGCCGGTTTCAAGACCATTTTCTCAGGACATGAGAGTAACTGACCAATCAATCAAGCCAGAAACTCCCTGCTCCATACGTGTAAGCAAAACCTAGTCATGCGGTATTGCCCACTGATAGAATCACTGAATACTGCAGAATGTTATGACGAAAAAAGAAAGCCTTGATCAGAATGGCACATGTTGACATAGGCTTTTCTTATACGCATAAGGCCCTTTATCTTGTGGCTGATAAATGCATGGGCCTTTGTTCGTTTTTGGTTTGATTTACTAGTATATTTACCAAGCCTGGCGCTGATAAAGCTATATGAATCCACAGACTTGTTTGAGCTTTTATTGTCTGCATATTCATATTCAGTAAAGTCCATTTTCTCATTCTGAGACCAATATAGATCCATATAATATAATTCCAAAATTTCATTTCTTTTCCCTTCAGAGAATTTTTCCTGTCAGTGTTTTCTTATTTTCAAATGCACAATACGAAATCACTCCTATTCAAATATATTGAAAATTTCACCGACAAAAACTGATAAAAGTTTTCAGATAAAAATTCTAATATTGTTCATATTTCTGCTCAAAACATAGATTGTGGGTTCTCGTTAGAATCGCCTTGTCGAGGCGGTTTTAACGAGTACCCACAATCTATGTTTTGAGCAGAAACACGAAAAATGATGTATACCCTTGTAAACTCTAGTTTTACTATGTAAAAGTTGGGTTTAAAGGAGTCAAAATTATATAGGTTGTTTTTATGAAGACATATCTGGGCTTTTGATACCAGTAACAATATGATGAAAGTGCTGCCTTTGTTTCTGATAAAACGGATAAATAGAGTTACTGTAAGAGATTTAGAGCAAAAAGGCAAATTGCGAAGCGCAGACTCCGAAAGATACGCTGTTTCTTAGATGGTTAATTATCGACCTACTACTTTCTTTTGCAACATGATTCCGTTTCCATTTTTATACCAGTGGCGGGGTGTTATGGTTTCTCGTTGGTCGTCCGTGAGTCCGTCTGTCCGTCTGTCTGTCAGTCCGTCCGTCCGTCCATTTTTCGTTTCCAGATGATAACTTGAGTAAATAACGAAGGATTTTCACCAAACTTGGTATGTGCATTGATATTGTGGAGGTCTGGTTTGGGATTGCTAATGGGAGTTATCTGCCCGAGACACGCCCATATTTTCGTTTCCGGACTATAACGAGTAAATAACAAGGGATTTTCACCAAACTTGGTATGTGCATTGAAATTGTGGAGATCTAGTTTGGGATTGCTAGTGGCCAAATTTCGTCAATTTTTGACGGAGTTATCTGCCCGAGACACGCCCATATTTTCATTTCCGGACTATAACTTGAATAAATAACAAGGGATTTTCACCAAACTTGGTATGTGCATTGATATTGTGGAGATCTGGTTTTGGATTGCTAATGCCAAATTTCGTGAATTTTTGATGGAGTTATCTGCCCGAGACACGCCCATATTTTCGTTTCCGGACTATAACTTGAGTAAATAACAAGGGATTTTACCAAACTTGCTACATGCATTGACATTAAGGAGATCTGGTTTGCGATTGCTAATGGGCAAATTTCGTCAAATTTTTACGGAGTTATCTGCCCGAGACACGCCCATATTTTCGTTTCCGAATGATAACTTAGTAAATAACAAGGGATTTTCATCAAACTTGCTATATGCATTTACATTAAGGAGATCTGATTTGGGATTATTAATGGGCAAATTTCATCAAATTTTTACGGAGTTATGTGCCCGAGACACGCCCATATTTTCGTTTCCGGATGATAACTTTAGTAAATAACAAGGGATTTTAACCAAACTTGCTATATGTATTGTCAGTAAGGTGATCAGGTTTGGAATTGCTAATGGGCAAATTTCGTCAATTTTTTACGGAGTTATCTGCCCGAGACACGTCTATATTTTCATTTCTGGATGATAACTTGAGTTAATAACAAGGCCTTTTAACCAAACTTGTTATATGCATTGATATTATCAAGATCTGCTTCAGGATTCTTGTCTATCCATTGATATTATCTAGATCTGGTTTAGGATTGTTAGCTGTCCCTCCATCATTTTCTTTCCAGATATTTTCGCAACGATAACTTTAATACATAAACAATTAATTGCTGTGGCGGGGTATTATTCTTGAGGTGCTTTTATTATTTGCAGCAAATGATGTTATAATTCTGCAACTGTATCAGGATTCAGGGCGAGGGTTAAGAGCTCATAAAACCAGAT
Source organism: Anodontia alba (assembly GCA_964016985.1). NCBI lineage: Eukaryota > Metazoa > Mollusca > Bivalvia > Lucinida > Lucinidae > Anodontia > Anodontia alba. The sequence continues at coordinate 38,246,673 of OZ024827.1, forward strand.
TAAAGCAACCGCACTCCCTATATAAATGCTTTACTATGGACGGTTCCAATGCGACATTTCTGCTGCAAACCCATTTTTTGTTATTACGAAAACACGCCTATTCAAATATATTGAAAATTTTACAACCAAAGAAGGAAAATTTTCAGACAAAAAATAATATTTTTCATATTCCTGCTCAAAACATAGGTTGTGGGTACTCGTTAGAACCGCCTCAGCGAGGCGGTTCTAACGAGTACCCACAATCCATGTTTTTTTTAGCAAAATAAGAAAAACAATATATACCCCTGTAAACCCCAGTTTTACTATATAATAGTGGGGTTAAAGGGAGTCAACATTATATAGGCGTGTTTTCGTAATGTTTTGTTCATTCTGTCATTCAAACCTTGTTCTGTGCCTTGGGTGCGATTCTGGCCTTTCCTGGGTTTTAACATATATAAATATAAAAAGGTATACGTATTACTGTGGGTTATTATTTGCTAAGAGTTCCTAAAATCTTGTTAAAACTAATAAACATTCCCTGTAACCTCTCGGCAGCTATCGTACGTGATGATTGTCGGCACCAAATATGTAGCTAAACGATTTCTCAAGTAGCTTCTTTAACCTTTACCACTCTCTGAGCTAATTCAGCAGACGACAAAAAATTGATGATATTGTTCTTATTTTTCCCATTAGAAAGGAATCGAAATTTCATGCAAAAAGTCTCCATTGAAGACAATTTGCATGAATTGTCAATTCCTTTTTTCTGGTCAAATAAGAAAATTATTCCCATATGTCGACAGCTGAAAATTGTATACAGAATGCTTAGCGTTAAGGAAGATTTGTATCGGAAACTTCCTTGTCATCACGAAAACATGCCTGTATAATTTTGACCCCCTTAAACCCCACGTTTATATAGTAAAACTGGGGTTTATAGGGGTCTACATTATTTTTCTTATTTCTGCTCAGAAACATAGATTGTGGGTACTCGTTAGAATCGCCTCGCCGAGGCGGTTCTAACGAGTATCCATAATCTATGTTTTGAGCAGAAATATGAAAAATAGCAGTTTTTTAATCTGAAATGTTTAGTTTTTGGAGGCGAAATTTTTTATATATTTGAATAGGCGTGTTTTCGTAATGTTTTGTTGTAGAAATGCCCAAAGCAGCTGTCAAGAAATTGCTTTAAAGTAATTTCCAGTTCGATGGTTTCAAAAGAGAATGACGCTCTAAAGCCGCTTGAACAAACATTACGAACACTCCTATTCAAATAAACTGAAAATTTCACCACCAAAAACTGAAAGTTTTCAGATAAAAAATTCTGATATTTTTCATATTTCTGCTCGAAACATGGATCTATGTTTTTGAGCAGAAATAAGAAAAATAGTATATACCCCTGTAAACCCCAGTTTTACTATATAAAAGTGGGGTTTAAGGGGGTCAAAATGATATAGGCATGTTTTCGTGATGAAAACACCAGCGTCATGATAAAAGAGGAAGTGCGGGGGGGGGGGGGGGGAGCATGTGTGGAAAGCGAAGACCTTGATTGGACTGCGCCGAAGGGCCTTTGCTGTCTGCTAATGGAAACATTGTATCATATAGAACAGCAAATTGTCCCGAACAGAATGCGAAAACGCAAACAGGCTGCTATATGCAAATGCCTTGAAGCCATATCCTGATGGCACTATTCAGATAGTTGAAGAGCTGACGCGTTAACATTGGTTTTGAGGAGTACGAAAAGCAAAGTTCTTGAACTGGAATAACTTTTGCAATAATCTGCCATTAGACATATTCACGGTGTATGCGACAATAAATCTGTCTGTAGCTGTTTTATCAACATACTTAGACAGCACCATAACGTTAATAACGTATCACAAAGCCAGATTTTTTTCTTGGTGTATTAGCCTTGTCAAGGATAAAGCCAAGTTGAGGTGCGACATATAAAATGTACCTAAATGCACCTGTGGAACGCTTAGACCCATAAGGGCATGTGCAGCCACAGTTAGTACAATAAAAATCTAAAAGGTTTCCTCTGGGAACAAAGAACACACAGAAAAATGAAAATCGGAAGCTTGGCTTTATTAGGTCTCTTCATATATATTTACAGTATAACCTCAATGGCTCGAACACGGATGGCTCGTTTACTGTGGATGATTCGAACTCTTTTTTCCAATAGCTCAAGGAAACAAATATTTAATGATTTTTTCTTATTTTATCATGGAATTGTATGTTGTGTGTACTCATTAGAATCGCCTTATCGAGGCGATTCTAATGAGTACACTCAACATACAATTACTGTATAGAAAATTGAAAAAAATAGCCCTAAATTATCGCCATTTGCTTCCTTACTTGGCATCATAATTAACCCTCATTGGCTCGAACCACCCATGTCTCGAGCAATTTTCTATGGTCCCAAAGATGTTCGAGCCATCTAAGTTCGACTGTATGTAGTTTGTGAGGCTGTATACGCCCCGCCTCTAGGACCGGCTTGAGCGATATTCGATTTTAAAAGTAACCAGAATGGGTTCAGTGATCCAAAGAACATAAAGTAATATTAATCTGCACTATGGTGAAGTAAGGGGGAGGGGTACGTTTAATGGACGCCATCCAACACTTAACACCTGCAGCAGTGAAGTAAAATAAAAATTAAAAGTTTTACTAGTCGCAGTTAAACACGGAATTGAAATACCCAAGTGCCTGCTAAAAACATTTGCTCGTAATCCTACATAAAATTAATGCAGCGATACAATTGTCACTGTGGGAAATGATATGATGGTAGAAGTGTCTCTGGTTGAGATAGTCATGCATATTGTCTCCCCTGAAACAACTGTGAAAATTATTATGTTTACCAAGTACCCTTAAACTAAAATATAATGCATATATTTGTTATTTCCTGGTCATTTATATGGTTATTAGCTATAAAAAAAATTTAACGTTGTCCGGCGACCTGAGGCTTCTGGTTCCAAGCTGTATTAGCCAAAGAGAAAGTTAAAACCATATCTACCTATTGGCATACATTGATATAATCAAAGAAGGCAATGTTGAATATCTATTGTCATGCTGTGAAGCGATATTCGAAACTTTACTTAATTATTTATTTTGCTGGCGCTGGCGATTTATTTATTTAGTAGCTGGGTAATTTAACAAGTACATAGGTAGTAGCTAGACCGTCAGTTTGCTCATAGCCAGTTTTTCAGTTTTTCAAGCAACATGATCTTCACACTAGTATAACCAAAGACAGTAATTTATATATATATATATACATATATACATACAGTCGACTCTTGTTATCTCGAAGTCCAAGGGACTCTGAAACACTTCGAGATATCCGTATCTTGACATATCAGAGTTGCGGAAGTGAGGAGAACAATAAATCGAACAACCACACTTAACAAATGAATGTGTAATTTGACTCCTGAAGTTAGAAATATCTCGTATATATAATAATGTGGAAAAGAGGAGAAATTGCTCCTTAGGAGCAATTTCTCCTCTTTTCCACAATATTTTGTTACCTGTTCTTAGATTTCCTTGTTTAAACGGGGACCTGTATTTCACTTCGACATAAGCGGTTATTCTCTCTATATATATATATTGTGCATTATTTGCCACTGAATATTGATAGGATTAAAAGGAAATTCTAGAAGTCCTTCAGACACATTTAGTATTATCTACATCATTTTAGCGATTATTAATTTTAGAGTAGACTGTTTTATTGTTATTGCTGCACCGCATTAGACAAAAGTATGCATTTGTCTCCTTTTTTATGAATATGAATATATCTACCGCCGCGTCACTGAGCTGATTTAGTTGTAACGTCAGAAAACGTACCCTCGGGCATGTGCGTCTGGTGAAGATTCAGATCAGCCTGCAGTCTGATCACATTACGAAAACACGCCTATTCAAATATATAGAAAATTTCACCTCCAAAAACTGAAAATTTTCAGATAAAAAGCTCTGATATTTTCATATTTCTGCTCAAAACATAGATTTTGGGCACTCGTTAGAACCGCCTCGGTGAGGCGGTTCTAACGAGTACCCACAATCTATGTTTTGAGCAGAAATAAGAAAAATAATGTTTACCCCTGTAAACCCTAGTTTTACCATATAAAAGTAGGGTTTAAGGGGTTCAAATTTACATAGGCATGTTTTTTTGATGAGAATCTTCAATGGGCGCAGTTTTTGATAGCCAAGGATGCAAAGTTTCTTCATGCGGACAATGAAGGCTCTGATTACACCGCGCGATTGCTCAGGCTGATTTGATTTTCTTCGTTGGACGCATATGTCATACGGGACATTTTCTCACGTTGCGGCTCATTTGTCAAAAGAGAAGGTTGAACAGGAGCCACAATCCGAAAACAGTGCTTGTAATGCGTCTTTTCTCAGAGCGTGTGCTTCCACTCGATTAGACCGTTGTCGCCAGTTCGCTGTTGGAAACCGATTGACAAGCCTGAACATAATTTGTAGATCCAGATCATTTAAGAGGAATGAATGGATAATGTTCAGGGAAGGTAAATCTGACTAAATTTGATTGCATCCCTTATGAAAAGGGGTCTCATCTAAAAGGACATAACTTGCTCTATTTACGAGTAAATACTTTTCTTTTAGAATAAATTCGTATTTAGCATTACGAAAACATGCCTATTTAAATATATATGAAATTTCACCTCCAAAATCAGAAAATTTTCAGATAAAAAAAAAACTCTGATAGTTTTCATATTTTTGCTTAAAACATAGATTGTGGGTACTCGTTATAACCGACTTGGCGAGGCGGTTCTAACGAGTACCACAATCTATGTTTTGAGCAGAAATAAGAAAAATAATGTATACCCCTGTAAATCCTAGTTTTACTATATAAAAGCTGGGTTTAAGGGGTTCAATATTATATAGGCATGTTTTCGTGATTGAATAGCTTTGATTGACAGAAATGCACAGAAAGTCGCAAAAGTTATCTTTCTTGTCTAAATGGCGGGCATTCTTTGAAGTGTACCAAGTCCCCTTAAACAACTTCAGCTAACAAATCTTTAGTCAGTTAGGTTGGTGGAATCTCTAGAATTACCTTATTTAGTAAAGTGACTAACGTTTCAGAAAATTTGGGATAAAGATATTATAATTTCATTCATTTCTGTCACGGTCGTAAGGTCGCGCACATTGGTTCTTTTGAAATTATCAGAAACTGCCTAGTGTTAGGGTGTGTCATAGTGTTTCAAATGCCGTGGTTTCATTTAAGTAAATAATTCTGTGACATATGAAGTTTACCTAACCGCAAAATGAGCCTCCATTACGAAAACATGCCTATATAATATTAACCCCCTTAAGCCCCAATTTTATACAGTAAAACTGAGGTTTACAGGGGTATACATTATTTTTCTTATTTCTGCTCAAAAACATAAATTGTGGTACTCGTTAGATCCGCCTTACCGAGGCGGTTCTAACGAGTACCCACAATCTATGTTTTGAGCAGAAATATAAAACTATAAGTTTTTTGTCTGAAAATTTTCAGTTTTTGGAGGTGAAATTTTATATATATTTGAATAGGCATATTTTGATAATGGACGAAGGAAAAGGCACCTTGTGATATTAACGCCCAGCGAAGCCTAAGCTCAGACTACTCATTTAGAGTATACATACATATTAAGAATATATATCACAGACAAATGTGGAGCTTCCACATGGCTATAAGACATGCAAGACCGAGCACATGTAAGACAGACATAGTAAGCAAAGCCATTAATCAGTGATGGAATCGAATATACAGTTGACTCTCGTTATCTCGACCTCGCTTATCTCGAATAACCGCTTATCTCGAAGTGAAAATCTGGTCCCTGCCTATACATGAAAACCTAACAACAGATGGAAAATATTGTAGAAAAGAGGAGAAATTGCTCCTAAGGAGCAATTTCTCCTCTTTTCCACAATATTTTCAATATATCTCTAACTTCAAAAGTTCAATTACCTATCAGTTTGTTAAATGTGGTTAATCAAATTATTTTTTCCTCAATTCTGCAAACCTGATATGTCGAACTACGGATATCTCGAAGTATTTCAGAGAGTCCCTTGGAATTCGAGATAACGAGAGTCGACTGTATAATAGTTGATCTGGATAAGAAAGGGAAAGGACCAAGAGCCTGAAAAAAGTAACATATGAAACCGGAAAGGGATTATGTTGTTTTTTTGCAAACGAGATACTCAGGGTGCAACATATTATCACCACTAGATTAAAATGCATTAAATCAAACGAAGCAACTCGGGGGCGAATTAGTGTTAACTTAGTCCCGGTGTTAGCCTTACTCTTTGTTGCTTTGTGGTTTATTCTGCGAGGCGATTTGTTTTATGTCTTACCTTGTGTTATTTTGTTCTTTTGTTTTTCAGGCCTTTTAGCATTGCTATTCCCTCGCTTGGGGAAGAGAGAGCTAATCTTAGTGCTTTTCGTACGTTTGTTGGATTTGTGCTTGTTTGGTTTTGTCGGTTTCCTCTTCCTCTTGGTGTCTGGGAAGGGCTACGCTTTGTGATTGTGGCACTCCCTGGACTTTTCTCTTACCTTTTTGTTTTTAAATAGAAGAATTTTATTACAGGAAACTCTCAGTGACTCAATGACTCGAACACTGATGGCTCGATTACCGTGGATGATTCGAACTCATTTTTCAGTTTCTAAAAATCTCAAGAAAACAAATATTTAGGGACATTTTAGGGAAGTTGTCTTATTTTATCATGAAAAAAGTATTTTGTGTGTACTGTGAGTACACTCAACATACCATTTTCTATAGAATATCGAAAATACATCCCTAATTATCCCCATTTAGCTCCTGACCTGGAGCTTAGATAAAACCTTGGTGGATCGAGCTACCGATCTTTAGATAAAACCTTCATGGTCCCATGGATGTTCGAGCAATTGAAGTTCGACTGTAAAAGGTTAGCAACAAAGCAACAAACACCATAAAAACAAAAACGGCTACAAAAAATTTAATTAGGTAGAACATAAATAATATCCATACATAATGCCGTTCCAGTATCCGAGACTACGATTCAGCAGTTCCATTACGAAAACACACCTATTCAAATATATAGAAAATTTCACCTCCAAAAACTGAAAATTTTGAGATTAAAATACTGGTAGTTTTTCATATTTCTACTCAAAACATAAATTGAGGCGGTTCTAACGAGTATCCACAATCTATTTGAGCAGAAATAAGAAAAAATAGTGTATACCCCTGTAAACCCAAGTTTTACTATATAAAAGTGGAGTTATGGGGATCAAAATTATATAGGTATATTTACGTGATGTAATTTAGTTTTAAAAAGCTTCATATCTAAATATCCACAGTCTGTACCTGGTACCTCTGACCACCGGATCCTTGGCTAGGCTTCTGAAAGTATTTTTAGAATCTTTAAAACTTGTAAATACATAGGAGATTAGGAGATAGTTTGTTTAAAAAAATATATATACTTCCCAAGGGCCTACTTTCATTCTTCCAGTATCAAGAAATCTTTGTTGTCTTGGAGAGGGGATAAAATTCACTATTGTTACATCTCCGTGCTGGTATTAGCTTGACTACAGAAATGCATTGTTTAAATACAATAACTAAACTTTCATCAAACCTACAAGTGTTAAATTAAATTAACCCTTCAAATGTAACTCACAACTATAGTAGATGGCACTTTGATTTGTTTTTAATTTATAGAGAAAATAAGACTTGACATTTCATGTTAATCGTATGTCTAACATTCCTTATTAAGTAAGGAATTTACTTACTCTTTAAAACAGCAGGTTTTTCTCTCTCTCTCTCTCTCTCTCTCTCTCTCTCTCTCTCTCTCTCTCTCTCTCTCTTGTTCTTTTTGTTTCGTTGTTGTAGCGTTTTCTGAAACGTCAGAAATACGGTCTATGAAACTGACATGAAATCAAGCTTAACACCCAAGAGTGTTATATTGCTTTCGCAGCAGTCTATAATTGTGTCACTTTTCTGAAATAGTTTTATTGATTCATAGGTTTTTTTGCCAATGCAGATGACTTGAAATTTGTCCTTGTTTGTTTCCATAAAATTGTCTTCAAATCATTTTTATCGATAATAAACTTTTCTAGACTATTTCCTGTCTTTTAAAGCACTTGTTCATTAAAGTTGCAGTGACTAAAAGAGGTAGTTCTGACATCTGCAAAGTTATAATTTGAGAGCAAACTTCATTGCCCATGGCAGCATATCTAACATTTATACATAATTTTATTATGTATAAATGTTGGCTATGCTGCCATGGGCAATGAGGTATGCTCTCGAGTCACAAATTTAACGTTTCGATACCATGAATATATACATTGTATGTATGTATGTATGTATGTATATATGGAAAAAAATCATGGAACGGTATTATGCTTGATTTCTCTGAATGACCGGTCGGATAGGGTATATGTTTGGTGCGCTAGCGCACTCATTATATACACTTTTTTCTGAAGTGCTTGCATCAGTAATGATCAAGGGCCGGATTTTTTTTTTTTTTTTTTTTTTGGTTGAAGTTTGTGTAAATCGTTATTTATAAGAATATTTCCAGGCTTCATAGTGCAGATTATATGTCATTTCCTTTGGGATCATTGGGCCCATTGTGGTATATTTGAAAATGGAGTTCTGCTCATGTAAACGCTAGAGGGCGTGAGCGGTGTTGCGGGCTTCATTGCTGCTTGTTGGGAGTCTCGGTAAAACCGGGTCTCCCATTTTCTAATCCGTAGTGTGTTCTGTGTTTCCAAAGGCAATCTTTTTGACGTTTATTCAGTATCCTGTGGATCCAGAGAGTTCCTCGTATATAATGAGTGCGCTAGCGCACCAAAAATATACCCTCTCCGTCGTGTCATTTAGAGAGATCAAGCATAATACCGTTCCACTAACTTTGTTTTTTTAACAAGCGTAGTGGTGCAGTGGTTATGTCTCCTAACTCTTAAGGACTAGACGCTGTCGTCGTAGCCGGCATGGGTTCGAAGCTCACTCAGCCCAGTGTTATTTCATATTTCTCAATATACACATTTTTTCTGAAGTACTTGCATCAGTAATGATCCTGGGTCGGAATTCTTTTTTGAAGTGTGTTTAAATCTTTTATATATATATAGTGTCGTGCCATTAAACGTTAAATGTAAACGTATCTAGCAGACTGTTCACGGGAATGTCTTCAAAAATATAAGTGAAGAGCTCTATTTTCTCCAAACCTTATCCTTACTTCGGCCGTTACTCCCTCGAGAGAGAGACTTGAAGGCTTTGATCAGACCTTACGAATATTTAAAGGCCCCTTTCCGAGGCACGTGGAGCCATTTAATTAGCAATACAGTCAATTAACACGGCCTTCTTAATATACTCGTATATAATAGCAAGTACATATACAGTAACTCTGTGCTAAACTAGCCTATGTTTTGCGCATGAATGGTTTATCAATATACAAATAAAATTATACGATAAGACATAATAAAGTTCTATTTCGATTGTGATCAGATGCCACTAATTGACGGTTACTGCCGTAGACTCAACATGATTTCTGTCTAACAAGATCATCAAACTGACCGTCACAGGAGAAACTATACCTCACCACATATATAAATAGCACATGGCCAGTACTGTTGGCCAATTCAGCGTACAGTCTTGCAATCTTTTCTGCGCCTGTGCAAACCGTACACAATATCTGTTCATTAGATGAGAATCAAGAGAATGCGCGCTTACTACTTATACGGACAGTTAATGCGCTGCGCAGTCTGATCAGGACATTTACTGTCCGATTTCAAAAGTTATTGAATGCTATAGATAAATAGAGACGGACAGGGAAGGCCAAGATCACATTAGGGAGACGCGCAGCCTTGTTTTGTCCAATCAATGTTTTCACTCGGCGTAAGAGCACTTTTCCCACGATGCAAATCCTGTGTAGATTAGAACGACTATAAGTGCCAAATTAGGGCATTGCCGGTAGAGTGAGTGATAAGGTTCCTTTTGATGTATCATTGGCAGCCCATTCCTAGGAAACTGGAATCACCAGTCTCACTGTACTATTCAGAGCACAAGTTTGTTGCGAGACAACATACGGGTCATTTTTTTAAGGGAGACATTGATTCTGACTGTCCATTGTTCTTTTCCTGTATATTAATCCTCTGCAGGAAAAGGATCTATTCTACCAGGAAAGAATTTGCTCCAAACGTTTTACTTCCTGCTTGCTTCCTTGCATAATAAGCTTCTTGTGAAAAAGGTCTACTCTAAAAGAAAAGAATTTGCTCCCGTTGGTAACATTGCTATAGACCACTGTCTGCAATGACCCTTGTTACAATGACAGCATGTGTTCGCAAAGATGTTGGTATTAAAATGAATTTTGTTGTAAAGAATCCTTATTGAGCGGAATGATGTGTAAGAAATGCCTTGTTTTGTTCTTATTTCTCATAGAATATATGTTTTGGATATTTGTTAGAATTGCTGAGGCAATTCTAACAAATATCCAAAACGTATGTTTCTTGATATATTTCACTATCACCTCTTCAATGAAAATTTTGTGCCAGTCAAATTATCATTATAACGAATGTGGTCGTTGTATCAAGTGTCGGTATAAAGGGGTTGACTGTATTAATTTACTCTACCGCTGTTTTGTTATAGACCAAATTACCACAGAGTTAAGACACCATTGTGTCAACCGCTTCACATCACGAAAACATGCCTATATAATTTTGACCCCCTTAAACCCCAGTTTTATATAGTAAAACTGGAGTTTACAAGAATACACTATTTTTCATATTCCTGCTCAAAAACATAGATTGTGGGTACTCGTTAGAACCGCGGTTCTAACGAGTACCCACAATCTATGTTTTTAGCAGAAATTTAAAAAATATCAGAACTTTTTAGCTGAAAATTTTCAATTTTTTTTGGTGGTAAAATTTTCCGTATATTTGAATAGGCTTGTTTTCGTACCGAACATTGCATGCCTTACAAGATACCATTGCTACATGTAGCAGTGTAGAGCTAGATAAAATAGCTCTTAATGAGCCGTCTCATCTGAATTACGACAAACGGGATGACTTCAATTTTCCCATTGTTAACTTTCCATTGCTGAGCTGACTTTTTTGGGGGGAGATGCCTGACATTTCTGATCTGCAACAACAGGCATGTCCAAATTCGACAATGGAAGGGTCCATTTCAGAAGATTAGGACTGAATTCTCCCTACCTTTTATTTTATTTTTCTTCGGAAAATCGAGTCCACTTCAGCCGGTACTAGAATTGTGGGTGCAGAGACGAGGATGGGAGAGAGAGAGAGAGAGAGAGAGAGGCGTAAACAGCCCTTCAAACTACATTGCTGTCATATGAAATGCCTCGATGAAACCTAGACTCCGATTTTCGCCTCGATATGTGTTCTTTTTTTCCCCAAGGCAAGTTTTATAGATTTTTCTTTCACTTCACTTCACTTCACTTCACTTCACTTGGTATTCAGTGTCGTGTGGCGGCCATAAAAAAAAATCACGTACTTCACCAAATAGCAGTTCTTATTGTCTTTGAGACCATTGAGCCAATTATGTTATCTAAGTTCCGTTTAAACCGGTTTTAAATGATGGACGTATGTAGGCATGCCCTACAAACTGCATTGCATTGCATGAAGTGTCTCGATGAAATCCATGGAGACTCTGATTTTCGCTCTTTTAAGTGTTCTTTGTTTCAAAGCGCAGCATTTATAGATTTTATTACCAGTGTGGTGAAAGAAGTAACTAGTTTTGTGAAAGGAGGCTATTTCAATTTGATTACATTTTTTTTTACAAAACCCAGTTGCCTAGTTATGTTTCCATATCGGAAAACAAGTTATAAAGACGAATTATTCTGTCTATATGATACTTCTAATCGCCTTATTCACCATCAATTACGCGGTCAATCAGAGATCAAAGTAGCAAAATAAATAACTGTAATATTTTGATTTTAGATCAAAGAAAGCCCCTTATCCGGTTATTAGTTGTGAAACTAATTGATATCAATACCGGGTAATTGTATGAAATTACCTATTTGTCAGACAGTATCTATCTATCTCTCTATCTATATATCTATCTATCTATCTATCTCTCTATCTATATATCTATCTATCTATCTATCTATCTATCTTGAAAAAGATTTGTATGATGAAACAAAAATATGCAAAAATATAAGTGTGTTAATCTGTAAATAGCTATACTAAGATAGAAAAGAAAAATGATAAAATAGCATGATTCTATGATAAGACGTTATTTAATTAACAATGAATCTGAAAAAAAAAATATTAATTACTTAATTTCTCAGTCTCTAAACTATCACAAAATTATCCCAGGGGACCTCAGCTAGACACACTAAATCATCCTGTAACTTACATAAAGTATCAGCAATGTTACCGACCAGGTGTTATGTAATGAATTGTTGTCTTTAATTGTTTTTACTTGATGGCTGAAGTTTAGAGTCTTTGCGGTATATTCGAGGATTAATCTCAGGTATATTATCAGTGTACATATTGTTATGCTATCGTATGCGATTACCCTATATGACTTAGCCTTTAATTTCCATTCTTGCATGAATGTCTATCCGCATAATTGTTATTGTCTGTTTCATTGCATTTACATTTCGGCTGGTTCTCTCTGAAGATACTTGATAGATTCTACAAAATAAATGGCCTGTGTGAGTAATGAACACACATAAAACTAACATCAGCGGAAGTGTCAAGTTTTCGAAGCCAGTCTAGCTAGTTTCTGCCAGTTCAGTGACCCTCAAATAAATTATCTAAAATCCTAGAATCAGAAAATATAAACTGCACTATACGGAAAAATAAAATTTGAGCCAACGCACAATAAAACGTACAACAAGAGGGCCAAGATGATCCTATATCGCTGACCTTATTACCAAACAGGTTTCGAGTGAGTTGGCCTTTCAGTTCAAGCGAAAAAGTTCAATAGAGATTTTCAAGATGGCGGCCATCTTGGATTTCCAATCAGAACAATTTAGCTACTTTTCGATCTACAAGTCACTTCGATACTTCCAATGAAGTTTCGAGTCATTGGCTTTTTGTTCAAAAGAAAAGGTTATTAATAAATTTTCAACATGGCTGCTAGGGCAACCGTCTTGGATATCCGATCAGAATCATTTTAGCTATTTTTAATCTACAAGTCATCCTGATACTTGCCATCAAGTTTCGAGTTAATTGGCCTTTCTGTTCAGGAGAACAAGTTCAAAATAGATTTCCAATATGGCGACTATGGTGGCCATCTTGGATTTCGGAAAAGAACAATTTGATTTTTTTTTATTTACAAGTCATCCCAATGCTTTCTACCAAGTTTCGAGTCAGTTGGCCTTTTGATTCAGGATAAGAAGCGAAAAATAGGTTTCCAAGATGGCATCCATGGCGGCCGTCCTGGACTTCAGATCGGAATGGTTTTAGCTTTTTTTTTATCCACAAGTCACCCTGATGATTTCTACCAAGTTTCGAGTCAGTTGGCTTTTAGGTTCAGAAGAAGAAGCGAAAAATAGATTTTCAAGTTGGCGGCCATGGCGGCCATCTTGGATTTCCGATCGGAAGGATTTTAGCTGTTTTTGCTCTGCAAGTGACCAATACTTCCTACCGTTTCAAGTCGATTGGCCTTAGGGTTCAGGAGAAGAAGCGAAAAATAGATTTTCAAGTTAGCGTCCATGGCGGCCATCTTGGATTTCCGATCGGAACGATTTTAGCTTTTTTCATGTACAAATCACCCCGATGCTCCTATCAAGTTTCAAATCATTTGGCCTTTCGGTTCAGGAGAAGAAGCGAAAAATAAATTTTCAAGATGGCGGCCAGGACGGCCATCTTGGATTTCCGATCGTAATGATGTTATCTATTTTTGATCTACAGATGCTTCCTACCAAGTTTCAAGTCAGTTGGTCTTTCGGTTCAGGAGAAGAAGCAAAATAGGTTTTCAAGATTGCGGCCATCTTGGATTTCCGATCGGAACGATTTTAGTCCTGTTTGATGTACAAGTCGCCCCAATGCTTTCTACCAAGTTTCGGGTCAATTGGGCCAGAACTGTAGGAGGAGTAGGCTTTTAAAGCAATTGTTGACGACGGACGACGGACATTGACTAATCACAATAGCTCACCATGAGCACTTCATGCTCAGGTGAGCTAATAAGACCTGTGTGACCAGCAAAGACTCAAATCAACCTATACACCCACCCAGTATGGCAAGGGTTCTCGTTCATTCCTCTTTGGATAGCCTGGAGGCTGTAGAAGGCACATGTTGTTAGCGAAGACTCTGATCAGACTGTGCGCGCGTATGCGCAGGCTGATCTGAGAATCCGCTCGTCGCACAAGTCTTATTGTAGGTTTTGCCGTGAGCTGGCTCATTTACATGTATGCCCACGAAGCGCCACAGAATCACAGAACATGGCCTACCAATAACACCGAGACCTTGACAGAGAGCACACATGCTACAAATAAAAACAATCAAAGCAACCAACACCCTCTCCCCAGCAAGGTGATCACAATATCAGACAGGACCCAAACGCAACAATAAGATAATCAAAAGGCCAGAAAATAAAAAAAAGCTTCGCAGGGAGCAACCACTAGAGGACACGAAACACATTGTACAACCAGCAGGGAGCAACCACTAGAGGACACGAAACACAATGTACAAACACCACCAGAACCACCGCCTTAGAATGGTTCTTAGTAAAAACTACCAAGAGTTTAAATAACTTTGACTGGCACCACCCTAGGTTCAAATATTGTACAAACAAAATACACAGTTTAAATACGCGGAAACGTTTTACTATCGCCACCCAGCACTGGTACCAGCCTGTCGCTTGGTATTGGATCAGTTTTCTCTAGATCCGGCAACGATTAATGCAAGTCAAACGTGCGATTCATGTACTGATTAGCACTGCTGTCCCGGGTAGTTTCGCGAGACATCCATTGCGAGTCTCTAGGGTCTTGTTATAGCTACAGCACGCCATATTTGACAAAAATTCGAATTCTTTGACGCCCGTTATTGTTCCTGGGACTAGTACAAAATTCATAGAAATCCAGAAGGCCAAGAGGATAATCAGAACATATTTAGCTGAAATGCTGTTTAAATGAGAGCACCTGTGATACCTAAAATGATCATTTCTGCGCAAACAACGAAAGTTCAGATCAGACTGAGGATCCGGGCCTTCGTCGCCTGCTTCCTGACTATGGCCGAGACATAGGTTTTTAAACAAGCATAGCAAAGTGGCCGGTTTTATTACAGAACTACTTTAATTTAAATTTCAGTGATTCCAGTTTTAGATGATATGTAAATTCGTCTAAGAAAGTTGTCTGGGCACACGCAGACGTGGAATTTTCGTTTAATTACAAAACAGTTATAAGGGGAAGCTTAAGGTGACTGAATACTCCATAGTGGGAAGATTTTAAACGTCTCTTGTCTAAGGGAGAATTCCTACAGAACTTTATTCGCTTAGTACTTGATATACCAATCGCTTCTCAAAGGAGGATACTCTTAAAAGTAAACACAATCCTTTGAGGAGCATTTTTTTCCTTCAAAAGTAGCTCATTTAATAAAATAGACTAGTATTTTCTGATCAGGTTGAGTTCCCTTTAAGTTGTATTAGGTCATCTTAACCCTTTCAACTCCACAGACCAGAATAGAAGATTTGGCAAACAGTGTAGATCCAGATGAGATAGTTCGAACCGTCTCATCAGGATCTACACTGTTTGCCTTTTTTTCTATTTTGACACTACTCTGTTTACCATTTTGTTTTCGTTTTGTGTCTACACGACATTGCTTATTGAGATAATGAACACAGTCAGTTTAACAGACATAAGGGTCCACTTTAGAAATTCAGAGGTGAAAGGATTAAAAGATTTTATGAGCCACAGAAATGTTTTAAAGACATTAAACTAAGATGTGTCTCGGTCATTAGTCTTATCACTGAAAAGAGAATGAGCACAACAAAACCTGGTAAGCTGTAAATAAACAGTAGACAGGTAGAGGCCAAACAGGAGTGTTTAGTGCCTGTCTGTTTATCTGATCTATAGGTAATATACTCTCCAAAATATTTATTACCCTTCAGAAGGCCTCTTCACCATCCCCTGCTGGGATCACAATTATGAAAAACCTTTGATCTCTCTTGCATAGCTCCTACGTAGGCGCAATAAAATCATTAATAATTTTGGTCTCATTAAAGCTATATTTTAAGAGAAATGTGAAATGCAAAGTTCCATAAGTTACCTTTTTACGGCAAATGATCCAGATTAATTCAGCATTCATTCAGACGATACTCTGTGCATTAACATCACTGAAAATTGTAGAAGACGACACTATTATGTTTTTATTATTATTATTATTACTATTATTATTATTACGTATTAGTGACTTATTTATAACGTTGCGTCGACGTTGAGGCGACCTTGTATAAACATCATGTGCACGCTGGGTTTATTCATTTATTTGTTTTTTTTTTTTTTTGTTTTTTTTTTTTGTGGCGTATGCGTTTGTGCATGTGTCGATGTGTTTACTTTTACAACAAAATAAGGCTTGATAGTTCGTATGAATCGCTCAATAGTCTGTTTCTGCTTGTTCGTCGTTTAGATTTTCGAGAAATGAAATGTGAAGTCGTATTGTAACAAACGAAAAAACTATTTTAGAATATCGTCTGCTGCTGGTATGACTATAGTTTATAATGGTATAACCAGTCAAATAATGCCGGGCCCGAATACTGAGTACGGGCATGTCTATTTTCCGACCCTGATCAGAATCAACAGGCTGATCATAGCACGGTTCTGCACGCACGATAAGATCCAATTTTGCCTCTCGTAGCTCAAATAAACATGCTATATTCCCGGCAATATGACGACAGTTTTAGTCGATTTCCTTGTCTACTTTCTGTAAACTAATGGGCATTGATTACTTTAGCTTCTAAGAAGAATTTTACGCATGTTTAGACACTGCTAAATGATTTAACATTTACGGCAAATCAGCTGTCAATGTCTGCTGTCATCTTCAATTCTACGGAAGCCCGTGTTTTTATTTTTAATTGGAGCTTTGCATGAAGAAAGGTACCGTATGTTCAGATATTTGGAGAGCAAATACCCAGACCAATACCTGTATTTGCGTAGCCTGACCACTCTTTTCTCTTTTATAGAGACTTATAACCTTCTAGATTACAGAAGGTTATAAGTTAATATAAATGTATCTAGGGAACGGCAAGGGGATTATAGATGCGTTAGTGTATGATTCTTACTACCGTAAAGGACCTTAATGCATAATGAGATGCAACGTCAGACAAAATACCTTCGTGCGCCACGCGACGATTCACATCAGCCAATGCATTGCGCAGCCTGATCAGAATATTCATTTGGCGCATTTTTTTATATAGCCAAGGATTCAAAGTTTCTTCAAGCGGACAACGAAGACTCTGATCAAACTGCGCGGATGCGCAGGCTGATCTGAGTCTTCGTTGGGCGCACATGTCGAAAGGTACGTTTTCTTACGTTACGGTTCTTTTTCAGCCGATGGCGCAAATTGTCAGAAGGTACATGTATGTTTTCCTCTTTTTTTTCAGTCACAACCTTCAGCGTCGCAGTCAAAACTGCTAACCACTCGGCTACGATGCCTTTTATGTGGCATAAAGGATCATCCAAACTTGTAACTTTCTTTGCAATGCTCTAATTAATCCTGTTTGATTTATTTTAACCTTTACAACTCTTTTGCTAATTCAATAGACGACAAATTGGTGATATTTTTCTTATTTTCCAAGATAACAGGATTTAATATTTCATGCAAATTGGAGTCAATTTTCATTAAATGTCAGTTCTTGTTTTCTGGGAAAAATACAAAAAACAAAAAATATTTCAAAATGCTGAAAGTTTTACCCAGAGTGCTAAGCGTTAATGGATAATACCGCTATTGCAAGGCTCCATGTAAAATGACATACTCAGAAAATAGTGTTATTTTTGTTCCAAAAGAGGATTGGTTATGATACAAATCTAAAGCACACGCATCAGTGCAGAAATAGCAAAAGAAAAAAAAGGGGAAAAAACGCGTTTACCCTAATATATGAACACGTCAACTCCTTAGCCTACTTCTCCCAAAATTGGAACAGGTCCATTTAAGTACCTTATGATTCTAAAAAGAACTACTAGATAGGCAGTATAGACATACAGACACTGATCAGACACCACTGAACGCGGCTTCAGCTCTAGGTCAATACTGTTTGTTCAGGCTTGTCTTTCCAAATACTTAGGGTAAATACGGCATCCCAGATTGCAACAAAATATCACCTTATCTGAGGTTATGGGAACCGTAACATGAAGCAAGATAGATCTGAAGATGCTTATGAAGACCACATCTCCTAGTAAGCATTCTTTATAAATCTATAGCGGGCCGTTATCGGCACGTCAGTTAAACTGACGGGCTGATAACGGCCCGCTATAGATTTATAAAGAATGCTAGCTTGGCTGTACAGATCAATGCTAAAGTGCAATCCCTGAAGACCGAAAAGTCTGATATTTGACCTAGGCTTGATCTTATGAAATGAGGCGTAGCTTCCGTGTGCCTAGGGTACCTAGCTACGTGAAAAATCTAATTTGAGCTTGAACTTCTGAAATGCCCAATTTAAGGCTTGTAATGAGGAAATTAACCTTAACACATAAGCGAACACAATTGGTCTGAAACGATATTTTTTTCTGATATATAGAATCTGTAAGATCCTTTCAGAAAATATTTGTGGAGCTTTGGAGTTATTTTGACACTGGTATCACAGTGTTCTAAGCGTAGACCAAGCTTTCTGTGAAAGCTAATACTTGGTTATAACATACATTCAGCAGTACATGGAAGATTGCATTAGACCAGTCCATGACCTTTCATAAAGTGCTTCCGGATCAATGACAAACACCGTTATTCAAGAAAGGCAGTTGTCGGTTTCTGGGGAAATAGTGCGCAGGGGAAATAGTGCGCACAATACTGGTTAACCGCTTAGAAGACTAATCCTTCCTAGTAAAAGTGTGGTTAGCTAATCTGACCGCGCTCGACATGACCCCATTGGGTTGACTGGGCCGTAAAACCTTAACGCAAAAAGACGAACATTAACATTATCTTCGCCCACGGGCGTAGACAATAATGTAGATTATTGATGAAAAAAAATGTCTCATGGAAAACACTAAATTACTAGTCCGATATCGCAGCAAGAGTTTTCGTTCTTCCTAGTCAGATATTTTAGAATTCCCGTTATATCCGAAGTAATATTTATGACCTACTGTGTATAATCTCAGCTCTTGTGATGTTTACTTCACTATCATATAATTTGTAATACTGTGGGTGGCACCCGAGGTGTTAGGGTTAATACTTGGTTTAGCGTTTAAGCTGGGTTTATTTTCTATTAATTACACAAGGCTTACTGTGAGAAACATCCCTTTCAGAATGTGAGTAGCAACGATTCCGATCAGCTGGTCATCAGTGCAGATTAGCTTTAAATAGTCGTATTTATTTATTGTGTCCATCGAACCCATTGAATGAGGTTGTTCTGGAGGGTACAGGTAACAAAGCTGTATGCTCTGGTCTGCCTCGTTCTCATCACGAAAACATGCCTATATAATTTTGACTCCCTTAAACCCCACTTTTATATAGTAAAATTGGGGTTTACAGGGGTATAAACTATTTTTCTTATTTCTGCTCAAAAACATAGATTGTGGGTACCCGTTAGAACCGCCTCGCCGAGGGGTTCTAACGAGTACCCACAATCTATGTTTTGAGGAGAAATATGAAAAATATCAGAGTTTTTTTTTTTCTGAAAATTTTCAGTTTTTGGAGGTGAAATTTTCTATGTATTTGAATAGGCGTGTTTTCGTAATGTGTTTTTTCCGATGGGTACTTGAGTAAAAGTAACATGCACCAGAGAGTCTTGCTTTTGGACTTTATGGGGGAACATTAAAATGGTTCATTGATGATGTATTAAACAATCTCTGTCTGTGCAGTACGTTAAAATGATGACATCGGAATAGATTTATGTATGGTACATATATAAATATTTTTGATTACACAGCCGGCACGCAGCGTTGGATGGGCGTCATGACGTCGAATCAGTGGTGGATCGGCTTTGTGTGCCCGCTAGGTAGATTCATAAAAAATCTTATGTTAATGTTCTTTCATTTGGCTCTCTTTTCTTGATTTTGAGTTTTGTCTAACCATTACATGCCTCTGTATGTGCTCCTATGTTAGCCGAAAATTTATCGTACATGCCGTATTTTTACACTTAACCCTTGTCCTGCTGAGCCTGGATATGTCCTGCCCTTGCGAACAGTGCAGATTCAGATTAGTTGGCTTCTGAAGAAGCCAACTGATCTGGATCTGCACTGTTTGCCATTAAGCATGCAAAAGAGTGACAAAAATAGCGCGGCTATAAATAACCGTTACCCGGATTCGGCGTAGCCCCTATGTGACTCTTGCCCGGCTACGTTAAAAATCTGCTTGATTGATTGACTGATTCGGACAAACGCACGCTTTGACTTCACTGGTCAATGATAATCACGTGGACAACAACCTTAAGGAAATTTTGATGTGTGTATACTTTGGCTCGATTGTAAACAATCGGCTAAAATGACTTTCTCTGAAAGATGTCGAAAGCAGATCTGTTGCTTTCCTTTCCTATGTAGTTCAGCAATATTCAGCCCGCTACCTCGTACATGTTGTTTCTTTCAAAGGTTTTTACGTATTTATTTCTTTCAAACAAAGTTGATCCCATTCGCCAATACTCGTTCTTTGTACCAAAAATTCATCTTGCGATGGCGTCAACTTACATCAAATCTCATGTCCCAGATTTGTATCGGCCTTAACCCATTTTACTCTGGAAACCCCAAAAAGGGTAGCTGGTACATACATGTAGTACAGACCCAAAATAGACGCCGTAGAATGCGGCGTCTGATCAGAGTCGCCACTGTTTGCCAATTGTTCAGTCATTTTTCTCTAGGAATATTTAAATCACATAACCTGAAATACCAAAAATTGAATTCGACTTTTCCAAGCTATGATGTGGGGGAGTTCATTCAGTCTAAAATGTGTTGATCAAATTCTGCAGGCGACATAGTCAGTTTGTCATTAACTACGATCAGGGTTATATTGGAAACTTAGTACATGTAACAGAGTTTACAAACAGTTTTACCTCCCAGGTCCAACGCAATACAGAAAAACTAGGGTAACCGAGCGAATAGCGCACCTGATTTCGAATCACAAGGTTCCTGGTTAGAGTCTGAATTCAGCTTTCATTGCACAGAACCGTTCAGTGTCGCCTGTTCGTCGTCTCGATATGACTTAAATACTGTTGACAAAGACATAAACACCTTTCTAATGGGCGGTTTAATAAACAAAAAGTTTCATAAATTATTTGAGATTTTTAACACAACCATAAAAAATGCTTCATTTATATGTTATTCAGTTTTCCTCCTTATTCACCATTTTATATAGTAAAAAAGGGGAACTCAAGGGGAAGTTGGCTGTGGCTGTGGGAGAAATTTTTAGGAAGTTCACATGACAACAACCCAATTTAGTCTGAATACACCCTTCTATATACTGGAAGAGTCAAATTTCAAGTTTAGGTACAATGTATGTCATGCTATGTGATTTAGATATTCCTAGAGAAAAATGGCTCAACTTTTTGCAAACAATGGAGACTCTGATCAGACGCTGCAGAATGCGGCGTCTGATCTGGGTTGCATTGTTTGCAGAATGCGGCGTGTGATCTGTGTCTGCATTGTTTGCCAGTTACCCTTTCAAATAAGCCAATAACGACATGAGTTCATGAATAGTTTTGTGAGATCTTGGTAATGAAGCTTATTGGGCAGACTGTCCACAGACTCTCAAAACTCTTGCTGTTAGTGCAAATGAGGATGATAGAGGCACTTGTGCTTGCTTTAAATCTTGGATGTGAGGCTTATAGATGATGTGCCACAGGTATCATAGTACCCCGGAGCGGCAGCGTCGATATCAGTAAGTTTAAGCTTTACCACTCTCTGGACTAATTCAGCAGACGACAGATTGATATATTTTCTTATTTTAACCAGAGACAATTTAAATGAAATGTCAAATTCAGTTTTCTGTTCTAAACTTTACAGCAAACAACAAATTGAAATTTTCGTATTATTTCCAGAACACAGAAAATTTGCATGAAATATCAAATCCTGTTTCCTGGAAAATAAAAGAAAAAATATTTCAAAATGTCTTTTGCTGAATTTTAATTTCCAGAGTACTAAGCGTTAATATGTATTCAGTATAAACGAAGTACAGTCAAGCCTGTGTTAAGCAAGCACCTATTAGAAAGCCAAAAATGGTTGCTAAATTCATTGAGAAAGCCAGAAAATGGTTGCTAAAGGCAGATGCTTTCTTAATACACTGTCAGGTAAATTAACAGTTTCTTTCTTTAAATGGGATCTGAAATAGTGGCCTTTTAAGACAGGTAAATGCTTAATAAAGGTGGCCTTTAAGACAGATTTGACTGTAAGTGCAAAAGTGTGCAATAACGCCGGAGCGGAAGCATCGTCGATATCAGTGTTTTAACTTCTACCTCTCTCTAGGCTAATTCAGCAGACGACAGATTGACGATTTTTTATATATTATTTATTGTTGTTGTTTTTTTTGTTTTTTTGTTTTTTTTTTTTTTTTTTGTTTTTTTTTTTTTTTTGTTGTTTTTTTTTGTTTGTTTTTTTTACTTTTCCCAGAAAACAGGATTCGACATTTCATGCAAATTATCTCCATTGGAAATAGTTTGGAAACGATTTGCATGAATTGTCAAATGCTGTCCTGGGGAAATAAGTAAAATAATGTCGTCTGCTGAAACATTTATCAAGACTGCTAAGCATTAATATTTATTCATAATAATAAAAGGCAGTCGGCACACAAATTTGAAATAACGTCATGGTGCTCACTTATTCAGTGTTTTGTCTGTTTTCGCATTCTGTACGCTAAAATCTTAGATGAAAATTATAGGTCTTTCCCAAAATTTTAACAGACCGTAGTACAATATTCCACTATTGCTAAGGTTGAATTCACATTGCATTATCTTGAAAGACCGTATTGTTGAAGCTGATCGCTCACTGCACCATGTGGCCTCGGTGGCTCAATTGGATGCGCCGTCCGACTGGAGACCAGGAGGTTGCGGGTTCAACCCCCGCCGAGGTCGGCAACATTCTTTCTCTCCCATCCGCTGATTCAAGAAATGCAGTTGTCAGTTTCTGGCGAAGGAATGTGCACAATACTGGTTAACCGCTTAGAGGACTAAGCCTGACCAGTAAACGTGTGGTTAGGTAAACTGACCGCGCTTGACATGACCCCATTGGGTTGACTGGGCCGTAAAACCTCAACACAAACAAACTGAACCATGTAAGAACATCTCCCATACCACAGCTACAATATTTACATCCTAGGAAGAGTAACCTGTACCTCTAAAAATCACGCCTCAGTGACTTCATGTGGCTTAAAAGTCATGTTGGTTTAGACTGAGGAGAGTTACATGGTAGTTTATCTATATTGCATCTTATAATTGTTTCGAAATAACTGAAATACGGATGATGGGACCAAAAATCACACATCAAATTCCTAAACTACTCAATACGAGCGTAATTTCAAGAATAATTTCTATGAATTTACTGAATAAATGATATGACAGGATTCTATATATATACTATAATTTTCACATTAAAAGGTACGTGTAACATTATTAATCCAGGTAAGGTGTTTTGAACATTGTCCATGCTAGCTATTTAACTTTTTCACTGCCACGGGTGATAATAATAGCTTTTTGCTAACAGCACAGATTCAGATGAGACGGCTCAAAATGAGTCGTCTCATCATGATCTACGCTATTTGACACAAGTCGTTCAATGTTACATTTAAACTTCTTTTCAATCGGTAGTTTGTTAAAAAAGAAAGCAGACGACAAATGTGGTCTGAAATTTGGCACCGAAAGAGTTAAAGTCACACAGGTGTGACGTCCCTTATTTAGTGAAAAGGCCTTTGCCACAACTCAACTCGAAAGTGTCAACAGTTTTTAAAATTCGGGAAAGACCTATTGTGATATTTATCTAACGAGAATAAGGTTAACTTTATATTTTTTTCGTCACGAAAACATGCCTGTATAATTTTGACCACCTTAAACCCCACTTTTATTTAGTAAAACTGGGCTTTACAAGGGATTACATTATTTTTCTTATTTGTGCTCAAAAACATAGATTGTGGATACTCGTTAAAACCGCTTGGTCGAGGTGGTTCTAATGAGTACCCACTATCTATGTTTTGAGCAGAAATATGAAAAATATCAAAGTTTTTATCTGAAAATTTTCAGTTTTTGGGGGTAAAATTTTCAGTATATTTGAATAGGCATGTTTTCCTAATGGCATTTTGGTTTGCGGCTCTGAGTACAACGAACAGTTACTCAGCTTTCCACATCTTACCATAACGAAAACATGCCTATTCAAATATATTAAATTTTACCACCAAAAACTGAAAGTTTCAGATGAAAAAAAAAAATGGTTTTGCATTGAATCATGACATAAATTTGCATATTTACGTCTTCTGTGTAAAGCGCCAGGCAAACAACTACTTTCTCAGCACGACAACATACCTATATAATTTTGATATCCTTAAACTCCACTGTTATATAGTAAAACTGCGGTTTGCAGGGGGTATACATTTTTTCATCGAGGCGGTTCTAACGAGTACCCGCAATGTATGTTTTGAGCAGAAATATGAGGGTTTTTTTTATCTGAAAATGTTCATTTTTTGGTGGTAAAATTTTCAGTATATTTGAATAGGTATGTTTTCCTAAGGGCATTTGGATTTGCTTTACACAGAAGACGTAAATTTGCAAATTTTTGTCATGATTTAATGCAAAACCATTTCTCTTAACTACCTATTCATAAAACAATATCTGTTCGTTGGTAAAATGGAGGCAGTTTTTCAACTAGTTCTGTTTGTTCTAATTTTATGAAAGTTTCACAATATTATGAAAAATGAGAAATTAAAAAATCAGCAAAGAAAAGTAAAAAATATTTTCTTAGATAAAAATTTGAAAAACAATCTCATTACAATAGAAACTGCATAGGTCAAACCAATTTTTGGGCCGTAAATTTAATTTTAGGGTAAATATTTTAGAACAAAACACAGAAACAGAAAATACAAATGGTTTCGGTATGATTTGGTCAATCAGAACAAAACATTTTCATTTAAAATAAAACGCCAAACAAAAAATGTGTTTCCGAGTGATGGCAAAAGGATAGTAGGCGTTATCAGTGAAGCATAACCCGGTTTTCACAATGTATGTATTATGGAAGGAAAATGGTCTTCTACATTGAACCCTATTTTCAACGACAATATTTGTTCCCAAAGACGTTGCCATTAAACTGAATTTGATGTTGTAAAGAATTCTTTTTTCGTAGAATGGTCAGAAAGGCCTTGTTTTATTTTTATTTCTTCGTTGAACATATGTTTTGGATATTTGCTAGAATTCCTCAGTGATGCGATTCTAACAAAGTCCAAAACATAAGTTTCTTGAAGTATTAAATACAATGTTCTTGCATAATGTTTGATTAACTGTCGCCTCTTGAGCGAAGGTTTCGTGCCAGTCAAATTATCAGTAAAACGAATTTGTCGTTGTATCAAGCGCTGGTATAAAAAGGGTTGGTTGACTGCATATTACGGAGACTTGTTAACCCTTGCATTGCTGAATAAATTTAGATGTCACGCCCACTTCTAATTTCCAGTCAATCAGATTACCTGATCCGGGTTTTTGATAGACATTCATATATTTAATGACAAATAGTGCAGATCCAGATCAGTTGGCAACTGATCTGGATCTACACTGTTTGCTAAGACAGGGCATGTCGTGTTCATCTAAGAGAAGGGTTAAGTAATGTAACAAGTATTATCTAAAAATATTTTACTCTTTTACTTCGATCGATGGAATGATCTAGAAAATTCACAAGGCGGAAACAAAGAAGAAAAAAGACTGTCTTCGAAACTTTGCTAACTGAAATAGGAATAGCCTCACAGAGCTCTGAACAAATGATTATACAATTAATATCAATAACTCGAATACCGAAGATTCGTTTATCGTGTCTTAATTCGAACTCGTTTTTGCGTCCAAGAAAACAAATATGTAAGGATATTTCAGGAAACTTTTCTTATTTAAGCATAAGAATTTATGTTGTGTGTAATCATTAGAATCGCCTCATCGAGGTGACTTTAATAAGTACACTCAACATACCATTATTTTGTAGTAGATGGAAAACATATCCCTAAACTGTCCCCTTTAACATCCAGACCTGGCGCAATGATTAACCCTTGTGATGCTGAATTAATTAAGATGCCACGCCCACTTCTAATTTCCAGCCAATCAGATTACTTGATCCGAGTTTTTGATAGAAATTTACATATTTAATGACAAACAGTGCAGATCCAGATCAGTTGGCTTCTTCCCACTGATCTGGATCTACATTGATTGCTAAGGCAGGGCGTGTCGTGTTCAGCAAGAGAAGTGTTAACCCTCAGTGGCTCGAACTACCCATGTCTAGAACAACTTTCCATGGTTCAAAAGATGTTCGAGCCATTGAAGTTTGACTGTATATAAACTGAGAACCACTCCATTTTTTTTTTTTTTTTTTTTTTTTGTTATTGTTGTTGTTGTTGTTGTTGTTGTTGTTGTTTTCAAAGAGACAGCAGAAGGAGAGAAAAGCGTACTATAATTCAAATTTCTATTTCAGAGTGTATTAGTGCGGGCGGAAAATAAAGAGAAGCTTTTAGATGATTAAAAATGACAGCATAAAAAGTTATTGGAGTTTTAAGAAGTTACTTTTTGGCATCACTGAGTCTTATGAATAAATTTATTACGTTAAATTCTGATGCAGCTCCGAATTAGAGTACATTTATTTTCGGTCCCATTACGAAAACACGCCTATTCAAATATATTGAAAAATTCACCTCCAAAAAACTGAAAATTTTCAGATTAAAAACTCTGATTTTCTCATGTTTCAGCTCAAAACATAGATTCGGGGTACTCGTTATAACCGCCTCGGTGAGGCGGTTTTAACAAGTACCCACAATCTATGTTTTTGAGCAGAAATAAGAAAAATAATATATACCCCTGTAAACCCCAGTTTTACTATATAAAAGGGGGCTTTAAGGGGATCAACATTATATAGGCATGTTTTCATAATGTTAAAAATTACACAAAATAGTACAATTTTGAATAGCTTTACCACAGGAAAGTGCGATTTGGAATTCCATGTACCAACCTATAAATTGCAAAGCAATTTATTATGACTTTGAATGCAAATTGCATTTGGGCTGCTAGGAAATGTTCAGCTTGATTCAATATTTATCACAGAAATTGTTTAAGAAGAGTATTTGATGATAGTTATTCTGAGATAATTTTCTCCAGTTCTCAATACAAACATAGGTTGTATATAATCATTAGAAGCCACAATCGATGTATTTGTTATGGAGAAATAAGACCCATTATCCTAGAATTATCACCAAATACTCCTCATTTACAGGTTCTCTGAATATTTTCATCATAAGTAAGTATTTAACTTGATGTTTTTATCAAAAACAATTAATATAGCCAAAATATGACATCAAATAGTCCACATCATATCTCAAACTCGGCCAATATATACCCAGCTAGCATTCTACGTAAATCTACATCGGGCCGTCATCGGCCCGTCAGCTACCCTGACGGGCCGATGACGGCCCGATATAGATTTACGTAGAATGCTGACTGGGTAGAAACTCGATCAATACAGATCAATTACGTCATTTCTAGACATCTTTATTATTAGAAAGGACGTACGGAAATGACGTAATCAATATTGACCGATTTCAGGCCGGAATTGACCGAGTTTCTCTGTATAGGCCGAGTTTGTCATGATATATGTTAAGATTTTAAATGACATTAGATCTGGAGAAGTTAATTAATAACATCATTAATCAAGGACTTTAATATTGGCCTAGTTACAGGTTCTTGGTCTGTTGTAGTAGACTTCGGTCTTCGGCCTCTGGCCAATACAACATACCTCGAACCTGTAATTGGGTCAATATGAATTTTTTTGATTAATAGAATTATAGTGTAAAGTAGATGATAGCAATATGAACAGTCTCGTTTAAGGTTTGTTCAAAGCTAAGTGTGGCCCCTTTTTGATAAACGGACGCGTTATTCCATTGGTAAGGTTCCATAGTCCTCAAAAATAGACATTTTTTTATCCAAGAAAGATTTAATAAATTGATATATTGTAACAAAACGATTATAAAATGTTGCATCTGACAGCTAGTAAAATTTCAGTTAGTCTCTGGTTATTGAACTGGATCAAAAATGAAAAGAGTTTGCTTCTTTTTTTTTTTTTTTTTTTTTTTTTTTTTTAATCGTATATCTGAATTAATGGTGGCAACATTAATTCAGAGATACGATAAAAAAAATCATTTTACTTCAAGAACAAGAGACTAACTGAAATTTTACAGGCTGTCAGGTGCCACATTTTATGATTTATTGATACCATATATAAATTTGTCGTCTTTTTTTTTATAATAAAATGTCTATTTTTAAGGAATATAAAGCCTTTAATCCTAAATGTAACGCACTCGTAGATATCCAGAATCAATGCGCAATTCATGGCTGCTCAGTTTATCTGCGCATGCGCAATTTTTTGGTTTCCTTCACGCAGTTATCTTGATGCGACATGCAATATAATATCGAGAATTTTCTTATGGAACGGCCCCGTTATGTCTACCGAACACGTATCTGATCGAATAACGTTTGATTCATTTACCTAAAAATGCATTTATTCCTGCATTAATGCATTTTAATTGAAAATTATTGACGATCATTTAGCATGAATAGTCTAAAGACATTAAATTTTCAAATTATCTGAAATTACAAGGCACATCTTTTTCTGGTTCAGAGCATATTTACCGGCAATCTTAAAAATGGCTTTAATATTATGACTGCATTACATGATTAAATGCATTTGTCAGTGAACTTGAGATAACAATAGCCTTTTTATGATGTGTTAACAACAAAGGCTAACCAGAATCTTGCCGCATTACGCATTCCTTCTTATGTACATTTTAATCCTTCAAGCGCTAATCACATACGCAGCAGACAGCGTTCTTTTTTCAGAGAAAACAAGTCAACATTTCATGTGAATAATCTGCCAAGCAAGCGAGTGAATAAAAATTTTGTATCCATATTATAGATGCCAAGTCAAAATGACGTCATCTTAAATTTTGAGTTTAAAGACATGTTTTGTGACTCGATTTTTGTTCAGTGCAATTTTGAAGACATTGGGTTTAAAAATCATAATAAAGTAGAGAAAGTCCATACTGCAGCATAGCTATTCATAGGTTTGGGGGTTCTCGAAACAATTGCTTAAAATGGCCAGATATAACAGCAGCAGACGGCATTCTAAGATGTACGAATATCTTGCGAGAAAATAAGACATGACTTTTCGTGTGAAGTTTCTGCCTAGTAGACCATTCATCTGAAACCTCAAGCCTCATTTTGTCTCAAATAAAAACAATAGAAAGGCCAAAACACTTTAGAATGGTGTCTGCAACAATTTTGATAGGCGCTTTGAGGGTTAAAAGGATTTACCAATTTATTGTCACTTTCTGCAGAGGAATACGAATCGATGGCTGTGTAGCTCCGGGACTACATTAGTGACTTTATATCCATTAGTGACATCTTGCACACTTTGAATATCTTCAGGGATATTATTCTTGCAATTTTTTATAATTGCTTACAGCTAATATGAATCGCAGTATCTATATGAAGCCTGTCGAGAAGCAGCATACATTGTATAGATATATACATTATGTATGATGCCCAGTGCGTGAAAAATCATTATGGCCAATTGCGGGCAACGAAGGCCCAGATCAGCCTGCGCACACGCGCAGGCTGATCAGGGCCTTCCTTGCCCACATACAGAATCAGTGGGTACTGTTTAGTACATGGACGAAGTCTGGATGTCCTAATGAGACTGTGCAGATGTACAGACTGCTCTCGGCCTTCGCTGTTCGCTTATGGTATAATGGACTTTTTTCTTGCGTTTCTTATCATATAACAATCTCGTATAATACTTTCATGTAAACTATCTCATGATTTTATCCTCCCCCTCCCCTAACATACACAACCACTCAATCCCGCATACCCGATTCCCTATATAAATGCTGAATTCACAGGTTTGCAAATATTCTGAATACATTAAGCATTTCGTTTTAGGGCTGTGTTAAAAGCTTAGAAGTAATTTAAGTAAACTTTGTTTATATCAAAACGCCACCTGAAATGGGTATGTCGAGTAAATTAATTTTTGGCAAGCACATTAGAGAGGTCCGGAAGCTGTAAGCTGAATGTTTATTTTAGGATACAGATTATAAATAGAAACAGACATTATTTAAAAGTATTATCTTCAAAGAAAATAAAAAAAATGTCTTATTTTCTGTAAAAAAAAAAAAAAAAAAAAAAATATTAGTAAATTTTATGTGATTAGTTACCCTGCAGAATAGAAAGCTAAACGTTAAATACATATGAGATAGAATAAGTAACCGAACAGTTAATGCGAAATCTTGTTTGGATCATATGTGGAAATAGCCAGATCTTATGTGGAAATAGCCAGAATGTCTTTCAAGACTGTCCATGTCTCGGTGAAATATAACGGACTCTGTCTGATTGCAAAATTTCATAAGCCAATAGTGGTTTGCTATTTGATGTCTGTTGTGTTATCTCTAACTGACAATAAGATAGGATTCAGACGACAATAGTAGAGAAAACGTCGAAAATGCAAAAACTGACATAATCTGATGTTTAGTTTGTCACAGACAAACCCATAATCACACAATATATAATGCTACTGTGTCAATTTATGTTGATTGCCGAATTACATTTCCAAGGAAGATTACTCTGTCCTCCCTTCTCGATTGGGCGCACCTAGAGAAAAAAAATACTCGCTCTTTGTGCAATTGTTTCCGTTAACAGCAGGCACGTTTGAGAAAAGCTTCCTATCACAGCAGTTTAAGTTTGCTAGAGTGGTCTCCCTGTGTGAGAAGGGAGCGGATTAGTTTCAAATCAGTGTTCTCAGAGGCTTATAATTCTACTAACGGTGCTATCAGCTCCCCAGTATACATGTAGGTGTGCAACATGCAGTGTGCGGGTTCCTATCATCTGATTGGCTGCTGATTGAGAGTTTATCAGGAATATAATCTAAGAGAAACCGGTATGATAACAGTTTTCACCTCTGCAGTACTTCATTAAATGTTTACAGAAATAATAATTACACATGCCAGTTGCATAGAAAAAGAAAAACATCAACAGACGACATTTTGAATTTTTTTTTTTTTTTCTGATTTTTCCAGAAAATAGGGTTTGGCATTTCATACAAACTGTATGCGTAAAATTCCAAACCCTGTTTTCTAAATAAAGTATCATTAAATTGTTGTCTGTTGAATTTGTCCTGAGCATGGTAAAGGTTTAACTTAAAACCATTTCTTAATCTGATATTAATTTGGAGCAAGGGCTATACAAATTCATTAATGTCAATCACTGCTGAAGTCAGCTAGCCAATGATATGACACTTTCCTCCTGTAAGTCGTTTCGAGGGTCATAGCCCTATGGGTAGAATTATAAGCCTCTGGTGTTCTATATTCCCAGTAAACACATTGTGTAGAAATAACGTGATTTCGATGTCATGACGTCGCGGCGACATGCAAACGACGTTATACATTGTAACGACGTTGTGTGTTTACTGGTTTTGAGATGTTTTTGTTCACCTTAAATCAGAATGTTAATCTTATTTCAGTTATAAACTTATATTTGTATAACTCGACCAAACGGACATACCGGTTTTGCCTTTTCATTATATATAAATATACGTTTCAGTGTGGGGAATCCACGTGACCTAATGGCTAGGTACACGGAGTTTGTTACTAGTTTTAGCGCTGCATAAGGTAGGATTCTTTTAGAATATCTCTATTTATACCAAATGAAATTTGTTCAAATAAAGCGCAGAGTACGCGAAAATCAAGCTCTTTCTGATGGTGTAAGCGCTATTCTACGATCCTGTCTAATTCTCAAGAACATTCGAAGAATGTTTTTGCTGTCAGTCTGGGCTACCGGGACAATGTACATGCATTTTGACGAAAAACATTCTCCGAATGTTCTCGAGAATCAGACCAGATTGCAGAATTGCGCTTACACCACCAGAAAGAGCTTGATTTTCCGCGTACTCTGCGCTTTATTTGAACAAATTCCATCAGGTATAAATCGAAATATTCTAAAAAATCCTACCTGATGCGGAGCTAAAAATAGTAACAAACTCCGTGCTCTTAATCATTTGGTCATGTGGATTCCTCACATCGCGTTGACTGCCTAAATAACAATCCCCTGTTAAAGTGTGGGAATAGCTCTCTCACGTGGACGACAGTACTTTCTGATTGTCTTGCTTAAATCCCTTATGATATTAAACATGCAGGTCAAACAGACAAATCATCTATTCACTCCTTTGTTATTTAG
The DNA here is from genome assembly GCA_964016985.1 of Anodontia alba. Lineage (NCBI taxonomy): Eukaryota > Metazoa > Mollusca > Bivalvia > Lucinida > Lucinidae > Anodontia > Anodontia alba. The sequence continues at coordinate 38,279,153 of OZ024827.1, forward strand.
ACCAAATATAAGTTTTTAGGTAACTACATATTGTCCCGGCCAGCTTCTTCAACAACACACCCATGAACACGAAAGCGTATAATTTGATGTGCTTCATGTCGTTCTGATTTGAATTGCCATTCACTGCAGTACTTCAACACTTACTGTTATTCAGGTCTCATTGGATGATGTAAATTTCATTTTCATCGAGCCTTGTGCAATGACAAGTCTTGTATATCTCATCCATCAAAATCATAAATTTTAACTGGAACGATAACTCTTCAAATAGGTGAACTTTGCCATTTTTTTAATTTTTTTATTTTTTTTTTTTTTTTAGTTGTGCTACACATCAAATGCGCGAACAAATACATAAAAAATGCGATCTTGTATGTCAAAAGAGTGACTTTTTTCACCCCTTCCGTTAGCCATCATATAATCTGTTGCCTATATTTATCAGCGGAAAGGTGGCTTTGAGATTTGAATAGGATATACTTACAACATTTTGTTAAATGTTATCTAATAGTCTTGGAATACTTCAAAAACAAGCATATTTACATCTACAAGTAAAGCACTTTACAGATAAAGAACTGTCCAAGCTCTGTATGCTATCTCTTTTAAAAAGTCTCCTCTGTGATCTTACAGTGATCTTTGATGTATTTTACCGTGCTAATACCAGCATACTCTGAAGCTGTTGTATCTCAAAAACAAGCGTTTTGTTTTCAAAACTACAATAAAAAAAAACAATGACACTTATATGGCTACAGCTAATCAGACATATCTTTGAATTCTCTAACCACTGATGGATTTGAATTCTCAAACCACTGATGGATTTTTATAGATGAAGGCTCTTTAACTTTGTTTCATCAATTTGCTGAATGAGACTTGGCTGTGTATTGTAAGTCTGTCAGTCTGATTCAGTTAAAATGCATTATTAGGAGAGAGTAAGAGTATCTGGCTATAAGTTTTATTTGTACAGTGAAACTTCAGTGGCTCGAGTATCTCTGAGACCATGGAAGTTTGTTCTGAGCATGGATAGTTCGAGCCACTGAGAGTTAATCATAGTGCCAGGTCAGGAAGCAAGTGAAGATAATTTAAGGATGTCTTTTTGATCTACTATAAAATAATGGTATGTGTATGTACTAATTAGAGGTGATTCTAATGAGTACTTACAACATTCATTTACATGGTAAAATCAGAAGTAAATGTTCCTAAAATAACCCTAAATATCTGTTTGTTTGTTGTTCTTGTTGTTATTGTTTTTGTTTTTTTTTTTGTTGTTTTTTTTGTGGGGGGGGGGGGGGGGGGTGGGTGCGTGGGGGGTGTTAAGCTATGGTAATACTCTCCTAGGGACCAATACAAGCTCGAATCAGCATTGGCTGTCTGCGTCTGACAGCATGCAGTTAGCTGACCCTCTTTGTATACGTCTTGTTTCAGGACTGTCTAAATACCCATCATAAAATCAAGCACCATTCCTTGTTGAGTGAGATGTGTATTACTACGAACCGTCAGTTAACCAAACAAATGACCCGTATCCAAAACAGTGACTGCCAATCATACAATTCCTTTCATCATAGAAGTACATAAAGCTAGATTACAAAATGTTATGTGCACAAACACATTTCTGTCTATAGTAGCCAATTATCCGTCCACAGCATATCATTATCGAAATAAATTACCTTGAAGAAGCTTATGTTACATAATATAATGTAATTAAATACATAAAATAAGATGTGTCTTGGTGATTAGTCTTATCATTGAGACAGGGCACAACAAAACCTTGTACAGACAACCTTCTCCATACCGACACTCGAAACAACGACAAAATTCGTTATAATGACAATTTGACTATCACGAAAGCTTCGCTTAAGAGGTAATAATTAGTCACAAATTATGCAAGAATATTGTATTTAATACTTTAAAGAAACATAGGTTTTGCATATTTGTTAGAATCGCCTCATTGATGTTCTATGAGGAAATAAGAACAAAACAAGGTCCTTTTTTACATATCATTCTGTCCATTAAGAGTTCTTTACATCAGCAAATTCATTATTATGGCAACATATTTGGGAATAGATGCTGTCTTTGTAACGAGGGTTCATTGTATACTGTCAATAAACGATGGACAGGTAGAGGTCTAATACGAGAATTTAGTACTGGCTTATTTGTTTAATCCATAGTTAATATCATGAGAGCCGGGGCACAGCAATAGTCTTACAAAATGCATTACCTTCAGAAGGCCTCTTTAGAGTCTTATGCTTGGCTCATATAATCACCTTTTTTGACATCCTTTTATCTCTCTTGCACAGAACCTAAGTAGGGACATTAAAATTATTAGTGAGTGGTATTTCTTTTGGTCTCATTTTAGCTATGTCTTTAATCAGAAAAGGTATAGCTCATTAGATCGGGGAAGGTTATAGGGAATTTATTTGAGCTTTGATGGGTTAGGATGCTTTGTATACGGCAAAAGTAAACAATTCTATATTCTAGCGGGTTGTATGCAAATTCACATTAGTCAGAGTAAACTGTTTGCTGCAAAATCCAACCGAATAAAAACACTAACTGACTGATTACAGTCGATCAGTGCAAAGTAATTGTCAACGCCCATGATTGGCTCCCTCTTCCTCTACGAGGTTATCACATTACTAGATAGGATCCACCAAATACCACAATAACACAACGAACAGAGTAAGACATTTAAAAAAATCCGCAGCGAGCAGCCACAAGGACAAATAAAGAACACAAGAACCACCGCCTAAGAACGGACCACCGCCGTAGAACGGTCAGTAGTAAAAACTAGCGGCGACCGATGGGATCAATAGTAGATTTTACAGGTACCAACTCTTTACCCTATGTTCACTAGAAGGTGTAATTAAAATGCAAATTGATTCTTCGGCGCGCATTAAAGTAAATAAAAGAACTCAGGAACTAATACAAGCAGAGCCACATCAAGCCCCCAACTACCAAAGGGAAAGACAGACATATGCAATAAAGCAGTCACAAAATGAACACATGGCAAGCAGAGATGGCAACTCTTTTCCAAAAAAAAGTGGGAACTCTATTACCCAAACTTAACTGAATATATAGTCAACTTACATAATTGTTAAAAGAAAAACATTAGAAAGTGAAACACTACATAACAATTAACAAAAAGAACCAAAATGAAAGTACCGCCCTGGAACGGTCCCAGCTAGCATTCTACGTAAATCTACATCGGGCCGTCATCGGCCCGTCAGCTACCCTGACGGGCCGATGACGGCCCGATATAGATGTACGTAGAATGCTGACTGGGGTCACTAATGAATTACTTGGAGGGCCTATGCTAGCTTTACGGGATCCAAACCCTCGCCCTCAACTTTCTAACTGATTCAATGAAATAACAAAGATAAGCATGTAAACCAAACGAAAGCACTGTGATGAAACAAGGCTGAGGGTTCGTGGCAAGCGGCTCACTGACATTCCTAAGACACATACAGCTCCCGTTCAGCTTGCCTCAGTTTTTTTTTTTTCGTGATATTTTAACATGTAGTAGCTAGTCGAAGGAACATATTCAAACTTTAGAATCAGTATGGTAAGAGGCTGTGGTGTCCAAACAGTTCTGGAAACCATGCATAACTGGAACTCAAACAATAAAGTTCTGAATACATGTACTAGCCAAGTATTTATTATCTTGTGCACGTCCCCTAATCGCCAGAACTTCTGTTCCTGATGAGTGAATCTCTATCCCTCGAAAACGGTACAATAATGCGACAGACCAGACATTGTTTTATAATTGTAGGATCAAATTATTTTGCCTGAAAATTGATTAATACTTACACTTTGACATTTATTTTTCCTTCGCCAGTCACGTATAATATAACAGTCAATCATGGAATGACATATATCAATTTTCCTATACACGCTAACATCTGTGGTGTAAGTTTCTATTTCCTCTTAAGGATATATTGTTCCGGTTGACATTTTATCAGACTTCATGCGACAGTAGCGTCTTACAATTACAAGGCTGCAGATCATTTTCCGGTAAACTTCTTTTGGTATTTATTTGATCTACAATCTACAAGTGTTAGCTTTCACAAGCATAGACCAAGCTTTTTTGTGAAAACTAATTCTTGGTTACAATAACGCTGAGCACTATGTCCAAATAGAATTGTACCAATGTATGAACTTTCATTATTGCATAAAAAGCAGTGTCGCACGATATTAACAGCCGTGCATTAACCGTCAGAAAGCCGTGTATTAACAAGGCAATTCACGCTCTGTTAATGCACAGCTACTCGACATTCAATATGATGGTACCGGGGCCACAGATTTGCTGCCGTTACGAGAGGTGTATTGCCCGGCCCTAGAACGAGCATAGTCCGTGGAAATTGCGTTCGCGAGACATCGGTGAAAAGGCGAAACAAAATAGTGCAAGAAATAACCCGAAATGTAGCAAATGTTTTCAGTTTTATGCAATAATAGCGATCGAACATGGTTTTTCAATGCATTAACATTCGCCAGGTCCCTAGGGAGGTGTTAAAAACCACGGCCTCGTTTCTTGTTTTATCATAAAATATATGTTTGTGTACTCGTTAGAATCGTCTCGTCAAGGCGATTTTAATGAGTACACTCAACATATCACTATTGTATAGAAGATCGAAAACATCCTCATTTGCTTCCTAATCTGGCGCTATGATTTACCCTCAGTGGCTCGAATTACCCATGGCTCGAACAAATTTCCATGATCCCAAAGATGTCCGAGCTATTGAGATTCGACTGTACTTAACATAGTAAACAACCTCCATCGAGAGGTATTAGTTACATGAAATGCTCATTGTTTACGGACAAAAATATACAGTCGAACTTGAATGGCTCTAATATCTTTTGGAATAATGGAATTTCTTCTAGACAAGAGTAGTTCGAGCCACTGAAGGCCATAGCCCCAGGTCAGGAGACAAAAGGGAATACTAATAATAGGGATGTGTTTTCGATCTTCTATAAAATAATGGTATGTTGAGTGTACTCATTAGACTTTCCTTAATGAGGTGAATGTAATGAGCACACACACGCTCATACACAACACATTTTCTTGATAAAATGAGAACATTTCCCTAAAATATCCCTAAACATTTGTTGAGCTATCGGAAGAATTTTCTAGGGACTCAAAAACGAATTCGATTCATGATAAACGAGCCATCGGTGTTCGAGTCATTGCTGTACATGCGAAATAAATAGAAAAGTAAGGACACTGTATCTAAAAATAAGGATACTGACGTGACTGAAGCGATTAGTCTATAAAACCAGCCATTATTGAAGACTAGAAGAATTGGCATTGATAATGTGCTACTCAGATGCAAACCTTAGAAGACTTTAATTCAGTCGGTGCAAAGGAAAATGAATGTTTGACAGTTCGAGCAGTCGACTTAAGTCGCGCATGCGTTCAATCTGCTATTTACCCTAAAATTGTACAAGCAGACCTAAGCAAACAGTGTAGACCCTGGTCAGACGCCGCAGAACTGACTAGGGTCTACACTGTTTGCCACTCTGCAGTTTTAGACATACCATCAAGTAGTAAATACTGGTATTCATTCCGGAAACATGCCTATTCAAATATACTGAAAATTTTACCACCAAAAAATGAAAATTTTCAGATATAAAAATCTGATATTTTTTTTATATTTCTGCTCAAAACATAGATTGCGGGTACTCGTTAGAACCGCCTCGACGAGGCGGTTCTAACGAGTACCCGCAATCTATGGTTTTGAGCAGAAATAAAAAAAAATAATGTATACCCCTGTAAACTCCAGTTTTACTATATAAAAGTGGGGTTTAAGGGGGTAAAAATTATATATAGGCATGTTTTCGTGATGTTAGGATAAGTTTGACAAGCAGTAATGATGTCCGAATATTTAAAGCAAATATGGTACAGTTACTTACTAATGAAGGTCGCGTCCGACTGGTAATCAGGGGGTCGTGGGTTTGATCCCCGTTGAGTTTGGCAACATTCTTTCTTGGAGATTGATCATGAATTCTTTTCTAAGGTCATTCTATCCCTTCAGCTGATTCAAAAAGGGTGGTTTCTGGAGAAAGAATGTGCACAATTACTGACCAACCGTTTAGAGAACTAAACTGCCCAAGAAAAACAGCGTGGCTAAGTAAACTGATCGTCTTGACATGACCTTATGAGTGTTCTTGGCTGTTAAGCTCCAACCCAACCCAATGAATCATCTTTATAAGTGCATGTATCGTCCGTTTGCTATTCGCAAGCTCTGTTCTTAACATATAAGAGGAAGGTATGTGAGCCAAGTTGGACGGAATTGTACTTCAGACCCATTTCTTGTTACTATTTCTTATGGCCGGTGCTTGAAATGTATCTAGGTGACTTAAAAGACGCATATTTATTCATGTAAATATTATTCCTTCTGTCCGGTGATTGAACTCTGCTGAGATGAATACAATGATCATTAGCACTTTCTTTATGTCTGGTTTATGAGTTGTACGCAGAACAAAACATGTGGTTTTGTACACTGTTTGCTGCTCACTGGTCTCCTTTTTCACAAGCAATGTTGCTCACCTAAGCCAGCTATTAAATGTAAGCTACATGTCTCTTCAGACCCAATTTTTAGTGGTATCAACATGCTGTCTGGTTTGTACATGGGTCTGATTTGTTCACTTGGGCACAGTTCAAGCACCGAGCATAACGCTCGGTGCTTGAACTGTGCCTGGGTGAACAAATTAGACACTTTTCTTACTGGTATCAAGATTTTTTGTTATGCTTTTTATTCTCGGTGCTTGAACTGAGCGCAGGTGAACAAATCAGACTTATTTCTTGCTGTTATTAATATTCTAAGTCTGGTGATTAAACACCGCACAGCTGAACAGAACTGGTCCAGTTCCTGCTGTTTTTGATATTTCTTATAGCTTGTGCTCGAACAGGATTCTGGTGAACCAGTCAGACATTTTCCTTCACTAGTGGACTTTTCAAAATGAGCAAGCGCTCACAAAACGTATAATAAGACGTGCGACTAGTGAAGACTCTGATCAGTCTGCGCATTCGCGCAGTCTGATCAGAGTCTTCGCTGTTCGCATGTGCTTTTTACAGCCTCCAGGCTATCCCCAGAGGGATAAATAAGAACCCTTGCCATACTGGGTTGATGTACAGGCTGATCTGAGGCTTTGCTGATCACACAGGTCTTTTGTAGGTTTTGTCGTGCGTTGGCTCAAATAGTAATAGAAGAGCCAAAGAATAGAACATAGCTTACCACTGGAACCAAGAGAAGTTTCGTTAAAGTATCATCGGACATAAGGTATGAGGTATGATTGTTCGAACAAATCAGCTTTACCACTCTCTGGGCTAATTCAGCAGATGACAACTTGACGACATTTTTTCTTATTTTTTCCCAGTAAATAGGCTTTGACATTACATGCTAATTTTCTCCACAGAAAGAATTTTTATGATATGTCAGTGTCTATTTTCTGGGAAAATAAGACGAAAATATTTTAAAAATAAGTCTGTGGAATTTCTACCCAGTATTCATAGCGGTATTGTTATTAATATTCCTTATATCCGGCGCTGGAACTCTGCTCAGGTGAACAAAATCTGGCCCATTTTAGGCGTCTTGCTGATGTAACAGCGTAACAATTAGCAATGGACTTGAAGAGAATGATGCTGTCGTGTCATATTAACAGAGAAATTGCAGATAAAAGTTGGTTAATGAGTGGAGAAAAGCTACTGGCACTTCAACAAAGACAACTTAAGACTCGATAATAGAGTAGTACATATATGACAGCTTCTGTGTGGACAAAGCGAACTAAACTTCTTTATAATGCTGGAAATTACAATCTACACATTACATTACATTCCATACATCTTAAAGCTGCTAGGACAAACGTTGAAGTGTACAACACTTGATTTAAAATTGGTGCTGAATGCACAAAAGGGTGATTTTAATTTACCTTACTTTTACCCAAAACTGGGATCAATTGAAGAAACAATTACTGTGTTTTGACTAACGGACATCAACCATTATGGAGTATTGCCTTGACGTTATCGCACACACACATACACACACACACACATACACACATACACACACGTACACAAACACTAACATATATTTTCATTTTTATTTTCGTATATATGCTGTCAATGGTCATTCCTTTCAGAATCTAAGTACACTCAAGGACAAAAAGAAGTATACAAGTTTTGAATGCGCATAGCTGTCAATGGTCTTTCTATTCAGAATCTATGTACAGTCAGAGACAAAAAGTAGTATTTTCAACGCACTGGTCGTAAATTATGCACGATTTATTTAACCTAAGGTCCAATATTGTAATGTCGTAAGTTTAATGAATGAAACACTTGGTTAGCGTCACTATACCTGCATATCAATTTAACAATTCAGTTTAACTGTTTATCAGAATTTAAATTCTCGATCGTGTTTTGTTTTTTTGTTTTTTTGTTGTTTTTTTTAAACAAACCAGGAAGTCTGCATTTCTTGATTGCTAGGCAAACTAATTTCACACCACTGGGATGTTTCATGCTAGCCACTGACAGTTCCAGTTGGTAACGTTTCTATAGCACAACAACCGTGACTCTAGTGCACTGTTTAAGGCGAACCACTAATAACTTTGAGTAGCCAGTCTGTAACATGCTCTTTGGCACGATTTATCTCTGCCACTGAGACTCTTGTCATTACGTAAAAGAAACGCAAAGGCTGTAGTTTATGTAGAAAAGCAACCGAGAATTCAAATGCTGGATAACAGCAATATTGGATTGTCCACTACAATGTACGTGTCAAAAGTGCAATATGGATATGTACGTATAGTGTAGCGAGAAAGGCATTTCATTTAGTAACTTAACAACACCGCATTATTGTACCTTGGGAAAAACACGTCATACGTATTTATGGGCCTTTGTATTGACAAATAAGAAACATACTACAGTCGAACTTCAATGGCTCGAACATCTTTGGGACCATGGAAATTTGTTCGAGGCATGGGTAGTTCGAGCCACTGAGGGTTAATCATGGCGCCAGGTCAGAAAGCAAATGGCGATAATTTAGGGAAATCTTTTCCATCTTCTATACTATAATGGTATATTTAGTGTACTCATTAGAATCGCCTCGAAGAGGCGGTTCTAATGAGTACATTAAACATACAATTTCATCATAAAATAAGAAAATTTCCTAAATATTTGTTTTCTGGAGTTATCGGAAGAATTTCGTAGGGACTAAAACCGAGTTCGAACTAGCCACGGTAAACGAGCCATCGGTGTACGAGCCATTGAGGTTTTACTGTATTGTTCAAATAGTGTATGCTTTCTTTTGCCACTGAGTATACCAACCCTGGTCCTGCTGAACCCGGATATACCCTGCCTTTGCAAACTGTGTAGATCCAGATTAGTTGGCTTCTAGAAGCCAATTCATCTGGATCTACACTGTCATTTGATATGTAAATTTGTATCAACAACATGGATCAAATAATCTGAATGTCTAAAAATTAGAAGTGGGCGTGCTCTTAAGTTATTCAGCGAGGCAAGGGTTAATACCGCTGACCCAACCCTCATTATCATGGTGCATTTTCACTATTTTCCCTTGATGTTATTGTTGTTGTTGTTGTCGTCGTTGTTGGTGATGTTGTTCTGTATTTCCAAAGAATACCGCATTCTTACTATTTTTGCTGTCCGTCTGAAACAAATCAAATCTTTGGCCAGCCACAGAGCATTTATAGACAATTTGTTATATGTTTAAGTCAAATGAACTTCTATTCCAGTCTGTATATACGTTTAAACTTTATTATATAGCTGACAAACTTTGCATGTGTTTATGAGCCCTTGGTTTGCAACATCATATATTCTTAACAGTGCTGAAAACTGTCTGGTCAAAAGCCATCAAATCAAGACGGAAAAAATGGCATGTATGCAGGGAAATCAGTCATATATGCATGACTTGATATTGGCACAATCCGAACAGAATTCGACCTTACTTACATGTGAACAGCACAGACCTGGAACCGCTTGCGCAAGTACATAGGATTTATGCCAGTCGTTTTCGTACTCTATATACCTTGAATAATTCTTTGACCAAACAATGTTGAAGAAGATAAACTGCTAGTACGCACTGGCTGATCTTGGTCTACGTTGGTCGCATATCTCATTTCGCCGATTTCTATTTGAAGGAGCACTTTATTATATGAGCTGCAACGTCAGGCAATGTTCCTTCGGACAAGTGCGCCCAGCGAAGATCCAGCATTCGCGCTGTCTGATCAAAATCTTCTCATGGCGCATTTTGGATAGCTAATGATGCAGAATTTTTTCATGCGGACAACGAAGGCTCTGATCAGACTGCGCGGATGCGCAGGCTGATTTGAGTTTTCGTTGGGAGCACATGTCAGAAGGTACATTTTCTCATGTCGCGGCTCATATAAGAATTCCAAAGCCTGAGAGACTTCCATTCATCATTGCAGCCACAACACCCGGTTGGGTGTGAAATTAGTCAGGGCGTGAGAAAATGTACCTTATGTTATACCGTATTCGACTCAATTTCCGCGCTGTGCGCTTAGATTTTTCAAAATTACTGGGAAAAGTTGTGGTAAAATATGTATCCACCTAAACCGAGGGTACACTTAAAAATCTATCAGCGAAGGACTTATCTAATGATGTTTATGCGATGTTTTTTATGTTCTGTTTTGTGTGTGTGGGGGGGGGGGTGGTTGTTGTTGTTGTTGTTGTTGTTGTTTTGTTTGTTTTTTGTTTTTTGTTGTTGTTTTTTCTTTTGTTTTTGTTTTGTTTGTTTGTTTTTTGTTTTTTGTTGGTTTTTTGTTGTTGTTGTTTTCTTCTTTTTTTTTTTTTTTTTTTTTGTTTGTTTGTTTTTTGTCTTTATATTAGTATATGTTGTGGGTACTCAATTAAATTGCATCGACAAGTCGATGCAATTCAAATGGGTACCCACAACCAACGCCTTTAAAAAGAAGTAGACAAAAAGTACACTGGCTGTAATCTGAAGACGACGGAATTGATTGCTTGACTGTACCATTATAGAAGTATGTGCGGTAATTAGGTCGAATACGTTATGTGCCCAGCGAAGACTCAGATCAGCTTGTTCATCCGCACAATATTGTCGGAGTTTTTTTTCTCCGCCTAAAGGAACTCTGGATATTTGGCTATCCAACGGAGATTCTGATCATACTGCGCATTTACGAATTCTGATCTGAGTCTTCGCTTGTCGAAAATAACCAGATACATTATCCCACGTTGCGTCTCAGACTTTTACATTTGTGTTTATATCAAATTCCTAAGTGGTGCCTAAAGTGAAATAGACTTTGATCCACCTTTGTAAACGCGCAGTCTTTCTTTACTAATAGATTCGTTCAGAAAAGCAAGTGTACCTGTAAACGCTTGACAACAGACCAGAAACCAGAATAACAACAGCAATCCAGATTCTATATCAACTTTCTTTCCGTTGTTATATTTAGTGTGGGTTAGCGGGTATGTAAGTATTATGTGGTATTGTGCAGGAAAGCAAACAAGAAATTTTCTCTGGAAAAAAAAATATTTAAAAAATGAGAATGTCGTCTGCTACAATTTTGTATGATTATTTCTCATAGCACAACATGATTACAATCGATCCTCTTTCTACCGGCACTCGAAATAACGACAAATTTCGTTGTAATGATATCTGACTGGCATGAAACATGTGAAAAAAGTGACAGATAATCAGAAATTATAGTGCAAGAATATTGTATTTAAAACTTCAAGAAACATATGTTCTGTGGGGAAATAAGCCCTTTCTTAAATATCATTCTTCTGTGTTCGAGTATTCTTTACAACAGCAAATTCCTTTAAACGGCATCATCTTTGGTAACAAATGCTGTCGTTGTAAAGAGGGTTCACTGTAATAAATTGGGAAGCGTTTATTTATCTTTTTTTAATCCTGTCAGCAATGTTCACTAAGACGGTTGCTTTTGCTAACAGTGTAGATCTAGACAAAATATTCCTTTGGATTTACATAATTTACCATTACGTTGCTAATATATGACTGACACCTCAATTTCCAAGAATGGACGGATCCGAATTTCAAGATGGAAGTGTCCACTTCAGAAACAAGGGGAGTCATGTAAAAATATCTATTCGTAAGTAATAACTATTAAAGCACCAAATCCAACAGCTGCAGACGATTCACATAAGATGTCAAATCTTATTTTCTGAAAATAAGGTTTGACATCATATGTGAATCGTCTATCAAACCTGCTTTTTTTAACAATAGTACTGTTCATAATATCGCCAGTTACAAGTTTCTTTGGCGCTTTAAGAATTTAAACAACTGTTGCAGCAATAATAAAAAACTCTCCTTCCGACGTTTCTTTCATTTCTTTGCTCCAATACATAACCCATAAATATAGGCTCTGTCTCCGTTTAGCAATAGATACAGTATTGATTCGTCGGTCTGCTCCGACAATTAACTGTCATAAAAGCAAATATACCAATAAAAATAAATCATGTTAACAACAATTTAACCAGAAGATGTATGAAACATTTGATGTACACAGTATAACATATCTTCTAAGTAAAAGCAAACATTTATGATTCACTTTAATGCAATAAAAGAGTTAACGATAGTAATTGCAGAAATAAAAGACGTGACTGAAATCCATTACGAAAACATGCCTATTCAAATATACTGAAAATTTTACCACGAAAAACTGAAAGTTTTCAGATAAAAAAATCTAATATTTTTCTTATTTCTGCTCAAAACATTGATTGTGGGTACTCGTCAGAACCGCCTCGACGAGGCGGTTCTGACGAGTACCCACAATCTATGTTTTTGAGCAGAGATAAGAAAAATAATACATACCCCTGTAAACCCAATTTTACTATATAAAAGTGGGGTTTAAGGGGGTTAAAACTTTATAGATATGTGCTCCTGATGTACTACTCTCCTTTCGACATCTTTTGGAAAGTCGTTTTTTGTCTGGCGTTTTACACAGAAGAAGTAAATTTGCAAACTTTTAGCATGATGTGCAAAAACATTTGTCGTATCTACCTATGCACAAAAAAATCTTTATTCTACTCGTTGGTTTAAAAATAAAATTGAATATTTTCATTTTTCCCCATAATAAAAATCGCTACAAACTTTGCAAAAATCAATATGATGGGTAGTTTGGATACAGTTCTTAAACAAGTTCCACTTTAAAATTCATGAAGAAAAGCAAAGTATTTTTAATAGAAATTTCTCAAACTCAAGTTTACTACAGAAATTGCACCAGTCAGAATCAGTTTGGCCATAAAAATAATTTTGCGGTAATATATTTGAAAAATTAGGACAGAGACAGAAACAACAAATGGTTTCTGATAAAACAGTCTCAATCACAAATCATTTTTTTTTTTTTTTTCATTTAGACTAAAACATCAACCAAAAACATCTTTCCGAAGGATGTGGAAAGCACAGTAGTCGTATATCTTTTCTTTATCGCTTCCCTATGGAGTGTTTGTGCCTCACATAATATAATATTTTTATATTAAAATTACCGTTTTTGTTGTTATTTTTTTTCTTCAGTTTTGCTGTAATACCCAGATTTAGAAGGCATGGCTATTGTTGCACGTCACATTAATACTTACTAAAACCGGGTCTGTTGTTTTCATTTTTTGGATCGATTGTTTACAATCTAGCCATAGTATACAAACGCCAAAATTTCCTTAAGATAGTTGTCCACGTCATTATCATTGACCAATGTAATCAAATCGCGCGTTAGACGAAATCCAGGTAACGGTTATTTATAGCTGCGTTATACTTGTCGCTCTGACGTCATGCTGCTGTCTGTGAAACCTGGAATGCGACATTTGGGTCATTGGCAAACGGTGCAGACCAAGGTCAGACGCCGCAGAGCCTAAAGTTTAGTTTAGGACTATTTTTCCAGCCTACACTGAGAAACAGTCGATCGATCAGTGCTGTCAATGTTTTTATTATGTGTTTCTTGCTTCCAAACGACCCTTTTTTAGAGTGTATTCAAAACGTAAAGGAATGAGGCTCTCCCAGTGAGGTACCTGTTCCCATATTCCCTGAAATGTTTCAGCATTTTCCCTTGTCCCGCCAAATCAAAATCTTAATTTTCTTTGTTCCCTACTCCCCAAAATTGTATTTGTTCCCTGTTCCCTTCATTTTAGACTTGTATTCCTCTATTCCCCTGAAGTAAATGACATTATTCCCCTTTTCTCCATAACCCCTGGGAGGGCCTCAAAAATATGGTCACCCGACGTATGGCTGCCCTTTTTGTTTTTCACCCGTCGGTTATGTTATCTTATTCTTACACTAGTAATACGTTTGTTACCTATTTTGCTTTCGGTCCCTATTATTTTTTCTTTTGTTCGTATAGTGTGTATTGTGGAGACTTTCTAAACCTAGGGTGAAGATTTGAAGCTAATCAAATCGATGATAGGCAGTCCAATACCCCACGGTAGCTTACTACTGTCCGTTCTAAGGCGGTGGTTGTGGTGTTGTTGTTTTTTTGTTTTTTTTTTTTTGTTGTTGTTTTTTTGTTGTTGTTTTTTTTTTTTTTTTTTTTTTTTTTTTTTTTTTTTTGAGGGGGGGGGGGGGTTTGCTTTTTTTTTTTTTTTTTTTTTTTTTGTTATTTTTTTTCCCGGCCTTGTGATTGCTCACTGCGGGGCTTTTATCACGTTTTGTTCAATTTGTTCTCTTATTGTTGTGTATTGTGGGTCCTATCTGACAATTGATCACCTCTTTAGGAAAAAAGGAGCTGCATGCTATGTTTTGGTGGATTTGTATTATATGTATTGTCCATCGTACTCTCTTTAGTTTTCACCTTTATATCATTGGTAGGCCATGTTTTGTGACTCTGCCTCTTCCTGGACATCTTCTTATCTTCTTCTGTATTTAACCCTTGTCATACTGAATGAATAAAGATGCCACGCCCACTTCTAATATTCAGCCAATCAGATCATTACATCCAGGTTGTTGATACGAATTCAAATACTAAATGGCAAACATTGCAGATCCAGATCAGTTGGCTTCTTCAGAAGCCAACTGATCTGGATCTACACTGTTTGCAAAGGCAGGGTATATCCGGGTTCAGCAGGACAAGGGTTAACTCAAGCGTTAAAGCTGAACTTTCTTTTGGCGCTTTCTAGTAAAAAGTAGTGCAATGTTAAATTTCCATGCCAAATTATAGCTAACGACATTCTCGTGTTTTTCAAAGAACGCTTCCTGTTTGCTTTCATGCACACCTCTACATAACACTTTCATACTCACTGACTAACACTAAATATAATCAAAGCGCTGACAGCACTGGTAGGTCCATTGTGTTTGAGTGTAGGCTGGAAATATGGTCCTGAACGGTGACGTATGAATGTTTCATTTAACTTTCTTAACTTCCTGTAATTTAAGCAAACAGTGCAGACCCTTATCAGACGTCTCGTTCTGTGGCATCTGATCTTGGTCTGCACTCTTTTCCAATGTCTCAATCCAGGCTTATATGTCTCAATCTCTTTACACTGCACTCTGACGTCACAGCGACAAGAATAGCGCAGCTATAATTAACCGTTACCTGGATTTCATGTAACGCGCGGATTGATTACATCGGCCAATAATAATCACGTAGACAACAACATGTACCTTGAGAAAATTTTGGCGTTTGTATACTAAGGCTCGATTGATTAGAATCGTCCCAGATACGGAAAGAAAGTTAATGTAGAATAAAGGCTGCTGTTGTTATTCTGGTTTCTGATCTGTTGTCAACCGCTTACGGGTACACTTGCTTTTCTGAACTATTCCGTTAGCAAAACTAGACTGTGCGTTTACAAAAGCTGATCAAGGTCTTGTTCGGTTTGACATCATTTAGGAATTTGCTACAAATACAAACGTAAAATTTTAAGACGCAACGTGAGATAACGCATCGCATGCGACTAGCGAAAAATCAGAGCAGAATTTGTAGATGCGCAGTCTGATCAGAATGTTCGTTGGGAACTATGTAGATAGCCAAGGAGAGCCATTACGAAAACATGCCTATTCTAATATACTGAAATTTTTACCACCAAAAAATGAAAATTTTCAGATGAAAAATTCTGATAAATTTTCATATTTCTGCTCAAAACATAGATTGTGGGTACTCGTTAGAACCGCCTCGCCGAGGCGGTTCTAACGAGTACACACAATCTATGTTTTTGAGCAGAAATAAGAAAAATAATGTATACCCCTGTTAACCCCAGTTTTATTATATAAAAGTGGGGTTTAAGGGGGTCAAAATTATATAGGCATGTTTTCGTGATGAACACCTCTGACAACACTGTGCAGCTGTAGAAGCTTATCTGAGCCTTCGCTGGACACAATATCATAAGATACAATTTTTTACGTTGTGACTAATTTCACACCCAACTGCGTTCTGTGGATGCAATGATGAATGGAACTCTGTTTATAATATCATGTCCCTTCAGGAAGAAATGAGCAAAATGACTTGTTCAACCAAAGTACACCAAGATCAGTCTGTTCGTCCTAGCGGTCTATCTTCGTGAACGCTGTTTGGTCATCATTACGAAAACACGCCTATTCAAATATATAGAAAATTTCACCACCAAAAACTGAAAGTTTTCAGATAAAAATGCTGATAATTTTCTTATTTCTATTTTCGCCGAGGCGGTTCTAACGAGTACCCACAATCTATGTTTTGGAGCAGAAATAAGAAAAATCATGTATACCTCTATAAACCCCAGTTTTACTATATAAAAATGGGGTTTAAGGGGTTCAAAATTATATAGGCATGTTTTCCCTTGTCATACTGAATAATAAAGATCCATATCCATACAATATGAAAGCGACTTCCTTATACACTACGCACATGCGCAAAGTGAGTAGGGTATATTCCGCTAATATGTTAGTAATGTCCATTTCTGTTTGGAGGGTGTTAATATTAATTCATGCATATAAGACTGATTTCCCTACGTAGATGCCCATTTCTCGTTCTTAATTTGATGGCTTTTAACTAGACAGTCTTCACTGTCACTTCTTAAGCGACGGTTTCGTGCCAGTCAAATTATCATTCTAACGAAATTTACGTTGTATCGAGTTCCGGTAAAAAGGGTTGGTCTGCAATTGTTTCACGGGTGCTTTTTAAGAAGGTTTACAACCATGCCATTTGTTTGCTCCGATTCTTGTCTTAAAATATAGAACGGTTAGGAAAAGCATTGCTTCGGTCCAAGAGCTAGTCCGGAATTGTTTTAGAAATAAATGACTAAAAACACTAAAACAAACATAAGAAAAAAAACGCCCAAAA
Organism: Anodontia alba; assembly: GCA_964016985.1. Lineage (NCBI taxonomy): Eukaryota > Metazoa > Mollusca > Bivalvia > Lucinida > Lucinidae > Anodontia > Anodontia alba. The sequence goes on from OZ024827.1 coordinate 38,296,391, forward strand.
CATGCAGCAAATTCAAGTATACGTCTTTGCATGGTTTAACTACACTAATTTATCATTCGACATGTTTACAAATTATTTCTCAGTCAATAAAAGATCATTTATACATAATTAAATCTAAAAAAAAAAACTTCAAAATTTACACATTTATGATCTGAAAATGCTATGATCCTTTGGAATGTAAGCGACAATTTTGTTCATGAATTATACTGAAAAGTGCAGCAAGCCTCGCGCCACCTAGCAATGTAGCGTATCTCTATTGTCAGATTGAACGTACGTGTCCTTGAGTACATGTTCCAAAGAAATTGAGCTTGGACACTGCACTCCTAGATACTTACACGTGCGCTCAGCGAAGACTCATATCAGCCTGCGCATCCGCGTAGGCTGATCTGAGTCTTCTCTGGGCGCACGCGTAATATTGTAGGAAGTGCTGTGCCCCGGCTCAGTTGTAAAATTCCTATGTTGAAATATAGCTAAGTAAATAATTCCAATATTGAGGATATATGCAACAAGTAGATTCTGAAATGAGTAGCTACTGAGACCAATGAACACAAAAAGCGGATATGAAACCAACCGATTTTTTTTGCGCTAGACTAGCTACTTTCGGCCAACTAGGCCTTTTTAAAAACCCTAATTAATTTTTGTGGTTCCAAGAATAGCCTCAATGATCACAAAGGACTAGAAAATATAAATTATGCTATATTAAAGTATGGGGATATATATGTATTTACTCACTGATTAAAATACATGCAGCTGTTCAGTAACAAATTGCATTGTCATGTTGAATTTGTAAGCCGCATTGCAAAGAAACCTCTTTAACTCATGTAAACTGTATTTATTAGGCTCTTAAAAGTAGTTTTATGTCAGAAGAATGAAGCTAAGTAATTTTATATTCAGTACGACAGGAGTCTCCCAAATAGCAGTCAGATATATGCAAATGACTGGGACTCATTCCTGCACATTATGTAAATTAAGTTAATATTCAGTGAGATAGAGGAATAGGATTCTTCATAAACTGTCAGAATCAGTTGAATTCTTGTTAAACCCTTTCCTCCCTGAGTTTCAGAAATGGGCTCATCCATCTCGGAATTTGGACACATCCGTTGTTGGAAGTTTTTGGGTGTTCCGTCAAAACTCAATAACAGAATGACAAGCAATGTAGGACCTGATGAGATGGCTCGTTATGAGCCGTCTCATCTGAATCTACATTGTTTGCAAATGTATCCGTGTTGATCTTCAGGGGTGTAAGGGTTAACGACATTTCAGTCCTTGTGGGTCGTTTTGTGTCGTCTCCCGGAGAAGAGGAGAAAGTGAACAGAAAAGTAAATAGAGGAGAAGAACATGAAATATAGAAAGAAAAGAAGATAAAGAGAATGTTAACCTATTTGTGCCGAATGGATTCTTCTACCTCAACTCTTTGGACGGGTCCATTTCTAGTACAAGGGATGTCTGGTTAATTTTAGTATTACTTTGTTTTTATAGTGTACACGCGGATCAGTCGCCGCGTTATGCGGCATCTGATCCGGGTCTACACTGTTTGCCAATGTTCCTTTTATGAAACGCTAGGCATAAATGGCTCCATTCAGAAACTGAAGAAACACTAACATGATTCCCCCACCAACCCATCCAGTCCCCTACCCCCACCCCACACATACACTGTCCCCTTCTTCACTTGCTGCACCTATTGAGGGATAAAATGAATGCTAGTTCATCCTGCTGGATAATCCACTGAAATTAAGCCAATGTCATGACTATAAAGGCTGGTCATTAGTGACCAGCCTTTATAGTCATGATATTATTTTGGTTTTATTTCATGGACTAGCAAACAGGATTTTAAGAAAAAAAATATTTTGTCACTGGAGACTGCATGGAGCCAGGTCTAGCAAGCCCCCTTCCTCGGCAGGTACAGCAGGTCCTTACCGCCATCAGTCTTCACTGACTGACTGTCAGTAGCATTTACGAACCTTGCTTGTATTTAAAGGCACTGAATGCATTTTAACTAGAAGATGACTTTTGTAACGTCCAGTTTTCTTTCCCACGCACCACCAAGCCTCTTCTAAAAAAACAAACGTTCTGAACTTTCCCTTGAAAGTCTATCAATTCATCTTAAGCTGGCATTATAAGTTTCTGTCTAATTCACAGGAAATATTTACCATAAAAATGGTACATAACAGGAGATATGGGCCACGCCAAGTGAAAAAGTTTCTTCGAGCATGCGCAAAATGTGCGGATGCACATAATCCTGTGCATACGCATGGCCTCATTCCGGGTCTTTGCTCTCCATTGATACATTCCATAGTTTCTAATGATTCTGACATCGGACAGCGAAAGCCCTGATCAGACTGCGCCGCAGACGTGCAGTCTGATCTGGGTCTTCGCTGTCCGCGCATGCCCCCAAGGCACATTTTCTCTTGGCTTGGCTTATATAATCTCCAGCAATTGCAGCTGCAATAGTGCTTAGAATAATGGTGATAAAAAGAGGTATCCAGATGTTTTGTCTGAAATTTTTCCTGAACACATATAAGCCGGGGCACTGTATTTTCTACAAGAGTACATGTGCACCTAATGAAGTCTCGGATCAGTACGCGCAGGCTGATCAGAGTCTTCGCTGTCCGCCTGAAGGCATTTTGGATCCTTGGCTACCCACAGAATACCCAGAAAAGACTCTGATCAGATTACACGGACGCACAGGCTTTTCTGATTCAATAAAAACAGTTGTCAGTTTCTGGCGAAAGAATGTGCACAATACTGGTTAACCGCTTAGAGATCTAAACCTGCCCAGTAAAGTGTTGTTAGGTTAACTCATCGCGCTCGACATGACCCCACTAGGTTGATTGGGCCATAAAACTTCAACACAAACAATATATGAGTCATTGCTGGGCGCACGTGCAATTTAGTTAGAACGGATGTGCCCTGGCACATATGATTGAATAATATAAACACGAAGGTTCAAATGAGATACAACATTCTAACACCCCTGCACGTGTTGTTCCTTATTTGTCTTTACATTTCTGGCCGTGCTTTATCTAAGGTATTTGAGCACAGGAATTTCGTCGCGCGCTATCGACGGGAAACCAATCATATTTGCGAAAGTTTCGCCCCCTGGTAACTATGGACGCTAGATTAGCATACAATATTGGCCGAAACATTCACATACATTATACATAATAATTTATTTTATTTATTAAGACAGAAAATGATTTATGAGCATATTGCAGTTCTTTGACTTTTTTTTACCTGATTAGTTTCTCTACAGTTTACACCATTCAAACACATTCGTTTTACTTCTTGTTTCCATCGTGTATTTGTTGACGTTCGAAAACGAAAGTAAGTCGGTTAACATTCTTATTTGCTGTTTTATATCTGTCCTTATTAAAGTCCATCGCGGCACTCAAATTTCATACGTTTTGCAATTCTTTCATGAACACAGGATTTAAGTTTTTATATTAATACATCGTTTATTTATATTTTACGCCGTCAGCTGATTCGCATAAGTTATCCGCCATTTTGAATATTCGTCATCGAACCTTGTAACTACGTAACTGCGTGACGTAATGCTTAAGAGGTATTGTCAGCTACCAAAGGGGAATTCACGTAATAAAAAAAAATAATGGAAATCAATAGAAAAAATCATTTATGCAAAACTCGCTCAATGAGGGGTGTTAGAAAAGAAATAAATTATTCCGAACCGTGCCCACTGCAAATGCCCCAGATAAAGCACGCGCTCGCTCGTGCTCAAATGGGTACAACCCAAACTCAACTGTGCTTTATGGTTTATCTTAGGCATTTGAGCACGGTTTGGAATAATTTATTTCTTAAATAATTGTTACGTAATGCGCGTCTGCTATTAGATGAAGTATATTTTTTGTCGCATCTGTTATATCAATTATTGTCCAGTCAGTGTCAAACTTTTGTCAAATATAGTAATTGCTTTCGCTTTTCCGTATGCTTTTTGCTGGTTCCAGTCCCCACCATCCTAATTAGTACCCTATTTCTATATGTACGTATCTGGTCACTCTAATCGGGACATTTGCCGTGTCAAGGCGGTTCCTCTGATATCTTCTTTGTTAGTTCGTCGGTGGTTTCATATCCTTCCGACGGCGGTAGCGTATTTATGCGTAATTGCTGTCCAACACTTTTTAAAAGATCCACACGAGTAGTATATCCCCATAGTGCCAGCCTATACTACTCACACGGCCAGATTAATACCATTAGTTTTCCAGTTCCAGTACCATTTAATACGGTAGTATGCGGGGTAATAATAGTATGAACACGAGCTCTCTAGCGTGTAAAAGGAAGGGCGGAAAGGCTTCCAAAGTAAGAAAAAATGGTCAAATGTTCGGTTTACCGTTGTACCTTCATAATGCAGCCCCGTCAACACCAATCAAGTGCGGCTCAAATGTCCAAGAAAAGGGAGGGAAAGAGAGAGGAAAATGCGGGATCAAATCGCAAAGACAGTAAAACAAACAAAAAAAAACGTCTCCATGCGCATGCATCTTCCCACCGTGACCCTGCGCCATGACCTTTCGTGAGTGCAAAATTTTGGCAGTGCTTGATTGTGAAGAACAACATATCTACTTTCGTTTTCAAGTAAGCTGTGTTTAATCAGTTGCTTATGTTGGATTCCAGAGTTTAATATTCAACCCTACCCTCATTCGGGCTGCCTTTTTTCAAAACCCTCGGCCGTTCTAAGGACATGTGACATTGGTTTTGTCATTATTTGTGCCTCATCTATCCTTCTGTTTATGCCTCGGGAGGGCTGTGTTTGGTGATTGTGTTATTTCCTGGGTATGTTATATTCTATATTTTGCAGTATATTCTATAGTATATAAGCCACAACTTCAGAAAACGTACCTCAGGGACATGTGCGCCCAGCGAAGATTCAGATCAGCTTGCGTATTTGCGTATCTGTACACTCTATTTGGGGCTTTTGCTGGCCGTTTCAAGCCGGTTAATCTGTTGCAGTTCTTCTTTGTTCGTTCGTCTGTGGTTTCATTATTTTATTTCCTTTGGGATCATTGGGCCCATTGTGCTATATTTGAAAATGTTGTTCTGCTCCTGTATTCGCTAGAGGGCGTAAGCAGTGTTGCAAACTTCATTACTGATTATGAAGAGTCTCAATAAAACCGAGACTCCCATTTTCTAATTCTTAATATGTTCTTTGTTTCCAAAGACTATCTTATTTGACGTTTATTCATATGTGACATTGGTTTTGCCATTATTGGTGCCACATTATTGGTTTCTCCTTCTGTTGGTGCCTCGGCAGGGCTGTGCTTCGTGATTGTGTCATTTCCTGTGTGTTATCTCCTATTTTTGCTCTTCATCAGTATACATGCATTTTATAGTAAGCCGTAACTTCAGAAAACGTTCCTTAGGGACATGTAGGCCCAGCGAAGTTTCCGATCGGTCTGCGTAAATGCGCAGACTGATCGGAAACTTCACTGGGCGCATTTTAGGTAGCCAAGGATGTAAAGTTTCTTCATCTGGACAACAAAGATTCTGATCCCCGCATGCTGATTTGATTCTTCGTTTTTGGCACATGTCAGAAGGTAGGTGTTCTCATATTGCGACACTTATAATGATTCTATAAAAAGAAACGAGGGCACCCGGACCCTTTTGTTCAAAGCATCGTTAGCTTAACGAGCTCGTTAACTGTTGTAGTTAAGGTATTTTCAAATATATTGATATTTTTGCTGCCTGCAAATATGTGAGTAGCTTTTGCAATGCAAACGCTACTCACATTTTTTTCAGCAAAAATATCACTGTATTTGCTATATTTCAAGATAGACATTTTGACGTTACGTTAGCTAACAACTATGTTAAGTTTATAACAATTGGGTCATGGTCATATTACGTGGACATGCAGGCAAACTCTGCGCCTTCGCTGTCCTTTTTTGAATGGTATATGTAAACACACTAAGTTATGTCAAGGCCTATTTACTCGTTGCTATTAGTTGAAGCGGAGTCTTCTATACTGTCATATTGTGTTTTATTTTTATTTGAGATACCACAGAATATAAATCTGCATATCTTAAATAATTTCCACCAAACATTAATCTTTACCATTCTCTGGCTTAATTCAGCAGACGACAAATTAACAATACATTCCTTATTATACCAGACTATAGGAATTGACATTTCATGCAAACTGTCCCCTTAGGAGACAATTCGTGTGAAATGTCAATGCCTCTTTTCAGGAAAAAATAACGGGAAAAAAATCAAAATGTCGTCTGCCGAAAGTTTTACCCAGCATGCAAAGCGTCAATGTCAATTATTCCAGCAGAATTAGATCGACGTGCTATTATTTATTTGAAATGGACGTCATGTTGGAGACGAAAATGATAAACAATAGTTTTGGTACGATTTGGAACTTCCCATCTGTTATTAGTGTCCCGAATAGAATCATTGATTATGAGGGTATTGCACGGAATGCCTTTAAATGAGCCGCACTGGTAGATAACGTGCTTTCTAACATGTGCGCCCAACTAAAACTCAAATCAGCCTGTGCGTCCGCGCAGTCTGATCAGAGTCTTTGTTGTCCGCATGAAAAAAAAATTGCATCCTCGACTATCCAAAATGCGCCCAGTGATGACTCTGATCAGACTGCGCGAATGCGCAAGCTGATCTGAATCTTCACTGGGCGCATATATCATAAGGTACGTTTTCTAACTTTATAGCTCATATAATTATATAATTTTAGGTCTCCAGGATTTGAGAACAAGATATATGTCAGTTCAAGTTGATTTGATGCTGTGGATGATAAGACCGTCCGCGGTTGATGTAGTGAAGATAAAACTTCTGCGGTTGATGCATGGATGATAAAATAATTTAATCATGATCATATATATAAATTCAGTATCTTTTCAAACAATGTTATCCCAGCTTATACATAAACCATTAATGTGATTTCCGACCCATGTTTGAAAACTGTCTTGTCAGAGGGTTTTCACCTTTAACGCTTAGCATGGTTTGTACAGTTATTTCAGAAGACGACATTCTAAATATTTTTTTCTTATTTTTAGCCGGAAACAGAGTTGACATTTTACATATTAACGTCTTATGATACATGTACAATTTACTTGACTTGTTAAACCCGACATTCCGGGAACAAACCAGTATCTCTGAAAAATATAAAAAAAAAAAACAATAGTTTAGAATGGCATTTGCAACAATTTTCAATGATCTTATAGGGTTAAATTCGAACGATTATATAATGTTGATCAAGGCTATGGAATGAATACATTTATTCCTTTGTTTTCATTTTATGTACGAAATAATCTTTAAAAAAAATAAAAATAAACTGAACGATCTTACTTGCATGTGCAAGCTATTTCATCATTAAAGCGGACTACATAGTTTCTGATCAGACTTTGCGGGTGCGCAGGTTAATCTGACTTTTCTCTGTTGACACAATGTCATATCTGGCGGTATATTTCCTAAGATGTGGGTGAAAGGTCAATAGGTCCTCTCTGAACTCATAAGCCAGGTATAAGCACATTTTAAATTTTAAAATGTGATGAATTCTCAAATATTAGAATGTAATCTGTTAACAAATGGTAGACCTTTCTCCTGAGATTATATGTCATTTCATCTAAAATGCATTTCATCTCCAATTTCAGATTTTATTCAGTTCAATCTGTGCAGTTTGATTTGAGCTTTCAGTAAGGCCTAATTACGTCGTATAGTTTACTAATCATATACGCTGCAACACGAGAAACTGTACATTCGGACAAGCGCCTAGCGGCAAGCAACAAACGCCTTGCGAAAACTTCGCTGGACTCGCTATGATCCGCTTTCGCTATGATCCGCCTAGATAAACCTTGGATTATTGGCTAACCAAAAAGCACCCAGCGAAGACTGTTCAGACTTGTAAGTCTGATCTGAATCTTGGCTGGGCGCCCATGTCTAAAACGTTCATGTGTTCTTGGACGTTTTCTCACGTAACAGCTTGATTTCAAGATTTCATTTCAGTAATCAAGATTTCGTTTCAATGAGTTCTAAGATTTTGATACGAGATTTCGTCGTATCAACTGTAATGTCATTTGTGCCGGGTCACAGAACTTCCTGCAAGATCGCATGTGCGCCCAGTGAAGACTGATCAGCCTGCGCATCCGCGCAGTCTAATCAGCGTCTTCACAGGGCAATCTGTGTGTAGCGTAGCCACATTACGAAAACACGCCAATTCAAATATTTAGAACATTTTACCTCCAAAAACTGAAAATATTCAAAAAAAAAAAATTCTGATGTTTTTTTCATATTTCTGCTCAAAACATAGATTGTGGATACTCGTTAGAACCGCCTCGGTGAGGCGGTTCTAACGAGTACCCACAATCTATGTTTTGAGCAGAAATAAGAAAAATAATGTACACCCCTGTAAACCCTAATTTTACTATATAGAAGTGGGGTTTAAGGAGGTCAATAGCTAACAAACAAAGAGTGCATAAAAGAACTGCCCTCACAACCACATAAAAGAACACATAAAAGAGGAAACATTGGCGTCTCGGTTTCATTAACATGCTTCATATGATAGCAATCGAAGCTTGCACAGCTAATACGTATGGTAAAGAGTTAAAGTGCTAGAATATTCAGTGGGGGAAACGGTTCACGTACCAATAAAAAATAAAGCTGTAGCATGTCAGGCAGGCGAAGCTTACATGTACACGCAATTTATATCTTCTTCCGGTAACCATAGTTCCATGTCGTCTCATTCTGTTCGCACCGAATTTGCATTACCATTCTAGTCCTGTCCAATTATAAATATTGACTTTCACTGAAATACTTCCGTGTACAAATATTCGCAGTGGATTATAACTGTTATGCCTAATCTCATACATGTAACATTGGTATTTATTTGGCATCCACAAATGCTGGCAGGGCCATAGGCGTACATTAGATAGACAGAGCTTGGATAATGACGATTTATGTCAAATTATATATGAGCCATGCCATAAGAAAAAGTGTGTTCGAGGCATATACGAAATTCAAAGAACCTGATAAGCCTGCGCAGTCATAGAGTCTGGTATACGTCATTTTTTACATTGTACAGTCAACCCCCTCTTTATACCGACACTCGATACAACAACAAATTCCTTATATTTTTAATTTGACTGGTACGAAACTTTCGTTCAAGAGTTTCAGTTATTCTGAAATTATTGAAAATTCAATCAAATTATTTAATACTTCAAGGAACATGTGTTTTGGATATTTGTTAGAATCGCCTCAGTGAGGCGATTCTAACAAATATCCCAAACATACGTTCCATGAGAAAAAGAAAAATAAATCAAGGCTTTTCTTACATATCATTCTGCTGATTAAGGATTCTTTACAACAGCAAATTGATTTTAAAGGCAAAATCCTTGGGAACAAATGATGTCTTTGTAACGAGGGTTCGTTGAAGTAAATCATTTTGTTAGCGAACAGCGAGTGCCATCTGGACCTATGCTGTCCGCATATACCCTAAAGGCATTTTCCCTTGACACAACATAATTATAGATGTTAGATATTTGAAAGTAAAATATTCAGTCTCAGCCTTTATGTTATTATGAATGTAAAACGTCCTTTGCTTTATTTGATTAAGATCGTACGAGTGCGCCAATTATTAATCAACATATTGGCCGTGCCAAGCGAAAAAGTGCGCCGCATTATCATAAGCCAGAAGCATAGATTTTCCTTTCTGCTATAACTCAGACATCGGGCTACCGTAATATGCAATAAAAATTTGAATATTATTAATTCTGAAATCTGGTCTTAAACACCTGGGCCAATTAGGAAACAAATCCTCGTCTCACTGCAGTATCTCCTTGCTGGATGAGTGGCAAAGAGTGTACACTGTAATCGGACACAGCGTAACGCTGTGGCATCTGATCTGGGTTCTACGTTGCATGCCCAGACCTGTTTATTCTAATAATTAGGACACATACGGTAATTTATGTTACAACAAACAAAAATAAACCTCACGGTTCACTAGCTCCGCTATGATAAAAGCTGCCTTTAAGAAGATGCGCAAAATGGCCGCCGAGACCATATACAGTAAAACCTGTGTAAGACAGCCACCTTGGAAATTGACTTTAGTGGTTGATGTGGAAAGGTGGTTATCTTATAAAGGTACATGTCATATAATTTTGCTAGCAAAATTACATGATATGTACCTTTATAAGACAGGCAACTTTTTCCACATCAACCACTATTTAAAGTTAGTCTCGAAGGTGGCTCTCTTATACAGGTTTTACTGTATAGTAAAATTTTACATTCCTTTGTTAGCCAAACATAAAAGTAAATTGCAAAGCATCCCCAGTGCAAGATAGTCAAAATTTGGAAACTGGCTCCAAAGAGGGACACCATAAAGTCATGTAACAAATCCCTGGAAACAGCATCTCTGAAACATCAAGAACGACTGAACTCAAATTACAGATTCATTAATTGTCAACATTAATGTGTATATAAATATTAAAATGGCGATTTCAATATTTTTTTTTTTTTTTTTTTTTTTTTGCATTTTTGGCCTCGGGCCTCGGCATTGCCTCGATCATTAAAAAGTGGCATTTGGCTATTCCTTTGGCTTGATCTTGTGAATATTAATGTGTAAGCATTATTTTATCAGACTATCCCTCATGGTTGTTGACTTACGGTGATTTCCATATTTTCACATTTTTTTTTACCTCGGCGTTGCCTTTGTCAAACAAAAGTGGCATTTGAAAAGCCCATTTTTCTAGACTTTATCGGTATCAACCTGTGTGCGAATAAATACCTTAGTCGGGCGGTCTACTTTTCTACGGGTCCTGCAATTATTGTGACTTTCTGAAACAAGCGTGGCTCCAGATTTAAGTTTCTCTCAAACAATCTTGGCTCAGTTGTTCGAAACAAACAATGTCGTCAGTTAACATGTCGTTAAAACTGATTATTAAATATGGCATATACGCTGATATGTTTGCTGAAAAAAAATTGAGTCACATTTTTTTTTTTGTCAACAAAAATAACTGTGAATTAGATATTGTACTTACTAGAACGGTTAACATATTGATCACAACTAACGAGTTCGTTTAGCTAACGATGCTGTGAACAACTAGGCCCTGGTGTTTTTATTCATTTTATTTCTTGTGTTTATTTAGTGGATATTAATGACAACTTCAGAAGCCCAAAAATGTTTCCACTCACATCCATTTTCCGTCACGAAAACATGCCTATATAATTTTGACCCCCTTAAACCCCACTTTTATATTGTAAAACTGGGGTTTATAGGGGTATACGCTATTTTTCTTATTTCTGCTGAAAAACATAGATTTTGGGTACTCGTTAGAACCGCATCGCCGAGGCGGTTCTAACGAGTACCACAATCTATGTTTTGAGCAGAAATATGAAAAATATTAGAATTTTTTATCTGAAATTTTTCATTTTTTTTGTAGTAAAATTTTCAGTGTATTTGAATAGGCGTGTCTTCGTATTGTAAGAAAATGTAAGTAACCGACTAGAACTTTTGCCTATTACAGATATATCCGCTTTGGAATCAAGCTTATAATTACATGTGGGCATTATTGGGAGAAAATAGTTCAAGCTGAGTCATTACGAAAACATGCCTATTCAAATATACTGAAAATTTTACCACCAAAAAAATGAAAATTTTCGGATAAAAAAATTCAGATTTTTTTTTTTAATTTCTGCTCAAAACATAGATTGTGGGTACTCGTTAGAACCGCCTCGGCGAGGCGGTTCTAACGAGTACCCACAATCTATGTTTTAGGGCAGAAATAAGAAAAATAATGTATACCCCTGTAAACCTCAGTTTTACTATATTAAAGTGGGGTTTAAGGGGGTCAAAATTATATAGGCATGTTTTCGTGATGGTTGCGAAAAGTATTAGGCACCTACATACAAGATGAGATCTTCCTTGGGTCGCTTGTCTTCTCTCTAGTACCATATTTACCTCACTTTGCTTTCGAATTGTTTCAGAAGGTCGTTTTTTGAATGGTGCTTTAATCAAAAGAAGTACAATAAAATTCCCCTATTAAAACCACCAGAAATAACGACCATTCCTCTATCATCACGAAAACACGCTATATTATTCGGACCCCCTTAAATCCCACTTTTATATAGTAAAACTGGGGTTTACAGGGGTATACATTACAGGGGTATACATTATTTTTTTCTTATTTTGCTAAATACATAGATTGTGGGTACTCGTTAGAACCTTCTCGCCGAGGCGGTACTAACGAGTACCCACAATGTACGTTTTGAGAAGAAATGTGAAAAAAAATCTGAGTTTTCATCTGAAAATTTTCAGGTTTTTTTGGAGGTAAAATTTTCTGTATTGTAGGCGTGTTTTCGTAATGTTAAGAACCGTATTTTTCAGGCTTTAGTTATTTCTTCCCTCGTTTTCTACACCCTATGTCCCTTTAATTAGAGACCGCCTTTGGGACTGTCCAAAAGTGGTCTTAAAGACCACTTTTGGACAGTGCCAAAGGTGGTCTTGATAGCGGGATTTTACTGTAAATACAAACTTTCGTCATGATTAAATGTAAAACCGTTTGTCTTAATTCTGAACGGGACAGAAGCCAAATTACTTTTCCATAGGCTTCCATTATAGAGTTTGGCTAAGTTCTGGCCCTCATAATATTCCTCTACTTCCAAATTTGGTATCAAGTTAAAGAATAGCAAACAGGAAGGGGCTTATCAACATGTTTTGGCACTTTTCTGCCCTTGAACACATGAACCCTAATTTTGGTGGAAATTAAGCAAAAGGAAAAAAGTTTACCAGGTCTGAGTTTTCAACAATAGCACACTAAAGATACCATTGATAAAGTTAGATTTGCTCTGCATATAAAAGTGAAATATGTTATTATTTAACACTGACATAAATTCAAATAGTTTCATCTATTTTTCTCCAATCAGAGTCAAGCTTTTTATGAAATATAGCCCTTGGCTTGCGTATACGTTTTGCTGGTTCCAGTCTACACCACCCTCACTGGTACCCTGTTCCCTGTAGTTTTTCTTCAGTGTTTCACCATCGAGTCATATAATGTGTTTGCGCGAACGGCGGCGGGCCAGATCACATCTCATTGGAATCTCACTTTTCGCACATGTATGGAATATGGTGGATTTTCTTTCGCCCAGTCCAAATTCTAATATATGTCCATCAGTGATTGACTGGTGTATTAGAGCTGACTGACGGAATGAAGGAGAATGCCAAAGTACAAGTATATAATAAATTTTCAGACGAGACAATTGGATAGAAATGTAAAATAATGTCTTGTCTGGCCGGATTCAGATACACCCTAATGACCTCATATCAAAACGCCATAGTTCCAAATAAGTGGCGTATTCACATTTTTGTTTAATTTTTATAGGGAAACTTATGTTGTGGGTACTCATTAGAAGCGCCTCGGCGAGGCGCTTCTAATGAGTATCACAACATAAGTTTTCCTATAGCAAGAAGAAAAAAATCAGTACATTTCGGTTGGAAAGTGCCTCATCTTGCGTTATGGATGGCATAAAATCGGATCGGTATGAAGTGCTTCCTGCTCAAGCGAAAATATATGAGGTAATCTAGGGAACTAGCTCGAAAATTCTGAGAACAAAGTTAAATCATATCTACACACGATAGCATTGCCCTATTTTTTCACGAATCTCTAATAAAGAAATAATAACTGATAAAATTCTTCGAGATATACGCTTGTTTACCGTTTTCCGGTCGCGGGTACTAGCTCAAAAAATCCCAAATGTGTACCAATGACTCATTTTTGAGCTAGTTCCAAAGATTGCCACCCGTGGAAAAGAACCTTATGGTGAGCTGACCAAAATGACCAAACATGCTTTGATTTAAGTAAACTAGATACATTTTCAGGGGAGGCAACTGTATCAAAATTGTAATGCTCCCTTTCTGAAAAAGGGGGTCTACTCCAAAAAGTAAGAATTTTCCCCTTTGCTGGACTGAAACTTAAGAGTAATAGGCTTTTGAGACAGCATGAGTACCATTAAAAGAATTCATTTCAATTGATTATGGTTGAATAACTCGGTATATTGTAACGCCGAAACGGCTAAGGTGTTTCAAAAAAAAAAAAAAAAAAAAAAACGTTCGTTTTCTATATGATTTTTAATTAAACGAAGTCTTATAAGATCATATGTAACCTAAGTCTCTCAGCCTCTGTATGGAAGAATGAAGCGATGATGAATCTCATGAAACGATTATTTTTGTCAAATATTTTGATTCAGCTTTTATTGTGTGCATTTTAAATCATCTTTTCAATATGATCTTCAACTTCAGGTCAAAGTCAAGTTTTGAATTTCAAAGAGAGCCTCCTCTATTTAGAATAATAATTTGATAGAATTAATGACGTACATGGCGCGAAGGTGCTTTCGTAAAAAAAAAAAAAAAAAAAAAAAAGAAAAAGATCAGCCCGTCGAAACACACCAAACCACCGCAAACAACCCCGAAATACCCCAAACCACATTATTTATTTACCGTTTCTCATCAAACCACTTACTTTATCTATTATTCACTCTAAATCACTTTGTTTATTTACAATCTCATGTGGAATGTGGCATCAAAGGTGTTTGAAAGCTCAGTAAAATAAGCATCCACACAGTTTGATCTGGGTTTTTGCCGCACATAAACGTAAGGTGAAATATGGTCCTGTCAGGACTTTTGCAAAAACAAATAAAAAAGTGATGCCCAAGAAACATCTGACCAGCAAAGTTCTGGATCAGCATGTGCATGCATGTGCATCTGCGCAGTCTGATCAAGGTCTTTGGGTCATTACAGTAGAAAAAAGACTTACATGAAATAAGGGACGGCGTCCAAGAAAACATATGACTACCTACCCGGCAGGCACATGAGGCGACGTTATATTTACGTCAGGTGCCCGCTTGGTAAGTTCCAGATGAGCATGTGCATCTGGACACTTTGAGCAGGATCTTTGCAATAATAAACTGTATTGTCTTCTACTGGACCTGCTTGTGACGTTTTTGTTGTTGTTGTTGTTGTTGTTGTTGTTTTGTTTTTTGTTGTTGTTTTTTTTTGTTGTTTTGTTGTTGTTGTTTTTTTGTTTTTTTTTTGTTGTTTTTTTTTTTTTGTTTTTTTTTTTTTTGTTGTTTTTTTTTTTTTTTGTTTTTTTTTTTTGGGGGGGGGGGGTTTGTTGTTGTTGTTTTTTTTTTGTTTTGTTTTTTTGTTTTTTTTTTTTTGTTGTTGTTGTTTTGTTTTTTCATCTTCTTCTTCATCTTAAACACATGCACTCAGTATGCACGAACGATGGCACGAGCGAACAAAGAAACAAACAAATAAATGAGGGAAAGAAAGGATGAATAAACATTTTACCCTGTTATATCAGATCCAAAGAAGCCGACCCATTATAGAAATTCATATGTTACATGCTACTGAACAAACAAAAAATCATTAGGTAAGGTGTCTAATCATCAGAAGCTACGTAGAAAAACCTTGTTAATTTTTCTGTGATGTTTGTAGATGATTAATCGTATAATATTTAACCACATTTGATTTTCAATTGTTTGATTTGTGACTCAAGAAGTTTAAAATATGTTTTTATTTTGTGGGAGGGGGTGGTTTGGGTGGTTTTAGTGTAGTTTGGTGGGGATGATGTTTTGAGGGGTATTTCAATGGATCCAGAAAGGATAAATCATAGGCCCGTTTGCCGAACCTAGCGGGAAATCAAATAGGAAAAAATTATGACGCACTTTTAGTTAAAGTGACATAACCCCCGACACGACCCCCGCTCCCCGCCCCCCTCTCCCCCGCTACCATTACAATAATTAATAAATTAATAAAAACATGTCGTCTGCTGCAGTTGTGATTAGTGCATGAAGAGTTAAGGGATTTAAGTAGCTTGAGTCGATATTACGAAAGTCTTTCTTTAAAGCACATGTCAGTCACGAAAACCAAGACAAACCTGAGCCCATTGACCCCCCTAAACGATACAGAATAATACACAATACAGAAGACGTTGGCGAACAGCAAAGAAACGCGATGGTCGACATAGTCCTTTTATTGTCCAAGTATTAAAAATTAACCGTTTTCGAATGGTGAGTCTCAATTCTGCAATACAAGCAAATTTCAGTAATTTGGCATTATATCTACGTATTGTAAACGGTAGCTATGATGACAGATTAATATAGACATGATCTAACACGTAGAAAAAAGGCCTTTATTTTTTGTCCTTTGGAAATTCTTCCGATAGCTCAAAACAAATATATTTTTAGGGAAAATTTCTTGTTTCATCACAAAAAAATATATGTTGAGTGTACTCATTAGAATCGCCTCGTCGAGTCGATTCTAATGTGCACACTCAACATACCATAATTTTGTAGAAGATCGAAAATACATCCTGAAATTATCCCCATTCGCCTCCTGACCTGGTGCTACGATTAACCCTCAGTGGCTCGAACTACCCATGGCTCGAACAAATGTCTGTGGTCCCAGAGATGTTCGAGTCATTGAAATTAGACTGTAGTTTACAGTAGGCATTCATTCTGTAAACGGGCAACGAAGGCCCTGTTCAAATTGCACGTATCTTGGATTTTTGAAAATTTATATGAGCGTCACTGATGAGACCTAATTGGTCGAAACGAGGTAGTCTGACCCAGAAAAACTTAAGCTATTTTTAGTTTTGTGAGATTGTTCATTACTCTCAGTGGTCATTTCATTAACCCTTGTCCTGCTGAACCCGGATAGACCCTGCTTTTGCAAACAGTGTAGATCCTAATCAGTTGGCTTCTGCATTGTTTGCTATTCAGTCTACGAATATTTGTCAACAATCTGGATCAAGTTACCTGATTGGCTGAAAAGTAGAAGTGGTCGTGGCATCTTAATTTATTCAGCATGACAAGGTTAAGAATCTATTCACTTCGAAACGTGTCGCAGATGAATGTTTTAAGATTGTTAACGACAAGGTACGAGCTGAGCATGTACAAAGTGCACAGGGAGGCGACTTGTAACGCTGTGCGAATGCATGCACAGACAAATCCCCTGTCTGTAATAACTGGCATACAGTCAAATCTATCTTAAAAACCACCTATATTAAGCAATCACCTCTATTAAAAGGCCATATCTTTGGATCCCTTAAAAGTCAAATGAGTGAAAATTTACCTGTATTAAGCAAGCACCTGTCTTGAGCAACTACATTTTGTTCTTCCTTTAAGTACTTGCTGAACTCAGGTTAGACTATACTGTTAAAAGGACCGTAAACCCCAGAAACGGTATCACACACTTGTCGCGTCAGGACTTACCTTCATAAGGACCTTCGACTTAGGTTCAACGGGCAAAATGTGAAGGCAACGTTTGAACAGGGACTTTGATTTTCACATATGCACTACCTTTTTATGCAGGTTTCATATTCCCATATACACATCCACGGCCTTTTATGCAGTTTCATATTCACATGTACACAACAATGGCTTTTTATGCAGGTTTTACGGGAATATGTTGACTCAGTGCTGTAATCTATTTGAAGCCTTCCGGAAAATTTAATAATTTAAAGCCATCTAAACGGAAATAAACTTTGATTAAATTTGCCATCAGCTGTGAGACAGCAACAGATCTGCCATCCGTTGCGTGAAAAGAATACCATTTTTGCCATATCACTTGAAAAGGGTTCTTATTGCGCATATGGAGACAGCGATGGCCCAGATCAGCCTGCGCAAATGCACAGGCTGATCAGGGCCTTCGCTGTCCTCTTGAAGAATTTTGGGATACTCTAAAAAAATCAAATAAAAGAAAAGGACCGTGAGGCTCAAACAGTAAACTTGTAGGCTCATTTGTGCATTCACTGTTTGCATTTGGTAAAAGGATTAGTTTTTCAACATGTTTAAATCCATTTGATGTTTTCATGTGTCAAATCAAGAAACGAAGACCCAGTCTGGTCAGGTTCTTCGTTATGTACAATGTATTATGCATATGTACACCGAAAACCAAAGTTGTTCAGACTGCGCATGCGCGCATGCAAGCCTCGCTTTGTGCTTTTCACATAGGAAAAACAAGTTGAAAGTTGTTTTTCCCAGGAGAAACGCATTTAACAGTCAAAAGGAATTAAGGTTGTGTGCTGGATTAGATAATGCAATTTCAATGTTTGTTCTTTTTTTCTGTATGAAAGCGTAAACGCTAAAACGAATTTATCCTAATAAAGATTAACTGAGCCGGAATTTTAGAAAATGTACCTATGGCCACGGGCGCCCAGCGAAGATTCAGATCAGACTGCGCAGATACGCAGTCTGATCAGAATCTTCACTCTCCGCCTGGACTCTTGGATCCTTAACTATCAACAAAGGGCCATCCCGACAGTCATGTCACTACTGACCGTTCTAAGTTGGTGTTTTTTTTGTTTTTTGTTTTTTTTTTTTTTTTTGTTTTTTTTTTTGTTTGTTTTTTTATTATTATTTTTTATTTTTATTTATTTTCTTTATTATTATTATTATTGTTCGCTCATTAATGGGCTTTTCGGCAATTTGATTACCTCATTCGGGAAGAGAAGTTGGTTGCTTAGTATTTCGTTGTTTTCTTCCGTATGCACTGTCTGTCATACAGTAAAATAAACGTCAACAAGTTTGGCTTTGGATACAAAGAACGCACTAAGGATTAGAAAATGGGAGCCTCGGTTTTATGAGATTCTTCATAAGCTTCAATGACTCGAACATCCCGTGCTCTTTTATCGCGGCTGAATCGGACTCCTTTTTGAGCCCTCAAGAAATTCTTCCGATAGCTCAAGAAAACAAATATTCATCGATATGTTAATGAAACTTTCTTATCTTTTTACCTCATGGAAATGTATTTTGTGTGTACTCATTAGAATCGCCTCATCGAGGCGATTCTAATGAGTTCACTCAACATACCATTGTTTTATAGAAGAACGAAACGACAATCATAAAAGACAAACCCCATTAGCCTTCTCACCTGGCGCTATGATTCATCCACCATCAGTGGCTCAAACATACCGCGTCTAGAACAAATTTCCCCGGTCAAAAAGATGTTTGAGGCAATAAAGTTCGACTGTAGTTAGTTTACATGTACTCATTCTCTGTTTTTATTCTTCATTAACTTAAGTGACGTTAGCGACAAGAACCGTCATACAGTGAACAGACAGAAAACAGAAAAAAAAGACTCTAACGTTCAAGCCATGGCCACACGGACATAGGATTTGACAGACATTCACCACAGAAAGAAAAAGGAACAAGAACTTTTGGACAGAAATTATAGAAATTAGAAAATTATTGAGATAAGATCATTATACACATTTAACGTTATTTTAATTTGGAGGAGACATTATTCTGTGGCGAAATTGTTTTTATCAGTTGAATTTAAATACTTACTTGAGGATTTGTGTATCCATTCGCCACACTCTCTTCATAACTTTGATACGCTATATTCAATGATTGTGACATTCCCTGGACTTCTTTTTAACTTCTTTTCGTTGCTTTTCCGGCTCTTCGGTTTTCCGTGATAATCTTTGCTGAAGTTGCACAGTGAAACATCTTCGCATGTTTTTGTTTTCGACCGAATTTTCAATTGTTTAAAACAATCACTGCGATGCAATCAGAAATCAATTAATAAACGCGCTAGGGAGCCAGTCACTTTAGTCCGCGCTGTGTTTCGGGACTGTTGATTGGCTGATATACAGAAAACAAGTGAATTTATAAAAATGTAACAATTTCAAAATGACATCAATTTCTTGTTAGACGATTGTTGTAACAGAAACATATCATAAAACAGCACAGACGGCGGAAAAAAGAAAACAAAAATATAATAAACCATCACGAAAACATACTTATATAATTTTGACCCCCTTAAACCCCACTTTTATGTAGTTAAACTGGGGTTTACAGGGTAATACATTATTTTTTTCTTATTTTTGCTCAAAACCATAAATTGTTGATTCCGTACCGTACCCACAATCTATGTTTTGAGCAGAAATATGAAAAATATCAGAGTTTCTTTTTATCTGAAATTTTTCAGTTTTTGGAGGTGAATTTTTCTATATATTTGAACAGGCGTGTTTTCGTAATGTTAACCTTTACTGCTCTCTTGGGAATTGAAAATATTTTTCTTCATATTTTTCGGAAAATGTGTTTTCACATATTATGCAAAATAGTCCTAAGGAAACAATTTTCATGAAATGTCAAGGTCTATTTTCGGGGAAGATAAGAAAATATTTCAAAGTGCCATCTACTGAATTTTATCCAGCATGCTAAACGTTAATGATGTAGAATTTCAATCTTAGCATTAGTGTTGGATCCTACAAACCTATTACTGAAATGTAGCCAAAATTATTTGTTCTAAAATAACAAAATATAAGAAAAAACGGTTATAGTTTGAAGTTTGCTGACTGATTAAAGCTTCATAAGTACATTTGTAATAGACCACACTGTGCAAGTTCACTATGAGTGTTTTCAAAAGCATAATGGGTTCATAGTCTGCAGAAAACTGGCGGCAGTTGAGAAAGAATAATAATTTGATTCTGCACCAAAGCTCCTGATAATACATTTAAAGCATTATTGAAATACCACAGGCTTTTCTGGTGAAATATTACGGCCGGTCAGTTCAAGACGCGACTCGTAGATGATCCTCCCCGACCTTTGGTGCACCTGTTGACAGAGAGAATAAACCGACTGCCAAATGGTAACTGTAAAAAAACGTCAGGGCCATTTTTGACCTTGGCAACCTGTATTAACAATGGATGGCGATTGTCTCATTTCATATCAGCAAATTAAATTGGCCAACAAGCGAAAACGTTTCTTTGAACAAAATGTGCTGATTCAGATCATCCTGCGCATGCGCAAAGTATCATCTCGGCCTTTGCTCTCCATTCATTCATTTTGTAGTATCCAATAATTCTCCCAGCGCACAGTGAAGGCCCTGATCAGACTGTACGGATGCGCAGGCTGATCTGGGTCTTCGTTGTTCGCATATACCCGAAGATACGTTTTAACCTTGGTCCAGATTATTCATACACGATAAGGTAAACCTCTCAGGGGTGCAACTCTTGTCAAAATGTTTTTTTCTGCCTTCTGAAAAGGGATCTACATTAAAATGAAAGAATTTGCTCCCCTTTGAGCAAATCCTGTCCTTTTAGATTCGATCCCTGTTTAAAAGGGGATGGGTGCGCAGTCCAATAAACAGGCGGTCGCAAAGCTGTCTCCATTGGCAAAACAGCAGAACGTCAACCTAGTTTATCCAATCGTCTTAAAGATTATAACAGACAACTTGAAAGTTGAAGAGAATTTAATCTACACTATACTCTTATTATCTTATCTCCAAGTCCGAATGGACCAGCATTTTCAGTTTGAGATGACAGTAGTTTGAGAAAAGGAGTTTGAACAGTGTTTGAGATAATGAGAGTCAACTGTATATATTTTTATAGTGAATTAAGGATGAATGGTAAATACATGTATTACCTTTTTACGTTTTGTGTAAATCAAAAAACCTCAAAAAAACGGATACTACTAAAACAACAGCCACTATCCTATAATAGTCACTTTTAGACTTCTCATAGTACTGTTTACTATATATTTAACCTCACTGCAATGTCACATGTCTACAACAGCTGTTTCACTCTCAGCTACCTCTCTACAACAGCTCCTTTACTCTCGAAGTACTGATTTACTATACAATGTATATTCATCCTCTATACAATGTCGCTACTCTACAACAGTTATTTTACTCTCGAATTACTGTATTACTATATATCTAACCTCTATACAATGCCATCTTTCTACAACAGCTGTTTTACTCTCGAATAACTGTTTTACTATATATTTAACTAACCATATATTTAACCTCTATACAATGTCACCTATCTACAACAGTTGTTTTACTCTCGAATTACTGTTTGTTTGTTTGTTTTTTTATGTTGTTTTTTTATATATATTTAACTAGCTTTACATTTACCTCTATACAATGCCGCCCCTCTACAACAGCTGTTTTACTCTCGAACTACTGTATTACTATATATTTAACCGCTATACATTGCCACCTCTCTACAATAGTTGTTTTACTCTCGAATTATTGTGCTACAATATATTTAACTAACTATATATTTAACCTCTATACACTGCCACCTCTCAACAACAGTTATTTTATTCTCGAATTACTGTATTGCTATATTTAACTAACTATATATTTAACTTCTACACAATGCCACCTCTCAATAACAGCTGTTTTATTTTCGAAGTACTGTATTACTCTATACGATGCCATCTCTCTATAATAGCTGTTTTACTCTCGAATACTGTATGACTATATATTTAATCTCATTACAATGCCACCTCTCTACAACAGCTGTTTTACTATCGAAAAACTGTTTAACTATATATGTAACTAACTATATATTTAACATCTATACAATGCCCCTCTCTACAACAGCTGTTTTACTCTCGAATTACTGTTTAACTATATATTTAACTAACTATATATTTAACATCTATACAATGCCCCTCTCTACAACAGCTGTTTTACTCTCGAATTACTGTTTTACTTATATTTAACTAACTATATATTTAACCTCTTTACAATGCCACCTCTCTACAACAAAGGTTTAACTCTCAAATTACTGTTTACTATATATTTAACTAACTATATATTTAACCCCTATACAATGCCACCTCTCTACAGCACCTGGTTTACTCTCGAATTACTGTTTTACTATATATTTAACTAACTATATATTAAGCATTTATACAATGCCCCCTCTCTACAACAGCTGGTTTACTCTCGAATTACTGTTTTACTATATATTTAACTAACTATATATTTAGCCTTTATACAATGCCCCCTCTCTACATCAACTGTTTAACTATATATTTAGCATCTATACAGTGCCCCCTCTATACAAGAGCTGTTTTACTCTCAAATTACTGTTTTACTATATATTTAACAAACTATATATTTAACCTCTGTACAATGCCACCTCTCTACAGCACCTGTTTTACACTCGAATTACTGTTTTACTATACATTTAACTAACTAAATATTTAGCATTTATACAATGCCCCCTCTCTACAACAGCTGGTTTACTCTCGAATTACTGTTTTGCTATATATTTAACTAACTATATATTTAACCTCTATAAAATGCCACCTCTTTACAGAAGTTTTTTCAAATCAGTTTACTGTTTTACTATACATTTAACTAAATATATGTAACCGAGCGATTTGGTTCTCTGCCAAGTTAAGCAGTGGCCACCCATATAGGGTCACCCATCCTGGTATTAACCAAGATGCCCGTTGCTTTACTTCGTATGTCACATATAAATTTATAGTAGTTAAATGTACAGTTAAACAGTAATTCGAGTGTAAAACAGTTGCTATAGAGAGGTGGCATTGTATAGAGGTTAAATATAATGTTAGTTAAATATATAGTAAAACAGTAATTCGAGTGTAAAACAGCTGCTGTAGAGAGGTGGCATTGTATAGAGGTTAAATATATAGTTAGTTAATTATATAGTAAAATTTGAGAGTAAAACAGCTCTTGTATAGCGGGGCACTGTGATGCTCTATAAATTTAGC
This sequence comes from Anodontia alba, assembly GCA_964016985.1. NCBI lineage: Eukaryota > Metazoa > Mollusca > Bivalvia > Lucinida > Lucinidae > Anodontia > Anodontia alba. The sequence goes on from OZ024827.1 coordinate 38,319,887, forward strand.
ATCTATACAATACCCCGCTCTCTCTCTCTCTGTCGCTCTCTCTCTCTCTACAACAGCTGTTTTACTCTTGAATCACTGTTTAACTATATATTTAACTAACTATTTTATCCTCTTTACAATGCCCCCCTCTCTACAACAGCTGTTTTACTCTCCAATTAGTGTTTTACTATATATTTTACTAACTATATATTTATCCTCTTTACAATGCCACCTCTCTACAACAGCTGTTTTACTCTCGAATTACTGTTTTACTATATATTTAACTAACTATATTTTTATTCTCTTTACAATGCCACCACCCTGCAATAGCTGTTTTACTCTCGAATTGTTTTAATACTACATATTTAACTAACTATTTAATTACCTTAATTCAATGCCACCTCTCAACAACAGCTGTTTTACTCTCGAATTATTGTATTACTATATATTTAACTAACCATATACATGTAGTTAAACTCTTTACAATGCCACCCCTCCACAACAGCTATTTTACTCTCAAATTACTGTATTACTATATATTTAACTGACTATATATTTAACCTCTTTACAATGCTACTTCTCTACAACAGCTGTTTTACTCTCGAAGTATTGCATTACTGCAAATTCAACCTCACTACACTGGCACCTCTCTACAAGAGCCGTCTAACTCTCGAAGTACTGTTTTACTATATATTTAATCTCTATATAATGTCACCACTCTACAACAGCTGTTTTACTCTCGAAATACTGTTTTACTATATATGCAACCTCACTACAATGCCACTGCTCTACAACAGCTCTTTTACTCTCAAAGTACTGTTTTACTATATATTGAAGAGCTGTTTTACTTTCAAAGTACTGTTTTACCAATATCATATATTAAACATCACCACAATGCCACCTCTCTACAAAAGCTGTTTTACTCTCGAAATACTGTTTTACTATATATTTAACCTCTCTTTAATCCATATTATTATTATATATATACTATAAGCTCTCTACTAAGGCACATCTTTACAACAGCCAGTTTTTTTTGTTGTTGTTTTTTTTTTTTCTTTCTTTCTAAGCGTGACTGTTGTAGAAAGCTTGCGCTGTACATCGAATGGGGTTTTAAATGGATTTTGAATGTGCATTTGATTGGTATTCAAGTAAGATCGGTGATAACGCCTTTACACTTTGACTACTGTAATTCAGAGGACGTATTATTAACGCTAAGCTTGCTGGATAAAAATGACAGAAGACGACGATTGAAAATATTTTTCTTATTTTTTTCCAGAAAAAAAGGCTTTGACGTTCCATGCAAATTGTCTCCTGAGAAGACTATTTGCATGAAGTCTCAAAGCCTATTTTCTGTGAAAAATAAGAAAAATATGGTCCATTTGTCGTCTGCTGAATCAACCCAGAGAGTGGTAATGGTTTAGGAAATGAAGTGTTGTAATGACTGAATTCCCAGACAATTTGGCATTGAGAATCAAATCACAAACAGTAGCGCGCCAAGGGCAAGTTAATATTAGAATGACCCGAGGCACAGCATTTTCTACAAGATCGAATGGCCGCCAGGCATTGATTCGGATCAAGGATGAACAGAAATATTGCTTTGCTCTCTACGGGTCGCCAAAGACCCAAGTTTTCTATAGACGGACGACAGAAGTTCTATTTGGAATGTGTGGATTAGCAGGCTAATCTGAGTCGTTGCTGGTCGCACAAGTAATTTTGATAGAAAATGCTGTTCCTCGGCTTAGATACCAGGGCTCATTTGTCAAAGTAGTGGCGACTTAACGAAGTCCTTACGCAAACATTGATGGTTGCTATTTTACATGAAGAAGACATTTTAACCTTTACCATTCTCTGGTCTTATTCAGCAGACGACAGTGGTTTTCCCCAAGAAAATAGGGTTCGACATTTCATGCAAAATTGTTTTTGCATAAAATGTCAAAGTCTATATCCTAGATAAATAAGAAAAATATTTCAAAATGTCGTATGCTGAAATGTTTACGCAGCATGCAAAGAGTTAAAACACTGACAAGTTTTAAAGGAAAATGGGAGTAAAAAATCTGACTGTTATTATCAAGGAAAATACAAAGTCCTGAGTGATGCTGTAAAATCGAAGCAAAAGCAAACGCCGAAAAAAAATGTTATCATGTCAGCCCTGAATATCTAAAGGACACCATTATTTCAGTAAGGATTATTGCACTAAAATCAAACACAGAATAGCGCACACAGTAGATCTTAACATTTTCACTGCCACAGGCGATAATAATAGGCTTTTGCAAAAAGCATAGATCCAGATGAGACGGCTCATATGAGCCGTCTCATCTGAATCTACGCTGTTTAACATTCAGTCTTTCAACTTTACGTATAAACTTCTTTTCAAGCAATAGTTTGTTAAAAAAGAAAAGCAGACGACAAAATGTCGTCTGAAATTTGGCACCGAAGGAGTTAATAGGATGGCTTGAAGTAAGCTTTTTTTTACCTTGATTTACACGATTTTTACTGATTTATTGGCCAATCTAAGGAGTAAAGAGTTAAGGACTCTTATCCGCCTATTTTAAAATGTCGCCAGCAATGAATTCACTTCAGGGAAGGCAACTCTGTCAAAATTGTTAACCACCCTTCTGAAAAGGGATTTACTCTAAAAGGAAAGAATTTGCTCCCCTTAGGAGCAAACTCTTACCTTTAAGGGTAGACCCCTTTTTCAGAAGGGCTTTGGTGTAAAGGGAAGTAAACAGAAAGTTACAAAAGCGTGTGTACCCACGTGTCCACTTCACTTCTCCAATTAAAGCTAAGCGTTTCCGAACAGGACTATGGACAACAGTGCAGATCCAGAGCAGACGCCACAAAACTTTGCGTATAATCAGGATCAAAACTGTTAGCCATTGAAGTAGCTATTTGTAGCATTTGACAGACAGACTGCACTTAAACAAAAGAAAGCAAGGGGGAAAGTGCCCATTTAAAAATGAAAAATTGTGTTGGCCTTCTTTTGATAGCTTGGCATTGATTGTGATTACATTGATAGATATATTGTGGCCAAGCATTTTGAAAAATTCTAAACGATTCTGATTATGCTGTGCAGCCTAAAAAACAAAAAATACATGCAAAAAAATGGATCAATACATAGATATATATTTTTATTTCAACAGAAAAAATAAGGTATATTGAACCCTCATAACAACGACAGCATTTGTTCCCAAAGATGTTGCCATTAAAATGAACTTGCTATTGTACAGAATACTTAATGTGCAGATTGATATGTAAGAAAGGTCTTGTTTTGTTCTTATTTTCTCATAGAACATATGATTTGGATATTTGTTAGAATCGCCTCGGTGAGGCGATTCTAACAAATATCCAAAACATATGTTTCTTTATAGTATTAAATACAATATTCTTGCATAATTTGTGACTCATTGTTACCTCTTAAGCGTAGGTGTCTGAAAACAAATTGTCATTAGAACGAATTTTGTCGTTGTATCGAGTGTCGGTATAAAGAGAGTTGTCTGTATTAACCTTACTTTTCTGTGCAATTCAAAAGTGTTGCATTTCTTTTTTGGGTCAGTATAGATATTATTTGCAGTGTACTTTAAAGATATTATTGAACAGTGGCGTTTATGGCATTAATCTCCATCCGGTGGTAGCTCAGGCGTTTGCAGGAGATTTATTGCTTAGGATTCAACAGACATTTGATAGGCAAAACAAGAAAATGGCCCTTATACCTTATGTAGAAACCAAATGCCCGAATCAGCTGAGACGTAATTACAACATAGTGGGTATCAGGTAAATATTTTATTTCTCCACGAAAACATATGTTATGGGTACTCATTAGAAGCGCCTCGGCGAGGCGCTTCTAATGAGCACCCACAGCATATGTTTCGTGGAGAAATAAGAAAAAATTCAGCACTTTTCAATTTTAATTAAAAAGCGCCCAATATATAGTAATAATGTGGCGCATTATGATCAGGACCTTCGTTGTCAGTTGTAATCTCAACTGATTGACTATGTCGACGAACAGAGAAGGACCTGGCCTTTGTTGTTCTCATTTGGGAAAAGGAACTTTTTTTCCATACTGCAAGTCATTTGTCATTGCGTTTAACATTAGTGACATTGGCTATTCGTGAGAACTCATAAACTGTTTGATATTTGCCAGTCATCTAACATTGATGTTACATTTATAATCATGAAAGCAAACGCATGTGCCTATACACAATAGAGTCGAGGAGAACAATTAATGAACCGAAACGAAAGGAAACGTACCTTCGAACATGTGCGCCCAGCGAAAATTCAGATCAGCCTGCGCAGTTCGCGCAGTCTGATCAGAATCTTCACTGCGCACAGTTTGGATAACCAAGGATGCAGAATTTCTTCATGCGGTCAACGAAGACTGACCAGACAGTGGGGATGCACAGACTTTTTTGCGTCTTCTCTGGGCGCACATGTCAGAAGGTACGTTTTCGCACTACGACTCATTTGTCTTTTGGGCCAGATCACTTCACCACTAACTTTGGCTTCCGTATCGTTGATAGAATTGGCCTGCGACGTCTCTCCGGAAAACTACGAAATCAATTCAACATGTAAAAGTCTATGGTGAGCAAAGGGCTTAGGATAGATGATGCACGAATAGGGCCCTTGTGCATTTGCGAACAACGCAGACCCTGATCAACATGCAGGAGTGCGCAGGCTGATCTTAGCCGCCGTTGCCCGCTTACAGAAGCAATTGCTATTGTAGTATATGTCGATGAACAGATAATGTCGAATTCAGACTGCACTGAAGCGCACGCTCATCTGGACCTTCGCTGTTCGCATATGGTATAAGGGCCTTTCCCCACGTTGCGCAACAATTGTAGAAATAGTGGTACCATATTTACCGTAAGTGTTCGGACATCATATCACTTTACGATACTTGTCCAAAATAATGAACAAATCCGCGTTCTGCTGCGTTCAGGACCGGATTCAGAGAGGGTTCGGGGACTCAAAATTTCATTTTTATAGGAACTTTTGGATAAGTTTAATAAATTTGGGGTACCAAAGTATGCACAGGTTTGCCAGTCGAGTACTTAGGGTACATCACGGTATTCAGATTTGAGGTATGAGTTAACTTATCTACTTCGAATGGACTCTTCAACCACAACTCTTTTGAACGGTCTATTTCCAATAATAGGGTTCTGTTGTCGCACCTACGTTAACATGAGCGACTTTGGTGTGCAAGGATCCGTCATTTCCTTCGTTAGTCCGTTCGTCCGTTCGTTCATCCGTATACTTACGTTCACCCTAGCGTCCACCATAAATGAATTCTATAAACTGTAACACTTTACAGTTAGTTTCATTTCACATTTTAGTAGCAGGTGCGACATAAACTTCAACGAATTTCTTTACATATTTTCAGTTTTATATTATTACTATGTTTTCTAGAAGTTCCTGTAGTTAATGCAAACAGTGCAGACCCAGATCAGACGCTGCACTCTGTGGCGTCTGATCTGGGTCTGCACTGTCTGCCAATTACCTTTTTGGGGGTCCCTAGACTAAAATGTGTTAATGCAACCTTGCATTTTCCCTTAGTCGAAATTAATGGAGGTTTTTGTCTGAAAACTATGTTAGTCTTACAAGACGCGCTCTGTTATTATTTGCAATTTAAAAGGCAGCGAAAAGCTACATCCATGTGTCGCATCTGAAAAAAAGATGCCCTAGGGCCATATGCCAAAAGAGAAGATCAGTCCGCTAAGTCCGATCGGGCGTTTTCTCGGTTCGCCTAATTGAGTCTGAAGAATCTAGAGAAGAAAGCGAAGGTTCTCACCAGATTGTGCGGATGAATAGGTTGGTCTTGGACTCTCAGCTTGGACCTCACTGTTCATGCAGGAACACTGGTGACCCATTTTGCATGATGTGAATCCAGCATAGGTCTAACAAGACGGATAATTTATCTTTATCTTCATTAGCGTAAATTCGATGTCAATACAACGGTTTGTGATGGAACTGGAATTCAAGAAAATAGACTAAATTGTCAGTTTTTACGGTGTGTGTGTGTGTGTGTTTGTGTGTGTGTGTGTGTGTGTGTGTGTGTGTGTGTGTGTGTGTGTGTGTGTGTGTGTGTGTGTGTGTGTGTGTGTGTGTGATTTTTTTGTATTTGTTTTTTTTTGTGTGTGTTTTTTTAGTATTGCGTGTGCGTGTTTTTATAATGTACGTTCCTAAAAGAAAAATCATTTCACTGAAAATGAAGTTTATTCGCGTATTATATGACTGACTATCGTTGTAAAATAATACAGGAAACTCGAATCTTTGCATAAGGTTTCAGAAAAATCAATTGTAAATGAAGTCTCTAGCTGTTTGCAAGATAGTGCATGAACGCAATTTGCGATCAAGGGGCGGCGAAGTTAGTGGTCCGAACAATTATACGTAATACGGACCGAATAATTATATGCAACTGGAACTATATCGGGATTAAACACGAGTGTTGGAGACATGTAAAACCGGGTCTACCCGTACGACCCCCGCCTCCACACGTTTAACTTGTTGACCGTTTCAAGGTGGCATTTCTGTTGCAGTTCCTTTCGTTTGGTTGCAAGTGTGGCTCCAGAGGCGGTTCGCGGGGTTCGACTGAAACTCACCACTCATCACGAAAACATATCTATATAATCTATACCCCCCTTAAACCCCATTATATTGTAAAATTTGGGTTCCAGAGGTATACATTATTTTTCTTATTTCTGCTCAAAAACATATATTTCGGCGAGGCGGTTCTAACGAGTACCCACAATTTATGTTTTGAGCAGAAATATGAAAAAAATATCAGAATTTTTATCTGAAAAATTTCAGTTTTTGGTGGTGAAATTTTCAATATATTTGAATAGGCGTGTTTTCGTAATTGTTGCAGGTCCCTTTCGTTTGGTCGCAAGTGCGGATCCAGAGGAGGTTAGCAGGGTTCGACTGAAACTCACCACTCATCACGAAAACATACCTATATAATTTATACCCCCTTAAACCCCACTTTTATATAGTAAAACCTTGTGTTACAGAGGTATACATTATTTTTCTTATTTCTGCTCAAAATCATTTATGTTTTGAGTAGAAATATGAAAAAAAATAGAATTTTTATCTGAAAAAAATCAGTTTTTTGTGGTGAAATTTTCAATATATTTGAATAGGCGTGTTTTCGTAATGTTGACTCAAAAGTTCAGTTTGAGTACCGTATTTACTCTAAAATAATCGTACGCCTTACGTTTTACCTTATACTTCTAAAATTTCAACATGACCATTTTACTACCTAAGAACGTGTCTACGCTGGACGAGTGCCAAACAGTATATACGCTGATCAGATGACGTGTTCTGCGGCGTCTGATCTGGGTCTATATTGATTGCTTAGACTTTTCTGTTCGAATACTTAGGGTACTGGATCAATTCGAATATTCTCAGAAACACTGACCTTCTCCTATTTATAAATTCTTGAGCCACCTCTGAATAGATCTCTTTTCATTTGTATACAATGTAGTACGTTTTTGACGCAGCGCTGTTTTTTATAGTCATTAATATAACTAATCATTTATCCGGTATTTTATTTTTCATTTCACTTAATTAAACGTTATTAAACCCTTATCCGGTACTTTATAGTCATTTTATGTAATTAAACCCTTATCTAGTACTTAACGAGAGTCATTTCAAGTGATTAAACACTTAGCCGGTGTTTCATACTCATTTCATGAACAGAACAGAACAGATCTTTATTGAGAACTCCAAAGGGCTATAAAGCCTATCAGGACATATCATTTAACAGTGTGATGGCGAATATACACAATGACAACATTTTACATACACAAATCTGTAGTAAGGCTCAGTACTAGTAAATATGTATTAATCCAAATGATTTGAAAAATTAGTTATCTGAACAACTACCCAGAAAGGACAAGCCAAAGTGATTGGGGCTTGTCTCTACCCGCTTTGGCTCACCTGTCTGGGCAGCTATTTTCAGCAGTAGAGTAGAAATCTGTGTTGTAATATACATCGTACTATTTATCCTTCAGACAAAATATTTGCAGACACTAATAAGACATAATATAGGAAATAGTAACATACGGAGAAGGTGTACACAGTTAAAATGATTTTATACATTGATTTTATTTATTTATTTTATTATTATTATTTTTTTTTATATATATATATATATATACTTTTGCTTTGTAACCTGGAGCATGAGCTACCAAAGGATATGTACAAAAGTGTTTATTTATGAATAGAGTAGAATAGAATAGATTTATTTCAAAATTCCAATAGGTGCCCTTGAGGATATAATACAAACATATACGATGGCATATGACATAGTCATTAAAGATACAAAAGCATTTTCTGTTATTACCTGAAAAAAAAAATCAATACATTGTGTATATAATTAATATTATGGGGTAATCAACATTATGTGGAGAAGATTATATCTCACAAAACAGGGAAATCAGAAAATTAAAACAGCAGGTCGTGAACAAACTCAGTTGCACCAGCCGTCTCTTGCCAGACATCTTAAAGAATCTCATGCTACAGGAACGTGTGGCGGACCAATGTCCAGCAGCACGTCCCTGCATGTAATTAAACCCTTATCCAGTACTTTATAGTCATTTCATATAATTAAACTCCCATCCGGTACTTTATAGCCATTTGATGGAATTAAACTCTTATCCAGGACTTTATAGTCATTCTATGTAATTAAACTCCCATCCGGTACTTTATAGTCATTTCATGGAATTAAACGCTTATCCGAGACTTTGTAGTAATTCCATGTAATTATACTCCCATCCGGTACTTTATAATCATTTCATGTAAATAAACCCTTATCTAGTACTTTATAGTCATTTCATGTAATTTAACTCTCATCCGGTACTTTGTTATCATTTCATGTAATTAAACCCTTATCTAGTACTTTATAGGTATTTCATGCCATCCGGTGTACTTGGAGGCTTGTGTTCTGTGACCATTTCTTGGTGTCTCCATATTTATTTTATGAGCCACAACGCGAGAAAACGTACCCTTGTCACATGTGCGCCCAACGAAGACTCAAATCAGCATGCACATCCGCGCAGTCTAATCAGAGTCCTCGTTGTCCGCATAAAGAAACTATGTGATGTCACAAAATTTCTCTGACGGCCAATGATGTCTATTACTTAGGCTGTCCCAAAGCAGCTGTGAAGAATTCTGAAACGCTACTGAGACAACCTGTAATTCATTTTTCGGTATTTAAGCACTTTTCTTTGTGATTGTCGCATTCCTTCATTTATCACCCAAGAAATTTGAGGTCTGGTAATAATGACAAGTCTAGACGAAATTAGTTATGTTTCTCGTTCTTAACCCTCGCTGTACGAGAAACGAAATCTGAAACGGTTCTGTATTTTGTCAGGCCAGTCAGTAAGCGGTAATGAACTTCTCCTTTTTCTCATGACTTGTCCCCGTACTGCTTCCTGTTCCGGCCGCGCATACGCACTTCAGGTTCTTATGGGTCTCTAAATTCTTATGATGCACCGGTTATTATATTTTAAAATGCCGCGTAAAAATTCAGCAGATGACTTATAGGGAATATTTTTTCCAGTTTTAAGTAGCCAATCTGCATGAAACATTACGAAAACACGCCTATTTAAATATATAGAAAATGTCACCTACAGAAACTGAACATTTTCTGATTAAAAACTCTTGAACTTTTTCATATTTCCGCTCAAAACATAGATTGTAGGTACTCATTAGAACCGCCTCGGCGAGGCGGTTCTAACGAGTATCCACAATCTATGTTTTTGAGAGGAAATAAGAAAAAAATGTATACCCCTGTAAACCCCAGTTTTACTGTATAAAAGTGGGGTTAAAGGGAGTCAAAATTATATAGGCATGTTTTCGTGATGTTTGACAATCTCTATTTTCTGGGAAAATAAGAAAAATATCATCAGTTTGTCATATTCTACCATAGAATGTTAAAGGTTTAAAAGCACTCTTCCAATTTGTGGACCCTACTTTAACCATTTTATCCCTTGAGTCCCCTAATAGCGGCATTCTGCGGTGTCTAATCTAGGTCTGCACTTTTTGCCAATTACGCTTTTGGGGGTCTTCAGAATAAAATGGGTTAAGTATATCTCACAGCGTCTGTTTTGCAATTAAAGTATTTTCTTCGAAACAAAATAAAAAACAAAAAAAAATATCTTTTAATGTTTTTTAAATGCTCTTACGACTATTAACCATATAAAGAGCTGAAGCTGGAAAATAAAAACAACTTCCGCGTAGGCTGCTCTGGTTCTCCATTGTCGTATATGACTGAGGTCTTTCGTGACTTGACTGGATTACCAGTAACAAGGATATGTCATCTGAGACAAACCGTTTCAGTCCTGCTGTTTTGTATGTTTACGAGTAAAACAAATTGAAATTAAGTCGGTGAAACTAATTTCATAGAACCTTGAAAGTATGTGTTTATTTGTATTCTAAAAGACCAATCAAGACAAATAATTGCTCGTAGCGCTGATTAATGTCCTTTCTGCTTCCTGAAACAAAATGCCAAAGTTGAGTCAAGGCTATCAGAAAACTATTTTGTGTCATAATGGATAACAGATGAAGGATTATGGTCGCGTCTGCTTGCTTTAGCGACATATATGTGTCAGGTTTTCTGTCCGTCCGCTCCATTCTTTATTTCTATATCAACAATTATGTCAACCCTAGCGTTAAAGGAAACAGCTATACTTTAGGGGAAACTACAAAAATGGTTTTTACCCCCTCCCCCCCAGCCCCCCCCCCACCCCCCGCCACACACACACACACCACAACCACCACCAACAACAACATCCTCGCCCCCACCCCGCTTCTGAAAAGGGGCCTACTTTAAAAGGAAATAATTTGCTTCCCTTTTGGAGCGAATTATTTCCTTTAAGAGTAGATACCTTTCCAAGACGTATCCTGAAAAAGGGGTCAATTTAAAAAAGGAAACAATTTGCTCTCGAGTGTGCGCAAATTCAGAAAATGTCAGAAAATGTACTTTTGACATGCGCGCTCAACGAACACTCAAATCAGCCTGCGCTTTCGCGCAGTCCGATCAGAGTCTTCGTTGCCCACATGAAGAAACTTTGTATCCTTGACAACCCATAATGCTCCCAGTGAATGCAAATGCGCAGGCTAACCTGAACATTCTTTGGGCACACATATCCTAAAGTACGTTTTCTGACGCTTCTGACGTTTTCTAACGTTGCGGCTCATTTGTATATTTAAGATACAGTCGACTCTCGTTATTTCGAAGTCCAAGCGACTCTCTGAAATATTTCGAGATATCCGAACTTGGCATATCAGATTTGCAGAATTCAGGAAAAAATAAACTGAACATTCACATTTCACAAACGAATATGTAATTCGACTCCTAAATTTAGGGATATATTGAAAATATTGTAGAAGAGAGGAGAAATTGCTCTTTTCCACAATATTTTGTTACCTGTTGTTAGTTTTCCATGTTAAAACAGAGACCAGGTTTTCACTTCGAGATAAGCGGTTATTTGAGATAAGGGACGTCGAGAGAACGGGAGTCAACTGTATAACGCTAAGATGTGTGCTGAAAAGTACGAAGCCTAAATGTGACATTGTGTTTTGAGTAAGCATGTTTTGTGTTTGTAGTTTGTGACGTGATGGCCGTGTTTTGACATTTAAAAGTTACGACCAATGCATTGGCAGCCCGTGGCCAATGACTTTCCCTTTACAGGTATTTCTTATAGTGAAGCTTATAAAAAAAAAAAAGCAAAAAAAAAGCTGAACACCTTTTCCTGTTACACCTCACTTTCTTTTATGCCCTCTATCGCACCCTTGAAAGTCAAAACGCACATGTCAAAAGTCGTGACACAAAGGCGAAAACTCAAAACATAAAATTCAAATGTCAAACACGGAAGTCACATCTTACAAACGCAGAGCTCAAAACATCCTTACACAAAACACAATGTCACGAAGAGGCTTTTGAACGCAGCGTATGAAACTCGCAAAATCTAAACCATTACGAAAACACGCTTATTCAAATATATAGAAAATTTCGGCTCCAAAAACTGAAAATTTTCAGATAAAAAGCTATAATATTTTTCTTATTTCTGCTCAAAACATAGATTGTGGGTACTCGTTAGAACCGCCTCGCCGAGGCGGTTCTAACGAGTACCCACAATCTATGTTTTTGAGCAGAAATAAGAAAAATAATGTATACCCCTGTAAACCCCAGTTTTACTATATAAAAGTGGGGTTTCAGGGGGTCAATATTATAAAGGCGTGTTTTCGTGATGCAGCGAAAAAGAATGCCCTATATAAGCCGTAAGATACATTGATAGTTATAACGCAGGTTTTCCTGTCGCCCGGTCACGATCAGGAAGAAGACGAATATCCTTTGGTATTTTGACGTCTTGTTTACCAGCGGGAATTCTGGGATAATTTGTGGTTCCAACGTTCCATCATTCTTACATGTGATGTAAATTACATGTAATATAAATTACATGAGAAAACGGCGACATTTCTTACACGGACTATAATTGATGTGCAGCGCGGGTAAAAAGGCCCTTATACTATCATGCGAGCACGGAAGGCCCCAGATCAAACTGCGCATTTGCGCAGTCTGATCAGCGCCTTCGTTGCCCGCTTATTGAATTAGTGCTTACAGAAGAATATATCGAGGAACTGAGAAGGCCCTGATCAGACTGCGCGGATGCTTTCTCTGTTCGCATATTACATAATGTCCGTTTTTCTATGACGCATATCAATTATGCTCCCTTAAGAAAAGCAATGCCCTTCACATAATACGTGAACAGCAAAGAAAACCCCATGCCAGCATACCTCTTCATACAATAGGGACCAGAATCAACGTGACGCGAACCATAATAAATCGACTTTCATACAATATCAGGACAAAAGCGAATGCCCAGATCAGGCTGCGAACCTTCGAAATCCGGTCATGGCCTCCTCTGTTCGTCGATATAGTGAACAGTATCCAAAGATTTACTAAGCGACGTCGAAGGCCCGGATTAATAACGCGAACTCGCAGGTTGACTAAGGCCCTCGCTGTTCGCATATGGTATAATCTACCTTTTTTCTATATTACGCAACAGACTATGGGAATAACGAAGATTCTGACTGATCTAAGCCGGTGTCAGGTTTGTCAGTATTCTCCCTACATTGACCTTGGTATGCTATTTGTTCTTTATACATCGCATTAATAATTGTTTTCCTGTGACTTTAAAGACATTTCTTTAGCATTGTCATTGTTGATGTGATGTTCCAGACATGTTCTGTGATCGTCTTTTGCAAAAATTAAAATTAAAATTCCCATCACGAAAACATGCCTATACAATTTTGACCCCCTTAAACCCTACTTTTATATAGTAAAACTGGGGTTTACAGGGGTATGCATTATTTTTCTTATTTCTGCTCAGAAACATAGATTGTGGGTACTCGTTAGAACCGCCTCGCCGAGGCGGTTCTAACGAGAACCATCTATGTTTTGAGCAGAAATATGAAAAATATCAGAGTTTTTTATCTGAAAATTTTCAGTTTTTGGAGGTGAACTTTTCTATATATTTGAATATGCGTGTTTTCGTAATGCATGGCGGAAACTCTACCAAGTGTGCCTCTCCCATTGGAGCAACTCCTTTCCTTTAGAGAAGATCTCTTTTTTAGATACAAAAGTTATTTTGCTTGTAAAACATGGCGGAAACTGTGTACGTGTAGTAAGTTCCCTTAAAATACGGTGTTCTGACTTTCATCCAATTGGCGCCTGATCACTTGTGTCCTTGGTGGAACCTAGCATAATTCTTCTACTGATTTCCTTCGATGGGTCTGGCTGTCGTTGAGTCTAAAAGTTTGTTTCATAACACAATCGAATTTCAATGGCTCAAGCATCTAGGCCATGAAAATGTGTTCAATTCATGGGTATAGTTTGAGTCATTAAGGGTTAAACATAGCGCCCGAGATAATATACACAACATCCATCAGACCAATTCTCGAATGTGGCAACATTGTGTGGGATAATTGTGCTAATTACGAGAAAAAGGAGCTCGAAAAAATACAACATGAAGCAGCCAGAATCGCAACAGGAGCTACACGACTCGTTTCTTTACATAATCTCTATAACGAGATCAAATGGGAGTCCCTCGATGATGCGATTCTGATGAGTACACACAACATACGTATTCATCATAAAATAAGAGATTTAAATGTTTTATTTTTTTTTTTTTTTTTTTTGGGGGGGGGGGGGGGCGGGGGGTGGGGGGGCTATCTCGGAAGAATTTCCTTAGGATTTTAAACAAGTTCGAATCAGCCATGGTAAACGAGCCATTGTTGTTCGAGTCATTGATATATACTGTTGTTGTTTGGTTTTTTTAAATGTTCTTCTCTGAACGAGTCGTAAAAGACATCGCTAGATCATTCCTCGACATGTTGAGGCTTAATCTACAGGTTTTAAAAGCTTAGTCATAACATATTTATCTTGGACATAAATGTCTGAGCAAATAGTGCAGACAGAAAAGAAAGTTTTATCATGGTCTGCACAGTCTGCTACTCAGACAGCACTTTACTGGATGCATTACCAGATAAACAAGTGGACGTTTCAATTTATTTAAAATAAATCACATCAAGTAACTTTGCAAAGATTAATCGTTTCTATTTAAATGTGACAGAAACGTTAATCAAAATATTTGTATTTTAGTTGTAGCTGGTTTCGTATGTTTGAAAATTGATAAAAGCATTGTTTAAGGGAACTTGATAAACTTGGTAGATTTTCTGTTATATGTCAAAAGGGAGAAAACTTTTGTGACTTCCCGTATTTTTTGCGCAAGTTCTCCCTGAAAAGGGGTCTACTCTAAAAGGAAAGATTTCACTCTCATAGAAGATCCCTTTTTAGAAGGGATGCCAAACAATTGTTACAGTATTGCGTACCCTGACAATGTATTCATTCCCCTACACATTCAGACTTGCAACAAAGAAATGCATTTTCGTTTTATATGCATGGCACAACTTGCTGATGGAGTACTTAGTGGACAGTGATAAATTCGCAAGACAAAAGAAAATGCACTTGTAGAGAGTTGCGGCTAAAAGAATAGATTTGTCGGGGTTTCTTTTCTTTGTAAAAGCATAGGCTATCACTTAAAATTTCCGAGCTGAGAAAAGTCTCCCAACATGAAAATGAGAAGTTAACGGCCTACGATCGCTTACTTGAATAAAAGAGCCATAAAACGTATTAACCCTAAGTTTTCAGGCGGACAGGTCTGAGCATACATTGTAGATCCCGATCACACAGTTAGTTATAGCGTGTTTTTTTTTACTCTGAGAAGAAAATTTGCAAACTTTTGTCACGAATTGGTCGTAACTAACTGTGCAGCAGAAGTTTTATTCTATTCTTTGTTTTTTTATTTTTGTTTTTTGTTTGTTTGTTTTTTTGTTGTTGTTTTTTTGTTTGTTTGTTTTTTGTTGTTTTTTTTTGCTTTGTTTTTGTTTTGTTTTTAAACTATGTTTATCCTTGAGTAAAATGGCAGCAAATTATGCAAAAATCTATTGGATAGGCAGTTTGGTTATAGGTTTTCACATTGCTGTTAAGGAACATTAGTAATTAAAATCAATCAGTTGAGAAAAGCAAAAATATTTATAATAAAACATTTCGAAAAAAACACCCATGTTTGGCCATAAAACTCATTGTACTGTGATTATTTGAAAACAACAAAAAATAAAAAAAATAAATAAATAAACAGCTAGAAACAGAAAAGACAAATGATTCCTGTTAAGATACTATCAATCACCAATAAATATTTATATTTACATTACAATGCAAAGCGAAAAAACATTTTCCAATGGATGTCGAAAGCATACTAAGGTAAATACAGTACATCATAGTTTTAAAACCTTCATGTGCAATTCGTACGTGTAGGAATCGCCATTGTGATAAGAGTGCCGGTTACCAGTGGTTACTACTTCTTCCTAGCTTCGGGAGTCCGTCAATATGAGTATTCAGTGCACATGCGAACAACGAAGTCCTGGCCCCGGAGTTATAAAACTTTTTTCATGCTCAACTTCAGCTGAGCATGAAATTTGTCCTGCTAATAAATCTCAAATTACTAACAACTGCAAATTCTTTCTTGCTAAACATAGCTAAGCATGAAAATTTCTCTGCTAATGAATATGAAAATGCCAACTACTGTTGGCATTTTTATATTAATTAGCAGAGAAAATTTATGCTCAGCTGAGTTGAGCACGAAAAAAGTTTTATAACCTCGGGGCCAGACTGCGCGTTCTGGTTATACGTTTCGGAGGTATTTCAAGCGAAGCTGGTGACCCCGATCTGATTGTCCGATATCGGTCTTCGAACATATTGGTTAGATTGTTTACTGACGAGGCTTTTTTAATTGAAGTTTAAGCTATTTCGGATTAAATACAGTTCACATGCCAAAAACTATTTCATTTCTGAAAACAAAGTCAAGATACATTAAGATCGTTCAGGTATTTTGTTGTTCTATGAGCTAAACACTAAAGCTCCCGTCACACTGCCACGAGTGCTACTACATTCGGCGAGTTGGTAACTCGCCACATGTCGAGGAAATGTGGGACAGATGCCCTGCATGTCGTTTGAAGTTGAACACATATCTTCATATCTCGCATATTGTCGGGAACTGTCTACGTGAATTTTAAACCGTTTAAAATTCTCGCCGTCCTAGGTCGTCTCGTAGTAATCTCGCATTTCATCTGTACATTGTCGAAAAACTGTCGTAAACATTGTCGCATATTGTTGCGCGTTCTCGTGTGTTCTCGCGGTTTCTGAACAACTGTAGAATCATGGCGACATACTACGAAATAAAGCAGGTAACCTACGACTGGCTCCTATAAACTATACCGAGATACGGCGTTTACTGCGAAATTTCTTCGAGGAATTGCGATAACTCTTCGACAGTGTATGGGCTTTCTCATGCGAGATCACATGATACTGTCCTATAAATAGATGCTGCGTTGCTTTACAGCATTCCGTTTTACTTGCAGCGTTTGTACAGGGCAAATCATCTTCCAAGCAGGCACACGACGTTTATACAACGTCGTCAATGTTAATGTAACGTCATGACGTTGCATCGACGTTGAGGCGACGTTGTATAGACGTCTTGTTTCTGCTGGATATTATGGCACATACGAATAAGGGGAAGAAGGCAAGAGCCTTCTAGGGGGCTCGTCTCCTATTTCTGCTATGGCGAAAAAAGAAAAACAGTGGCGGTTGCAAGATCATCGTTTTGTTGGTTTAACTCGAGAGTAAACGACTATGAACCTTGCTCATTGATGTGCATCTTATTATACCCAAAAACCTGTTCAACTCGTACAGAAGTCGCATTTTAATCGAATCAGATCGTATAAAGTCGTTCTAAGTCGTACCTAGTCGTTCTAATGTCGCGTCCATTCGTTCACTTGTCGTAATATATCGTACTATATCAAAAAAATTCGTATGTAATCGAACAAAGCGCATATAAACTCGTGAAAACTTGTAGTAATGTCGAAGAACTGTCGAACAATCTCCGAATGTCGTATAAACCCTTAGAAAATCGCTAGAATCTCGTGTAATTTTGCCAAATATATCGAAGAGATATCTAAGGACACCGGCACAAATACTTTGACAAGAAAACATTGATGCAAAGCATCAACACGCCGGGAAACTAATCTGTCATGCATTACTTAACTCCCTATAGATCGTAGTATAGTGAAAAATGTTATAATTTATGAAAGGTTGTAATTATATAAATTATCGCAGTACTCAACGATAAAACATTATAGACGTTATCAGAGCTATGTAAAAATAGTCAACTATGATCGTCTGTTTTCTAGCCCGCATATATAATTACATGTCGCCATCCATAGCCTAGGCCGAACATACTATATCCGAAATCATCTATGTAGCAGTGTTTCGTTCTTTTCTCCACTCATAACGTTTTCTTTCGA
Source organism: Anodontia alba (assembly GCA_964016985.1). Taxonomy (NCBI): domain Eukaryota; kingdom Metazoa; phylum Mollusca; class Bivalvia; order Lucinida; family Lucinidae; genus Anodontia; species Anodontia alba. The sequence goes on from OZ024827.1 coordinate 38,337,788, forward strand.
CCCAAATCTTTCCATGCTTCAATATCAAATTAAACTGTATTATTAAACCAGCTTATAATCCGTTCGATTTGAGAATGCATATTTCCAATGGTAAACAAAGAAAAATATCTTTTGTTTCTTCTTCGTAGTACGACGAAAACAAAAAACGAAATGAAAAAATTCAAACGTGTACGAATATTGAAAGCAACAAGCTCACTTCAGGTCGAATGGTCAAATTGGGGCTCCTACGGGAAAACTGCTCATTTCTCTTTTAAATGAGCAAAACCCACATTGCTACATTCATTCTACACAATACTTCCCAATTTTTATTTCACTATGTTACCAATAGCATAGTTCTCTGCTGTAAAAGTGTGACTTTGAATAATGAAAAAAAAAAGTGGCGGGTGAATAGTTATATATAACCCCACTAAGAACCCCATAGAACTGGAAGACAAATGCATACACATTTTACAAAAAAAAAAAACCTCAAATAGATACGCCGCGTAAATCAAACATTGTGCTAGAGAACTCTTGGTCGTCCGCAACGAGTAACGACGAGTTTCATCTCGTTGTATTTAGCCGCATGTCGCCTAAAATGTCGTGACAGTGTGACACGGACTTAAGCATGATGGGTAAACAATTTAGCAGGCGACATTTTGTTTCAGAAAACAGCCTTTGACATAAGACAATTTGCATGAAATGTCAAAGTTTATTTCCTGGAGAAAATTAAGAAAAAATATCATCAATTGGTTGCCTGCTTAATTTGCCATTTAATCTGTAAGCACAATCAGCACAATCAGCAAAGGGGAAATATTCTGACTGTATATCTTTTAGCAGTGGAATTTTTGATAATCTCTCTTCCATTCTGGAGACACGACGATGTGTTTAAAATATTGCTGGACGAGTGGCAAACAGTGAAGACCCTGATCAGACGCCGCGTTCTGCGGCGTCTGATCAGGATCTACACTGTTTGCTCAGTCCTAATGAATTGCATGCAACAGACAGCAAAGATCCTGATGTGACTGTCAGGATACGCACGATGATCTGAACATGTGAATATTCGGACAAATTTTATACATTTTGGATCCCAAAGGGCACTTGACGTTTATACAACGTCGTATTAACCGCGATGCAACGGCATGCATCGTTGTATACGTCATGTGCCCACTGGAGTATTTACCCTAAATGTTCGCATATCTTAGTACTTACCTTATAGTTCTAAAATTTCAACAAGTCATTTAACTACCAATTGATGTGTCTAGTTAAAGGACGACTGGCAAACAGTGAAGCAACGTCTGATCTGGATCTATACTGTTTGCTCAGACCCGTCTGTCCGATTACGCAGAGTATGTACGGTAATTTGCTCAAACTCGAACCCTGAAATTTTAACGCCCTTTAATCACCCTGGATCCGCCCTGTGCCAATATATTTTTCAGAATCTAATGATCCTATAAGTGGACAGAAGACCATGATCAGACTGCGCAAATGCACAGTCTGATCTTGGTATTCGTTGTCCGCTAGTATCAATGACCCGAATACACATTTCTCCTGACGTCATCCATTTTATCTACTTTCAGAGTATCATTAACAGAGAAGTTTGCTAATTACTATGGTAATCTCAGAGGCCTGCTGTTGGGTTCGAATCTCGCCGGCCGTCGGGCAAATCCGGATAACATCTTCCCGGAAGAGGCACAGCTGACGGCATACAAAAAAGAAAAAGACAAAGACAACAAAGAAGGTACGAGTAAGTATAATAAAAACTCATTTGGAATATTTTTGGCTGTATCGTAATTATCCTGTATATTCGGATACCTTCACCCCTTATCCTTAATTATGAACAAGTTGGTTGACGCTTAGCACTCTGGGTAAAATTTTCAGCACACGACATATTGAAATACTTTTCTTATTTTGACCAGAAAACAGGATTTGACATTTAATGCAAGCTGTCTTCAATGTCGAATCATGTTTCCTGGGAAAAAAAGACAATTGCCACCAATTTGTTGTCTTCTGAATTAGCCCATAGAGTGGTATATGTTAAACTTGTGACAACATGAAAGCACCTTGGATATTTTCAGTGACGTAAAGCGTTCCCGAACATTTGCGAACGTTAGCAAACTTTCCGTTCAATTGTGCCAGTTTTCTGTGGACTGTAGACAGTGTCCTGTCTACGAACAATACAAGGGTGAGTCAATAAGTAACCAGCCTGTCCCATTTCCGATAGACCGAGACGGTCACGATTTTCATGCTTTGTTTCAATATATGATTTATACATGGGTACAAAATTACACGCGTATCGAGTCATTCTTTAATAAGATATTGAATGGCAAACATGGCTTGTGATGCAAAGGCATGCTTTTCATCTAAAGTTGAGTACCGTGCTGTAATTCGGTACTTGTATTTAAAAGGTAAAACAGGCAAGGACATACACGGCGAGTTAGCCGATGTTTATGGGTCTTCTGCACCATCTTATGCTCAGGTTAAATTCTGGGTAGGGACATTCAAACGCGGTTGAACGTCTTTAGAAGATGAAGCCAGGTCTGGACGCCCACTGGATGCCACCGACGAAGAAATGTGTAAGAAAGTTCGGGATCTGGTATACTCTGATAGGCGAATTCAGGTGGAAGAAATAGCGCAGGCATTAGGCATTTCACATGGTAGCGTTTCAACAATCTTACATGATCGTTTAGGTATGCGCAAGCTAACAGCCCGTTGGGTCCCCAAATCCCTTAGCGATGAGCAAATGGCAACCAGAGCATCAGTATGCGGCGCCTTGTTGACGCGTTTTGGGTCAAAAGATGATTTTCTTTTGCGTCTGGTGACTGTAGATGAGACTTGGGTTCATTATTATGAGCCAGAGAATAAAGCTCAGTCGTCAATGGGTAGGGCCTGGGTCCCCGAGACCAAAGAAGTTGGCAAGGTGATGGCCACAGTATTTTGGGACGCAAAAGGCGTTATTATGTTGGACATTTTACCCAAGAGAAGTACAATAACTGGAGTGTACTATGCAAACTTGTTAGACCAGCTGAGAATCGCCATCCGTGAAAAACGCCGAGGTAAACTTTCTAAAGGTGTTTTGCTGCAACAGGATAACGCGAGAGTTCACACTTGCAAAGTTGCAATGGATGCTGTAGAGTGAAACGGGTATGAATTAATACCACATCCTGCCTGTTCGCCTGACCTAGCTCCTAACGACTTCTTCCTATTCCCAAACTTGAAAATATCCGTGGACTTCATTTCCGGTCTGATGAAGAAGTCGTGACGGCAGTTGAGGAGTGGGTCAATGGAAAGGACCCTGACTTTTTCAGTTCTGGGCTGATGGCACTTGAACACCGTTGGTCTAAGTGCATCACACTAGAGGGCAATTACATTGAAAAAGAAGAGGTGGATCTCAACCGGAAATAAGTTAGGCTGGTTACTTATTGACTTACCCTCGTACCTTCAAGTACACAAAAATGGCGGCCAGTACTGCATGCTTATTTGAGAAAAAGTGATTACTGCTTTTATATTAGTTATTTGATCATATATCAAAGATAAAGATACATGATCTGAGATCAAGTCTCATCAAGAAGAATAACAGCCACTCTCTTCTTTGAGATTGCATGTAGACTGGCTCCGGACTCCAGTGGCTAAATGTTTATTTTTATAACCATGTTTGATAAGCTACTAAAATAAAACCAAAATAGTATCATGACTATAAAGGCTGGTTACTAGTGACCAGCCTTTATCGTCATGATATTATTTCAGTTTTATTTAGTTGATTATCAAACAAGAGTATAAGGATAAATATTTAGTCACTGGAGACTGGAGCCAGTCTAGGTTACACGTGACAGGTTCACAATTACCATTCGAAGATACCAGATAGTTTGCATAAACGTTCACGAATGTTCGGCTTTATTGAACGCAACCCTTTTGTATCAGAAAAGTGCTCAGCGATTGGAAAAAATGTAGACGCTGTTCAGAGCAGTCTGATCAACGTATATACTATTTGCTGTGATTATTCTGCCTGAATTTAAAGGATAACAACGATATATGACAGTGTACAAGGAAAGCGTTTTATACTTGAAAAAACGTCAAACTGGTGATATGACACATAATTACCCACAAGGGTTGACGTACCATTAATCTATTTTAGTCTCAAAAAGGGTAAGTGGCAAACAGTTGACTCAGATCAGACGCCGCAAACACACACACACACACACACTATATATATATATATATATATATATATATATATATATATATATATATATATATATATATATATATATATATATATTTATATATATATATATATGTTGAGAGTTAATCATTAATAGTGCAAATAATTTGTTTACCTGAGGCCTTTCGGCTTTCGCCTTCTTCAGAGGTTTTCTATTTTAAACAAAAGACATAAAAATGTAAAATTTACGTATAAAAGATTGTGCCCTTTTCGGGCCCATGTTATCTAGCCCGCTGCGACTTAATAACTGAGCGTGTTTAGATATATGTGAAATGTAAACAATACGCGTAAACACAACGTGCAAAAAGTAGAAAGTTTATCTTCAAAGCGTATAAAGCTTATCTTTACTATCAACACCACTGTGTCCATAAACGCAATGTATACGATGCACATAAACCCTACACCAAAAGGGATATACACCAAACTGAGTGTTTTACACCAATACATAAGGCAAATGGGCCCAACTTGCGTAAAATCATATGAACAAAACGTACCACATAAACTGTCGCATGCCCTGACTTAGGAACGATGATTCCCTCTACTGGTCGCCCTTGTTGATCCCATATGGCCGTAGAGTGTTCAGACGTCGGATCCAATAGCTCTCTCTTGCTTTCTTGGTTCGATCCGTCCACTCCGGGTTATGGTCTAAGCAACAAAGGGTGGCGTGGTCGAGGAAATCATGCTCCGGTGAACAGAAATGTTCTGCGACAGGAGACCTCTCGAACCGCTTGTGTTTCCAATCATCTCGGTGGCCATTCATCCGTTGGTTCATATGATCACCGGTTTCACCAACATATTGCTTTCCACACTTGGTGCATGTAATAAGGTAGACAACATTGGTTGTCTTACAACTGGTGTTGCACCTAAGCTTGATTATTGCCCCAGACGCTGACTTCGCGATCTGCGTGGGGGTTATCATTTTGCAGGTTTTGCATCTTGCTTTGCCGCACGGTCGTGTCTCCCCAAGTGGTTCATCATCACGCATGTCTGGTTTGAGCTTGGCACGTACAAGAAGATCCCGCAGACTCTTGGGTCTTCTGTAGGCCATGGTCGGTCTTTCTGTAAAGATCTCGCTCAAAGTGCTGGAGGACTCAATGATGGGCCAATGTTTGTTAACTATTTCCCTTACTTTTGGCAAGTCTGGGTGATATGTCAACACGAAGGGGAGAACGTTTGACTCGGATTTAAGCCTGTAAGAAAGTAAGTCTTCTCTCTTTTGTTGCCGTGCTCTCTCAATGGCAAGTGAAATTTCCTGTTTCTGATAACCCCGTTTGCAGAGGTGGTCAGTCAGTTCTCTTGCTCTTGATTCAAAGGTGTCCGAATCAGAGCAGATACGTCTGAGGCGAAGTGCAAGGCTGTAAGGAATATTTTTGCAGCAGTGTTTCGGGTGGCAACTTGTGGGTAGGAGATACTTTATGTGGTACGTTTTGTTCATATGATTTTACGCAAGTTGGGCCCATTTGCCTTATGTATTGATGTAAAACACTCAGTTTGGTGTATATCCCTTTTGGTGTAGGGTTTATGTGCATCGTATACATTGCGTTTATGGACACAGTGGTGTTGATAGTAAAGATAAGCTTTATACGTTTTGAAGATAAACTTTCTACTTTTTGCACGTTGTGTTTACGCGTATTGTTTACATTTCACATATATCTAAACACGCTCAATTATTAAGTCGCAGCGGGCTAGATAACATGGGCCCGAAAAGGGCACAATCTTTTATACGTAAATTTTACATTTTTATGTCTTTTGTTTAAAATAGAAAACCTCTGCAGAAGGCGAAAGCCGAAAGCCTCAGGTAAACAAATTATTTGCACTGTTAATGATTAACTCTCAACATATAGTTTAACGCCTATCATTTCAGCATCCTTTCTGGATCCAGTGCTACCAAAAAGATTTTTTGTTAGATGTTATGCTCCTTTTCCCTACCTATATATATATATATATATATATATATATATATATATATATATATATATATTGGAAGATTGGCAGTTCGATTTTAGGTATGTCAGGCTGTGATTTAGATATTCCTAGAGAAAAATGGCTAAACTGTTTGCAAACAGTGGAGACCCTGATCAGAAGCTGCGTTCTGAATTGAGTCTGCACTGTTTGCCAGTTACCCCTTTGGGGCTCTCCAGACTAAAATGGTTTAACATTAATTCCCAGATATCTTTAATGGACTTTTCTATCGTGCAAAAATCTATTGAAAGGGGCGTTCTATAGAAACTGCATTATTTATTTTATTTACTTATACTCTTGTTTGATAATCAACTAAATAAAACTGAAATAATATCATGACGATAAAGGCTGTTCACTAGTAACCAGCCTTTATAGTCATGATACTATTTTGGTTTTATTTTAGTAGCTTATCAAACATGGTTATAAGAATAAACATTTAGCCACTGGAGTCCGGAGCCAGTCTACATGCAATCTCAAAGAAGAGAGTGGCTGTTATTCTTCTTGATGAGACTGTGGTAACTTCCCATTTTGTCTATTCCCATATCGTCTACTGTTTTTATTCACATTTCGTCTACTCCATTTCTGAGGGTCATTCCCATTTTATCTACTTTTTATTCAACCTATATAATGACCAAGATCTGGACCAAAACTGTTCAGATCCAGTGTTGAACCAGATGGGCATAAGTTTTCAAGTCTGATCCTACACTGGTTGATTTGCCCGATTGCAATGTTTTCCATACACAATAGATGAGGATGGATAATAAGGGAAACAGGCACACCAACAGGGTAGAAACAGGCACACTTCCTTAAGTCTGATCTGGGTCTACACTGGCTGCTTTGCCTGCTTGCCATGTTTTTTTTTTCATACATAATATAGGTTTATATATGATCTTGAAAAGGCTGTATTGGTATGAAAATACCCCCAGTAGACGAAATGGGAAAAAAATGTCAAATTAATGGACGAAGTGAGAATAGACGAAATGGGAATAAACGATATCGGCTTCATTGTCATAAATAATTGATATCACGACAAACTATGCAGACTCTGATCAGACGCCGCTTTCTTTGATATCTGTTCACCATCTATACCGTTCGTAAAGGTCCATTTTTGCGAGCGCTACCCATTAATGGGTTATTTATTATCATTTGTTATGATTTTTATCATTTTGTAATGATTTAAAGGATTTCCCTCTCGTGTTAAGAGAAATTTTGTTTCTCATAAAATAGAAATTCCATTTAATTTCATCTTCGAAATGGTTGTTTACACACGTTGAAATCAATAGTAATTGAACAGGGCTAGGCAAAAAAGGACGTTTTAGCATAAGCTAAAAGCGAAAACGCCCTGATTAGCCACTTGCCTGCCATCAATCTGGGTTACACCTTTTCTGCAATAAATAGCTGATCAGAATATTGGAATAATGTAGAGCGTGTTCGCGAACGGCGAAGGCCCTGATCAGACTGCGCGCATGCGCAGTCTGATCAGGGCCTTCGCAGTTCGCATGCGCCACAAGACGCCTGCAGTCTTTGAGTAATTCAGCGCGTATTGTTCTTGTGTCAAGAGGGAAGATAATTAGTCTTCCATGAACGAATGCCTTTGAGGCACAACTTCGCTTTGTTTTCATCCAAAAGTACCCAAGGCATGGAATTTTGTTTTTAGCGCAACTACGCTATGCAATTGACATTTTAGTTGTTGATGTCGTCGTCGTCGTCGTCGTTGGTGGTGGTGGTGGTGTTCCTCCATATTCTTTTCGCTTTGTTTGACCGTTCGTCCGTCACACTTAACTTTGATATTTGACAGATATTGGGGCTGAGAAGTAAATCGCCTAGTTGACTTTTGAAGTAATATCGGATTGATTTTATTAGAGATGCCACTTTTCAAGTTTGACATTTTGCAGAGACAAGCATATGCATATATGGTTTGGTTCTTTTGTTGTTGTTGTTGTTGTTGTTGTTGTTGTTGTTGTGTGTGTGTGTGTGTGTGTGTGTGTGTGTGTGTGTGTGTGTGTGTGTGTGTGTGTGTTTTGTTGTTTGTTTGTTTTGTTTGTTTTTTTTTTGTTTTTGTTTTTTTGTTGTTGTTTTTGTTGTTGTTTGTTTTTTTGTTGTTGTTTTGTTTATTTGTTTGTTTGTTTTTGTTGTTGTTGTTTTGTGTGTGTGTGTGTGTGTGTGTGTGTGTGTGTGTGTGTGTGTGTGTGTGTGTGTGTGTGTGTGTGTGTGTGTGTGTTTTGTTGTTTGTTTGTTTGTTTTTTGTTTTTTTTGGTTTTTTTTGTTGTTTTTGTTGTTGTTTGTTTTTTTTTTGTTGTTGTTTTGTTGATTTGTTTGTTTGTTTTTGTTGTTGTTGTTGTTGTTGTTTTTTATTTTGTTGCTGTTTGCGGTTGTTTTTGTTTTCTCGTATCTATATATAGTATTTTCCCTTATGTTAACATCATATTGCTAGCATATTGATGAAAGACATTTTACGTCTGTGATAATATTAGAACATTAGAAACGTGAACACTGAAAAAATGCATTATATATTCATTAACATGTCTCTACCCAGCGTACACATGGCCTTTTTAAGAACGTCGCATTTACGTCGATACAACGTCATGAATTACAAAATATTTTAAGAAAAAGTAAACAAAAAAAAATAGAGAGAGTGTTCTTTTTCAGTCTGGTTGGTAGAATGTCCAATAATGTCAAATAAAGACTCCTTAAAAAGTGCTAAAAGCAAATTAAAAAAGAAATATTAACTTTGTTTCAGTTCTTTAGAAATGCCTTATGTTTTGCCTGCGTGGGATAACTGTTTAATATGCATCTCTTAACGCTTAGCCTGTTGCCAAAATTAAGCAGACGACATTTTGAAATACTTTTCTTTTTTTTCCAGAAAATAAGGTTTGGATTTTCATACGATTTGTCTCCTCAGGAGACAATTCGCATGAAAAGTCAAACCTTATTTTCTGGCAAAAAGTAAAAAAAATATTACCAGATTGTCGTCTGCTGAATTTGCTGAAAGGAAGGAGCTAATAGGATTTCTGTTATGCTAATTGGGTTATTGTCTTCGTTGTTTGTCTTCCAGTCATTCTTCAAATCCCTTAGTGCGCATTGACGTAACACCTTTCGTATGTCCTCGGCATTTATCGTTTTTATCCTAAATATTCGGATACCTTTACTTCTTACTGCACTTACCATTAATGGTTAAAAAGACAATTTGACTTAATGGTGAGATTGCTTAAGGGAAAAAGATACTCTCCTAGGAGAGGCAACTTGTCAAAATTGTCTTCCTTCTTAAAAGGGGTCCACTCTAAAAGGAAAAAAAAATGCTCCCACTTGGAGCAAAATCTTCCCTTTGAGAGTAACCATTTTTCATAAAGGGCTTATATGCAGGAGAGCAAACAAGAAGGAACAAATTTTGTCTCTGTTGTACAAATTAAATGGTGTGGGGGAATCTACCAAGTCTATTTATTATGTTCCCCTTCAATGTTGCAAAGGAATGGTAAACCGTGTAAATCCTGATCAAACTGCACCAAAAGTAGTTTGATATGGGTCTACACTGTTTGTTCAGACCAGTATGTCCGAATATTTAGCGTTGAGTGCGATATGCTATCCAGCTATGTCGGTGATGATCAGGGGAATGATTGAGCTCCATTTTCACGGACATGGTGCCTGTTGTTTCAGGCGTCTACAATGACAGTGTTTCAGATGGGCCGCGCCATGCGAAAATCTGTCTTCGGGCATATGCAGACAGCGAAGGCCCAGATCAGCCTGTGCACCCGCACAGTCTGATCAGGGCCTTCACTGTCCGCTAGCAAAATTATTGGATACTACAGAACGTATAAATGGAGAGCAAAGGCCCGAATGAGACTTTGCGCATGCGCAGGGCGACCTGAATCTGCGCATTTAGCGCATGCTTGAGGGCGGTCTTTCGCTTGGCACAGTCCATATAAAGATTTAGTATTGTCATTAATTTCCGATTCACTGGAACCAATCACAGAAAGTTAATTATTTCTGACGCGCTCAAGGGAAAACCTTATTATTGCGTAGTGAAGGACAGATAACACCTCGTAGGTCTATCTAATCAAAATCTTCGCTGTTCGCTGGAACTGCCATGAAGGTCTAGATATTGTTTAGACGAAAAACGAATGCTCTAACTGGGCCGTGACAATGTGGACTTACACAGGTCGGATCCCCGGATCTGAAAAGTTCTTACAGACAGACAGATAGGGTAGGTTTTCCAGAGGAAAACTAATTATTTTCCCCTAGCCAGTCAATTATCTTGTCACCATAGTTTACCTTGGAAAGTTTTTATGCTCAGACAATAGATAGAGTATACGAATGCTGAACAGGAGCCGCAATAAAAGAACATAGTTTTGATTATTTGATAAACATCCACTCTGGTTATGGTGCTAGGTTTCTTACTATCATGATACTTCAGCATGATGGTTAATTAAAATACTTTCAGATAAATAGATACCCAGTAGGCACACAACATCAAAATGACGTCGTATCAACGTCGATGCGACGTGATCACGTCGCATCGACGTTGATACGAAGTCATTTTAACGTTGTCTGCCCACTGGGTACTCTTTCAGGGACGGCAACTCTGTCGAAAAAGCTTTTTCCTCCCTTCCGTAACAGGATCTACCCTAAAAGGAAATAATGTGTGCCGTTAGGAGGAGATTATTCTGAAAAGGGGTCTACTCCAAAAGGAAAGAATTTGCTCCCCGTGGAAACAAATTCTTTCCTTTTAGAGTTGACCCTTTATATAAATCTTTGTATGCCGTAATGCAGACACAGAAAGTTGCACAGTGAATAGCTCATAACAAACTGTGACGTTATCAATTTATATCCAGTAAAATATTATTCAAAATGAAAGCTTAAACAAACTGTGACTTTGTCTAACAACAGCGAAAAAAGACTATGCAAAATGATACCTCATAATGACTAGAACTGTGACGTTGTCAAATTACAGGTAGTAAAAGATTGTGAAAAGTGATAGCTCGTAACAAACTGTGATATTGTCAAATTACAACCAGTAAGAGATTATGCAAAGACTTAGCTGATATCAAACTGTCAAATTAATGCTCATAGCGAACTGTGAAGTTGTCAAATTACAACCAATAAAAGATTAAGCAATGTGATAGCTCATAATCAAAGTGTGACGTTTTTAGATTACAGCCAGTAAAGATTACGCAAAATGATAGCCCATAAAAATTGTGATATTGTCAAATTACAGCTAATAAAAGAATTAGCAGAGTGATACCTCATAACAAACTGTTACATTGTCGAGTTACAGCCAATAAAAGATTATGCAAATGATAGCCATATAAAATTTTGATGTTGTCAAATTACAGTATGCACAATGATAGCTCATAACAAACTGTAAAAGATTATGCAAAATGATAGCTTCTGACAAACTGTGATATTGTCAAATTACAAACAGTAAAATATTTTGCAAATAACTAATTGATAACAAATTAGGACGTTGTCAAAATACAGCCAGTAAAGGATTATGCAAAGTGATAGCTCATTACAAAATATGACGTTGTCCAATTACAGCCAGTGAAATATTTTGCAAAAATCTAGCTGATAACAAACTGTAACGTGTCAAATTACATCTAATAAAAGATTAAGCAAAGTGTTAGTTCATAACAAACTGTGACGTTGTCAAATTACATTCAATAAGAAATTATGCAAATTGATAGCTCATAACGAACTATAACGTTGTCAAATTGCAGCCAGTAAAACATTATGCAAAGTGTAAACTCACAACAAACTGTGACGTTGTCAGATTACAGCAAATAAAAGATTATGCAAAGTGATAACTCATAATCAACTGTGACGTTGTCAAAATACAGTCAGTAAAATATATGCAATATGACAGCTCATAACAAGCTGATACGTTGTCAAATTACCATAACGAAAACACGCCTATTCAAATACACTGAAAATTTTACCACCAAAAAATGGCAATTTTTTCAGATAAAAAATTCTGATATTTTTCATATTTCTGCTCAAAAACATAGATTGTGGGTACTCGTTAGAACCGCCTCATCGAGGCGGTTCTAAGGAGTACCCACAATCTATGTTTTTGAGCAGAAATAACAAAAATAATGTATACCCCTGTAAATCCCAGTTTTACTATATAAAAGTGGGGTTTAAGGGGTCAAAATTATATAGGTATGTTTTCGTGATGAGCCAGTAAAGATTATGCAAAGTGACAGCTCATAATCAAACTGTGAAGTTGTCAAATTACAGCCCATAAAAGATTATGCAAAATGATAGCTCATAAAAAATGGTCCGTTGTCAAATTACAGCCAGTAAAATATTATGCAAAATGATAGCTCATAATCAAACTGTGACGTTGTCAAAGTACAACCAATAAAAGGTCATTCAAAACGATAGCTCATAACAAACTGTAACAACATTACAGCCAATAACTAACTGTAACGATGTCAGTTTATGGGTGATAAAATACTACATGTATATGAAAAACTGTGACAGTAACAGAGCTGAAGAAGTATTGTGGCAATTAATAATGATAGCTGATCGCAAAATGTGAAAATGTAAATTTATATCAGAAACATGTCGTGACAATATGAAGTTACAGTCTTGAAGACACGCACACTATTAGATGATAGCTAATGTGACAGTCTGAAACTGAAAAAAATTAGCCTATGAACTGTGACAGTGTCAATGTTTTCTACTAACAGACCATAAATAATGCAAAGGTATAATTGATCACAAATTGAATGTCAATTAATAGCTGATGGTAAACTGTGACAATGCACTGTTACAGCTGGTGACAAACTGTGGCAATATCAATTCTAGGGTATTATAATTTATGACAATTCTAAGTTATAAATAATGACAAACTATGAGAGCGTCAACTACTTGCTGAAGACATACTGTGACTACGCAAACGTATAGCCTACGACAAAAAAACGACAAAATGTGACAGTGTCATTTTATGGGTGATGGCACAGTGCGTTAGTGTCATACTCTAGCTGTCGGCGAATTGCAGCAGTATCTATTTATAACTTAAATGATTTACAGTATTTCAATTTATAGTTTATAAACACATTGTGATACTGCAAAGTAAAATACTGTTGCCCAGATACTAGTTGGTAAACTTAACCCATATAAGCCTAATGGACTTGGCCATCTTATACATCAGGTGAGTCCATTTGGTATTTAAGGGTCAGGTGTATTTTTTATTTTTTTTCTGTGAAGACCTTGATCAGACACCGCATAATGCGGCGTCTGATCTAGGTCTGCACTGTTTGCCTATGTCTCACAAAAGGGACGTCAGGCTTATATGAGTAAATAGTGTCAAGTTATAGCCAGTGACAAACTGCAGCAATATCAATCCCTATCTGATGCCATACGAGCAGCAACGTTCGAACGCGTACCATACGAAAACACGTCTATTCAACTATATTGAAAATTTCACCACCAAAAACTGAAAGTTTTCTGATAGAAAATCTGATATTTTTCATATTTCTGCTCAAAACATAGATTCTGGGTACTGGTTAGAACCGTCTCGCCGAGGCGGTTCTAACGAGTACCCACAATCTATGTTTTTGAGCAGAAATAAAAAAAAAATGTAAACCCCTGTAAACCTCAGTTTTACGATATAAAAGTGGGGTTTAAGGGGGATTAAGGGGGTCAAAATTACGTAGGTATGTTTTCGTGATGTTTTCGTGATGTTTCTGACATATGCGCCCAGCGAATACTCCAACCAGCCTGCGCATCCATGCATGAAAAAACTTTACATTCTTGACTATCTAAAGTGTGCCCTGTGACGATTCAGATCAGACTGCGCGAATGTTGATGACTAACAGCTGACAGTGTGAGTCTATAGCCGAAAACATATGTTATAATGTTGACAATACAAAGTCATGACTGATGACAAATTGTGCCAGCTTCAATTCATAGCTGATGACATACAAATAGTAACTTTGACAAAATGCGGTTGTCGCTAAAGACCAACTATGAATATGCAAATTTATAGCTGATTAACAACTATTACTACTTAATGTGGTACATATAGGACAAGTTGTAACAATGGAATTTGTAACTGACGTCACATTTTATTTTGATGCTGTGGCGTTATAACAACCTGTGACCGTGTCAAAATATAGCTAATACGTTTCAGTTGTAGCTGATAAAACGTTGGCAATAACAATTTACGCTATGACATCTGTGGGAATGTAAATCTACGATGACGAAATGAGCCGTAACGTACTTTCAGACATGCGCGCCCAGCAAAGATTCAGATTCTGGGCGCATTTTGGATAACCAAGGATGCAAAGTTTCTTCATGCGGACAACGAAGACTCCGATCAGACGGCGCATGAGGCGCTCATGCGCCGTCTGATCTGAGTCTTTGTTGTGCGCTCATTTCAGAAGGTATTTTTCTTTCGTTGCGACGGAAAAAATAACAATGTCATTGCATCTGATATCAACTTTGACAATGTCAAGTTATAGTTGATGACAAAATTGAGATCAGTTGCCTTCAAATGTAGCAGATGTTGTTTAGCTTTTGTCCATCTTTTACACAGTCACGAATCAGATGATGACATAAGATCTAAACAAGAAAACATTGATGCAAAGCATCAATGCTCCGGGAAACTAATCTGTCATGCATTATTTAGTTCCCTATAGATCGTAGTATAGTGAAAAAATGTTATAAATTTATGAAAGGTTGTAATTATATAAATTATCGCAATAACGATAAAAACATTATAGACGTTATCAGAGCTATGTCAAAAAAAAAAATCAACTATGATCGTCTGTTTTCTAGCCCGCATACATAATTACATGTCGCCACCCATAGCCTAGGCCGAACATACTATATCCGAAATCATCTATGTAGCAGTGTTTCGTTCTAATCTCCACTCATAACGTTTTCTTTCGGTCCAAATCTTCCCATGCTTGAATATCAAATTAAACTGTATTATTATACCAGCTTATAATCCGTTCGATTTGAGAATGCATATTTCCAATCGTAAACAAAGAAAAATATCTTTTGTTTCTTCTTCGTAGTACGACGAAAAAAGCGAAATGAAAAAAAAATCAAACGTGTACGAATATTGACAGCAATAAGCTAATTTCAGGTCGAATGGTCAAATTGGGGCTCCTACGGGAAAACTGCTCATTTCTCTTTTAAATGAGCGAGCCCCACATTGCTACATTCATTCTACACAGTACTTCCCATTTTTTAATTTAACTACGTACCACAATCACCCCTGTCCCCCCTACCCCCCTCGCCCCCCTCCCTACACCCCCTCTCCCCCACCCCCCGAGTTCAAGAGATGGCTGTTTCACAGGTTTTTTTGAAAAGGCTGATATGAAATTTTAATATTGTTAACATCAGTCAGAGCATGCATGTTGCTTCCAGCTTTAACTGGGCTTTCTCCGGTTCCTTGTTTGGTTTAGGCCGAAAAAGAGAATTTCGCTGTTTTTCTCCAGTGTCCGAGAACCACTCTTACAGTCGCCGTAACAGCAATGTTTTGTAGTCACCATGATGGAATTTTAACTTCTGAACATTAGAAAAACTCGTGAAATTTGCAACAATATACTGGTTTTGCCTGTCAGATAACGCATTAAACACATTTCGTACAAGAGTGTTTGTCCGAAATCGATGACGTCACAGCGATGCTGCAGGATGCTAAAATTAGTAACGTCTATAAATAGTGCATTATTGGAATTCGTATAAGCGCTATTGTGACAATGGCTGATAACATTACCTTTAAATATAGTTGATGTTAATTGTGGCAATGTTTAGCTTATGCCAATTTTTGACACAGTGACGAATCAGATGATGGCATGACATAAGATCTGAAATTCGGTCATGGAATTCCTGAAGCTGACGCACATTTTGGCTTTAGGTCAGCTCCAGAATTTATGATATGTTGATATGACATTATCATTCAAGAAAGGCAAAACAAACCCTAGCAGAAGTCATTTTAGGGA
The DNA here is from genome assembly GCA_964016985.1 of Anodontia alba. Classification (NCBI taxonomy): domain Eukaryota; kingdom Metazoa; phylum Mollusca; class Bivalvia; order Lucinida; family Lucinidae; genus Anodontia; species Anodontia alba. The sequence continues at coordinate 38,353,901 of OZ024827.1, forward strand.
CGTTGTCGAAAACCAACATTTCCCCATAGGCAAACAGCTAAGACCCTGGCCGTTCTGTGCCTTTTTGCCAGGGTTTTAGCTGTTCGCTTGTGTGTGACAGAGAACTTGAATAACGTATTTGGTAAATAAATAAGATTCTGGTCAATCTGCGCTGAAAGGTAGGCTGATCAGTGGATTTTCATAATTCAGATTTGAGAATTTGATGTTTTTTCGCGACGGGCTGGATCTGTTTACACGTCTATGAGATGAAAATTAGAATGAAATAAACCTGGGCGTTTTAGACAGAGATCTTGAGTTCTATACCAACATTAATTAAGGAGTTGGCACGGAATACTCTAAAGTCAAGACTTTATTGGAGATAAAAAGTGTACGCATTCCTTGTTGAGACATGTGGAACAGAAAGGTCAATGTTAATCAGAAATGGATGCTTCAAAGCATCTGCGCATTTGGTACACACCGGACTGACTATGAGAAGGCGGACAGTGTGCCAGATATGAACAGATCGCGACGCTAAATAGGTATTACTGGTCCAAGGAAAAGAAAGGCTGCACAAACGGACGCACAGTTATACACGGTCGTTCCTGTGTAACTGAATACTGTTGAAACGCCGTAAAATCAACAAAATATATAACAAATACAGTTGACTCTCGTTATCTCGACCTCGCTTATCTCGAATAACCGCTTATCTCGAAGTGAAAATCTGGTCCCTTCCTATACATGAAAACCTAACAACAGATGAAAAATATTGTAGAAAAGAGGAGAAATTGCTCCTGAGGAGCAATTTCTCCTCTTTTCCACAATATTTTCAATATATCTCTAACTTCAAAAGTCCAGTTACCTATCAGTTTGTTAAATGTGGTTAATCAAATTATTTTTTCCTCAATTCTGCAAACCTGATATGTCGAACTACGGATATCTCGAAGTATTTCAGAGAGTCCCTTGGAGTTCGAGATAACGAGAGTCGACTGTACTTCAATATAGAAGCCAACTATGGAGAAAACACATATTCTGTGCATACATTAGAGTTTTGGTAGATTTTTTAACGTGTTGGTCTGCTAGTGCCTGTCGTCGCATGTAGTCATTTGCTTTTGTACAATGGATACTCATTTTAGGGGGACTGTTAAATTTGACCGATTTCCTGTCATTATTACCAAGGGAGACAAATTCCCTCGGAGCAATTTCTTTCCTTATGGAATAGACTCTTTTCAGAAGGGGACAAGTCAATTTTGACAGTGTTGTCGCTTGTGAAAGTGTACCGATTCCCCGTAAACAACTTTGATTTTGCGAGAGTCACTTGAACCGAAAAGTGTACAGTTTAGGTGGATCCGATCTGGGTCAGTTCTGGCTCCAATTACCATAAGGTCGATTTCGTTTTTGAGGCCTTTGCAAACAAATAAATAAATAAAACTTGGTTCCGAATGCTCCGCTGAACAATATCGCACTTTACGAGTATTTTATGAGTATTCAACAATAACAACAGTCTTTGGGATAATAAATGCTTGGGCCATGTCATACGAAAGGGATCTATCGACATAAAAGCTGCAACGTCAGAGAATGTACCATCTGGGCATGAGCGCTCAGGGAAGATTCAGATCAGCCTGCTCATTCGCGCAGTCTGATCAGAATCTTCCCTGGGCGCCCTTTGGATAGACATTGATGCAAAGTTTCTTCATGCGGACAACGAACAATCTGATCAGACTGCAAGGATGCAAAGGCTGATTTGAGTCTTCGTTGGCCGCACATGTACGAAGGTACGTTTTCTCACGTTGCGGCTCATATGCGAAGGGCGAAGGCCGGAATTAGCCTGCTCGGCACAATCCGCGTAATCTTACAATGGACATCTCTGCTTGTCAATATAGTCTCCAATAGCCGGTGATCTTGTTAGATGACAACGAAGGTCCTGATCAGACCAGCGGATGTGCAGACTGATCTGGGTCTTCATTTTCCGCATTTTTGATAATGTCACTTTTCTTGTGACACGACTTACTCATGTTTCACATGTTCATATAGATGGACCATATCTATACTGACACGCAAAAAATGCAACAAGACCGTATTGAACCCAAACAGAGACACCATATTTGCATACCATACCTATCCTAAATTGTGAACAATGAAATTTTTAAATGTTGCCTTTGGAAACAAACTAGTCTGGCCCCAGACCCTTTCTTTATTTTTCTTTTCTTTCTTTTTCTTCTTTTTTTTTTTTTTTTTTTTTTTTTTTTTTTTTTTTTTTTTTGAGGGGACACAACACTTGTATAGCTTGTAGAATTTTTGTTTACTTTAGTCCCTTGGCTAGTTTTTGTTCAGCCATAGGTAACTTGAAGTTGGATTTAACAGGATCATGATAAAAAAAATAATGTAGAGAAAGAGAGAAATAGATATGAAACAAAAACGACTGGAGCCAGTCTAGAAACAAACAACCACACACAAGTACGAAAATCGGAGAGTGGCTTGTTTTTTGAAGACTTTCATTGTAGTTTGCAAAGCTGCCAACGTCATCTAGCATTGGTTTAAGCGGTAGTCGATTTTCAAAATAACTAGAATCAGATTAATGACCCCAAAGGAAATAAAATGTAATCTGCATTATGGTGAAATACAGAGAGACGTTTTACGGCCACCAAACGGCACATAACACCAGCTGCAATGATTTAAAGTAAAAATGTTAAAATTCATTTTACTAACTGTCCATGTGTCAAAAATATTACTAGATGATTGGGAAACAGTGTTCACCCTGATTAGACGCCGCATTCAGCGGCGTTTGATCCGGTTCTACACTCGTTGCCCAGGCCAGTCTTTTCTAATACTATAATGTAATTAAATGCTTATTTTCGTATTGACCTTGTTACATGTCTGATGTCTGTCGAATTAGCCCTCGGATGGCTGAATTGGCCCGAGAGCCGAAACAACAGACCGAGGACCTCTATCAAGACCAATATGAAAACATATATTTCAAACAACTACAGAGGCATTTCACTAATAAATATTTTATCAAACATCTACTCGAACAGTCCCCTATTCTGACACCACATGTAAAGTTACTGAAGAAAAGAAAGTTTAACCCCGTTGTTGCTATGGTAACAGGTTTATACGGCCCATCAAATCTGCAAGGGTATCCAGTGCATACCTATGCAGACTATCCAGCGAGCACATGGCGTTTATACAACGTCGTGTTTTGATGTTGCATTGACGTTACTGCCACGTTCTACGTCGTGTTCGTTGGGTATCCAGTAAACGCACAATATCGTAACGAAATCGTGTCGCCGTTGCAGAGACGTCATGGTGGCACGATGATCTCGAAAGTTAGATAGATATTTTTTTATTTTTTTTTCCTCCAGGAGAGCATACATGTTAATATACATATAAGAAAATAGGAAAAAAAAATAATGCATTTTCAAATTATCCATTCTTTGTTGGGTTTGGTTTTGGGGCTATGTAAGGTCGCGGAAGCAAGGAGCATGTTATAATTCAGACTGCAATTTTTGTATGACAAGCGATAAATTGCAAACATCGAAAAAGAAAAAAAAATGGTTTTACCATTCAGACAAATATGGAAACATGTAAAATTCCTATATCTAGGAGTAGAACTCGAAACTTATACTCTTAAAATTGTTCTGTTTCTTTATTTGCTTAGTATACATGTTCCTCAGACACGGTGTCTTTATCAGGAAATTAATATGGAAACAGCTCATATCGGTTTATTTTTTTCATCAACTCTCAACAAGTCATAAAAATCATGTTCTACTTGTCACAGTAATTTTGATTTTCTGATTATACTAGACCATCGCATATAGAAATGGGAGCACGAAAAAGGTTACGAAAACAATGTATTAAGAATTTTCATACGTGCCGTTATTTACTTAAAGTATTCGAATAGATAGGACTGAGCAAGCATGGAATCAGATCACACACAGCAAGTAGAACCAGATCAGACGCCGCGGAATGCGGTGTCTGATCAGGGTCTATACTGTTTGCTACTAATCCAGCATTTTCAGAAATACCATCTGATGTATAAACGCTTTTAATTTATTTATTTTTCAAAAATAAGTCAAAACTATCGTATACGTTTTTATATATTTTGGTTCTTAAAGCCGTTCTAAAGTCGTATCGAGATTCCTAAAGCAAGTCTGAAGTGTACATTTACCTGTTTTTATGTGTTGAGTTTTCTAAAGCAAGTCTGAAGTGTATATGTACCTGGTTTTAATGTGTTAAGTTTCCAAAAGCAAATATGTTGAGTGCTTACACATGGTTTTAATGTATTGAGCTTCCTAAAGCCTGACTGAAGTGTACATGCACCTGGCTTTAATGAATTGAGTTTCCTAAAGCAAGTCTAACGTGTACCTGGTTTTAATGTATTGACTTTCCTAAAGCAAGTCTGAAGTGAACCTCGTTTTAATGTATTGAGTTTCCTACAGCAAGTCTGAAGTACTTGGTTTTAATGAATTGAGTTTCCTATAGCAAGTCTGAAGTGTACCTGTACCTTGTTTTAATGAATTGAGTTTCCTAAAGCAAGACTGAAGTGTACCCGAACCTTGTTTTAATGAAATGAGTTTCCTAAAGCCAGTCTGAAGTGAACCTGTATCTGGTTTCAATAAATTGAGTTTCCTAAAGCAAGTCTGAAGTGAACCTGTTCTGGTTTCAATGAAATGAGTTTCCTAAAGCAAGTCTGAAGTAAATCCGTACCTGGTTTTAATAGATTGAGTTCCCTAAAGCAAGTCTGAAGTAAACGTGCACCTTTTAATGTATTGGTTTTCCTAAAGCAAGTCTGAAGTGTACCTGCTTTTAATGTTTTGAGAAGAAATATGAAAAATATCAGAGTTTTTTATCTGAAAACTTTCAGTTTTTTGGTGTTGAATTTTTAATATATTTGAACAGGCGTGTTTTCGTAATGATATGCAAAAATGAATGTAATATATATAAAGAAAATCAACAGTAGGCTGTAGCCTATTTTGCGATTACTCCACTATATTTTACGAACAACAGTAACGCTTGCCAAGTTTAGTGAATCGTACAGTACCGATTTTTGACGGAAACGTCTACAGCCGGACGGTCGGTAACCTCGGCTGACTGCTTCGAAATTCCTATGGTTATGAAGTTGATATAATATTACCACACCATTATTAGCCATCCCATCAATCAAGAGTGTATTTCTATGACAGTCTAATATCCCCTGATAAGTAGTATCATAAGCATTACTTACTTAGTTTCGGAAGATTCTGGTACCGGTCTGTAATTAACCTTTAACCTTCCGAATTTCAATATTAGCAGACGACATTTTAAATGATTCTTTTTTTAATTTTTTTGCTTGAAAATGGAGTTTGACATTTCATTCAACTCGTCGGAGAGTTGAATGAAATGTCGAGTTCAATTTTCAACAGATAATTAACAATGATAAAACATTTGACTTATTTGTCGTCCGCTAATGTTGGCTAGGGAGCGCTTAAGGTTCAGCGAGTTACAACAATTAGCATTTTATTATTCGCAGCTGACGTCCATTTCCAGGAAAAGGGGGGCCTTAAAGCAGAATTGCAAGGAAAGCATAGAACTATCATTGATTCATTTACACAACTGTGCAATCGCATCTGGAATAGTTTCGTTTTATTGTACATACAAAAAAAGAACAAATATTCTCTGTCTGAATAGCTGAGACGCTGACTAAGTGCGCAAGCTGGTCTTGGTTTTCATTAGTCCATATGTTAAAAGGCCTTTTTTTCCTGATTCAGATTCATACATTTTTGTCTCTAAACAATAGCTGTTGCTAACTCATGTCAATATGAAAATAGCTACGATGGGACGTACATATAGTACAAATCCAAATTCTGGATTTGGATTTGTGAATTTGGAATTATATTTACCAATTTCTATTGCTGTTAACGCTTAGCACGCTTGGAATTTTATCTAGCAGATCCGCATTCTGATGCTTGTGAATTAGGAGAGTAGAATATTTCATTATTGTCCCTTTTCTGTGATTGTAATTATTGTTTGTGTTTTAATATGACTAAAAAGAATTTAGCGGAGACGTTATATTGACCGATTGATATTGCTCGTTAACGCATACCATGCTGGGTAAAATTTTCAGCAAAATACATATTGAAATATATTTTATTACTTATGTTTCCCTGACAACAGGATTGGAATTTTCATGCAAAGTGTCTCATATTTTTTCTTTTATTTTAGCAAGAAAATAGATTTTATCATTTCATGCAAATTGACTTTTTCTAGTTTTGACATTTTATGCAAATTATCTCCTAAGGAGACAATTTGCATGCAATGCCAAAGCCTATTTTCTGGGAAAAAATAAGAAAATATTCCAAAATGCCAATGTTTCTTTCTTTTTTTTTCAGAAAATAGGTTTGGCATTTCATGCAAATTGTCTCCAAGTTTCTGGGACAATAAAGAAAAACATTTCAAAATGTCGTCAGCTGAAAATTTTACCGACAATGCCAAGCGTTCAAATAAAGTTACGGGCATCATGTTGAAATCTGGTATCTCTGTTCATTTATCTCAGAGGAGTCGTCTGCTGATAGAATTTTGAAGAACATATTATACACCTGTTTATTTTCCTAGAGTTTCTGTGAAGTTCTGTGCATTATCCTTTCGTCTGCTGTGATCTAATTGTGTTAGGTTTTGCTCTGTGATACGACACATGACGACAATGTATTTAACAGGATAGAATTAGCGCATAGCATGCTGGATACAATTTTCAGCAGACGACATACTGATATATTTTTCTTATTTTTTCCAAAAAATAGGCTTTGACATTTCATGCAAATTGTCTCCTAAGGAGACAAATTGCAGTCCTGTTTCCCTGGGAAAATAAAAACATCGTTAATTTGTCGGCTGCCGAATTAGCCCAAGAAGTGGAAAGGATAAAAATGCAAATTTTGCATGAAATGACAAAGCTTACTTTCTGAGAAAACTCAGATTTTTTTTTTTTTTTTTTTTTTTTTTGTTTGAATGGCGTCGGCTGAGTGTTTTTACTCAGCATGCTAAGCGTTACAATAAAGTTATTGGTATCATCTTGAAATCTGGTATCTCTGTTCATTTATCCCGGAGGAGTCGTCTGCTGATTGGAATTTTGAAGTACATATTATACACCTGTTTATATTCTTAGTTTCTGTGAGTTTCTGTGATTTAGTCTTTCGTCCGCTGTGAACTAATTGTGTCCAGTTTTGCTCTGTGATACGACAGTGTATTCAAAATATAACGAAAACATGCCTATTCAAATATACTGAAAATTTTACCATCAAAAAGAGAAAATATTCGGATAAAATATGATAATATTTTTTCATATTTCTGCTCAAAATATTGATCGTGGGTACTCGTTAGAACTGCATGACGAAGCGGATCTAACGAGTACACACAGTCTATGTTTTTGAGTAGAAATAAGAAAACATAATGTATACCCCTTTAAGCCCCAGTTTTACTGTATTAAAGTGGAGTTTAAGGGGTCAAAATTAAATTGGCATGTTTTCGTGATGAAAATGGGATTAACGCTTATTATGCTGAGTAAAATTTTTCAGCAGACGACATACTGTTTTTGTGTGTGTGTGTGTGTGTGTGTGTGTGTGTGTGTGTGTGTGTGTGTGTGTGTGTGTGTGTGTGTGTGTGTGTGTGTGTGTTTTGTTTTTTTTTGTTTTTGTTTTTTGTTTTTGTTCATTTTTTTCCAGAAAATAGGCTTTGCTGGAAAAAAAAATATGAATGTCGTCTGCTGAATGTGTCCAAAGAGTGATAACGGTTGTTATTTAATATATTAGGATGTGACGCAAACATTTTAGGCAATCAGAAAAAAGGGAAACGTATATTACCCAGAATTGCATTTATAAACCTTGAATTATGAAGTAACTTGAGAAAAGCGCTACTATCCAGGTACGCGGGAATATATTATGGTACCCATTAGAATCACCAATAAATGATACAGATATAAGCCGTGCTACAGCAAAAAAAAAAAAATGTCGCATAAGCGAATACTAAACACTGAGACCAATCTACGCGTGAGCACAGTCTCATCAATGTTTGTTCTTCGCTTTATGGATTACTTACTCTTAGAATGTGAATGTGAAAAGCGAAGACTCAGATCAGAATGCGCAGTGGGCAGTCTGAGCTGAGTCTTTGTTATTCGCATCTACCATAGATCTTGCCGGTGTCCGGCTGATATGTTTTCGTGGAGAAGCCAGTGAGGCAATAGACTGCGAAGCCGGAAACATGTAGGAATAACGTCATCATATAAATCGGAAGTCTGATTTGAAATACTGAAAACAGTGAATCAACATATAGAGATGAGGAAACAGGAATATAAGAAGACATCATACTGTCAAAAAGAAACAAAATGTCTCAACGAGATATATAAAGAAAGTACGAAGGTGGGGATTTGTTCTCAAGGATGTTCGGCGCCAGGTTTGTAACATTTTGTAGCCCTCTAAAGTTTAAATGATGTATGCCAATTAGTGTTGGGAATCGGCTAGAATTTCATAGTCGATCATCGGTTGTGTAAAACCGATTGATCATCGATTAATAATCGACTTGTAGAAAATCTATTCACTTGATTTTGCCCTCTTCCAGGTACTTATTCATTGCTCAAGATAAATATGAGGGGTATTTAGATATTATTTCTCCATGAAAATATGTGTTGTGGGTACTCATTAGAAGCGCCTCTGCGAGGCGCTTCTAAAGACTACCCACAACATATGTTTTCAAGGAGAAATAAGAAACAAATCAAAATTTTTGGGTTGTCTTCTTAAGCCTATTCTATCTCCTTTTTTTATTTTATCGATCACAAATCTAGAAAGACCCAAACAGAGAGCTTTGAATTTCATTTCTTTATAACTTGTCTATAAAAATAAAACGTGAAAAACATATGTTTCTAAAAAGAGAAGTTTCCGATTAGTTGCCTATAAGAAAAACTTTCCGATCATTAGTCACAAGAGGCAAAAATGATTGTTGATCAATTATAATCAGTGGCGACAATAATGCCAATAGCGATTACCCGGACCAGCTTGCACACGTAGTCTAAAAGTAGCATCCACTTTTCTCAAGCAATATATATATCAACTTTGCAGAAACTTAACCTTTCTTAAAATATGAAAAGCGAAGCTTCTTACAAGATTGCTCGGACGTTCATGCTGGTCGAAATCTTCCATGGTGAACTATAGTCGTCACTCTCCGTCCGTACGTGCGTCCGTCCGTAACTTTTAAACGGCCTTTTTCTCTGAAGCCACTAGACAACTTTCGAATCAAATTATGTGGATTCCTCCTTGATTTGGGGAACGATTTTTATTTTTCAGATGGCCATGGTCCATCAACCAAAATATTTAAACAAAACGCTTAGTATCGTCTTCTCCTTGAACCAAGAAAGAATTGAGGCTGTATCTTGGTGCATGTGTATAGCATCAAGGATGGAGATCTACCCAGTTTGTTCAAATGATGATCTTAGATTAACAAACTCTTTCAACCCTGCAGACGAAAACATATACTTTTGCAAACAGTGTAGATCCAGATGAGACGGCTCGTAATGAGCCGTCTCATCTGGATCTACACTGTTTGCCATTCTGTTTCTTAATTTTAGACTGAAACTTCTTCTTGCATCAGTAAAAATGTCCAAATTCAAGGATGGACTAGTCCGCTTCAGAAACTAAGGTATGAACGGGTTAGATAACCTTTTACGACAGGGCCAGATTTTACTCCCTATACGTTTATATGGGCAAACTGTTGGAAAATCGTTTTCTCCATCTGTAATAAAGACATTTCACAGAAACTTGCAGGAACTGGTCGAAATAGCACAAGTTTTCAGTTGAGATCAATATTTAGTCCCTCAGGTGTTGTCTGTCACTACCCCGGGGCAATACATGTATAAACCGCCCAACGTGATTTTTTCTGAAACTAACAACAAGTGATTTACCCATTTTAGACTGAATAGACTCCTCCCAAACTGTATATATTATAGGAAGAGTCAAATTTCAATTTTAGGTATAAGCCAGGTAATGTAAATAAGTAATCCTAGAGAAAAATGGCTAAACTATTTTCAAACAGTGATCTAGGTCTGCACTGTTTGCCAGTTACCCTTTTGGGTTTCTGCAGACTAAAATGGGTTAGAGTGTTAATAGTTTTCTGTAACTATTAAACTTTTGTGCTAAGGTGTTACCTGTCCCCACCAAGCGCTATAGACATGTATAAATCACGAAAAACAAAATCCACATAAAAGTAGGGATGAAAGTGAAGGTCCGTAGACTTATAAGGGCAAAAACAATAAATGGTATCGCCTCCGTAACCGACAAAGTGATTTGACGGAACTTGCCACAAATGTTTCTGAGTTGGTATTTGGACTGACTTTATTTGTTATTGCTGGTTTTGAAATATGAAGGTTTTTATGACAAACAAAATCCTACGAGCCCTCTCATCTGGATCTACACTGCTTTCAAAACATTTTCTGGTATTTAGAGTTGAAAGGATGAATTTAGCATCAGAGTGCATAAACGAATGTTCGCCCATCTTTTGGACAGTGCACGAGTCAGTCGAGCTATGTTGTCCTGTGACACCTCATGTTGTTGTTGTTGTTTTTCTTTCACATTGCGTGTCATTAATATGAATTTGAAATTGATTATTTAGATTTTCTTTAAGAGTCACTGTCTCTAATGGATTGGAATTTCAGAACAATCCTAGCAAATGGTGGCTCTGTGCTGAATAAGACGGTTGCACAGCAAAATATCGTAGAATGAACCGGTACACGAGAAAATGGACCTTATGGTCGTTCGCATTACGAAAACAGGCCTATTCAAATATAATTTTACCACCAAAAACCGAAAATTTTCAGATAAAAAAAAATATATATTTTTCTTATTTCTGCTCAAAACATAGATTGTAGGTACTTGTTAGAACCGCCTTGCCGAGGCGGTTCTAACGAGTACCCACAATCTATGTATTTGAGCAGAAATAAGAAAAATAATGTATACCCCTTAAACCCCAATTTTACTACATAAAAGTGCATGGGGTTTAAGGGGGTCTAAAATTATATGGGTATGTTTTCGTATTGGGTTTGTGGTTCTTCAAATGCGCATCCACAGCCCCCTGTTTCGGCTACAGACATGTTTTTTTTTTTTTTTTTGTTTTTTTTTTGTTTTTTTTTTTTGTTTTTTTTGTTGTTGTTTTTTTTTTTTTTTTTTTTTTTTTTTTTTTGTTTTTTTTTTTTTTTTTTTTTTGTTTTTTGTTTTGTTGTTGTTTTTGTTTGTTTGTTTGTTTTTGTTTTTGTTTTTTGTTGTTTTTATGTCTTTTTTGTTTGTTGGTTTGTTTTTTGTTTTGTTTTTTGTTTTGCTTTTTGTTGTTGTTGTTGTTGTTTTTTTGTGTTTTGTTTTGTTTTGTTTTTTGTTTTTTTGTTTTTGTTTTTGTTTTGTTTTTATTTTATTGTTTTTTTTGTTTTGTTTTGTTTTGGGTTTTTTTATCTAAAGCTTCTTCAAGACCTCTACTACATGTCTGTAGACAGCAAAGGCTCTGGCGAGACTGTGCTTATGCGCAGGCTCACCTGAGCCTTTGCTTGTCGCCTATGTGATAAGTACCTTTTCCTATGTGCTGGCTCAAATATGTCACTGACATTATGGAGGCCTTTAAAGTTTCTTTATGTATTTAGACTGCGTGTGGCTAGTGGCACCACCACTGATTCTTATTTCTAGCAAGCACAGAGCAGATTTTCGTTTTATGATTATATAATAAGTTACATTCATATACGAGGCTACCCTGACGGGCCGATAACGGCCCGCTATAGATTTTTAAGAAGGCTTACTGGATTGTTACTACTAACTGAGGCATACATAAACAGTAGTTATGAAAACAGCCCCTTCAGCTATTTTAGATCAAAATGCACTTTGCGAGTGATTCGCTCCAGCGCTTTGCCAAACACCCTACCCAAGAACTGCTAAAACTGCAAAGAAAAAAGATGATGAGTATTCACCAAATACAGATGTGAATACTGTCAGAACATTGCGGTTTTGCTACAGAGCTAAGAAAACAACAATAAATACACATTTTTACAGGGAGAAAAACTATGGGTTCCAAAACCCACAGGTTCGTATTTTCACGGATGTCGCATAATATTCAGCCACGTGAATCAAGTCGAAAGCATTATGTCACACTTAGCTGTGACTGAGTATACTAGTACGTGAGCTTACCATTTACATACCAATCAGGGCCCAGTTGTTCAAAGCTAACGATGTCGTTAGTTAACGATTCGTTAAAATTTACATAGAGTAATACGCAAATATGCTAAAATTTTTTGCTAAAAAAATGTGAGTAGCTTTTGCAATGCAAAAGCTACTCACATTTTTTCAGCAAAAAATATCAGAATATTGTATATTGAATCTGTTAAACCAGTTAACGAAATGACCCTTAACGAGTTCGTTCAGCTAACGACGCTTCGAACAACTGGGCCCTGAATTTAAACAAACCTGTGGAAGCTAATACCACTTGATATGGCATGATGGAAAGCCAGAAAACACAAGACAAAATAGAGTCGAACCTCAATGGCTCGAACATCATAGGGACCATTGAAATTCGTTCGAGCCACTGAGGGTAATCATGGCACCAGTTCAGGAAGCAAATAGCGATAATTTAGGGAAATCTTTTCGACTTTCTTCACAATGATTGTATGTTGAGTGTACTCATTAGAATCGCCTCGATGAGGCGATTCTAATGAGTACACACAACATGCAATTCCATGATAAAGTAAGAACAATGTTAAATATTTGTTTTCTTAAGCTGTTGGAAGAATTTTGTAGGGACTGAAAAAAGAGTTCGAATCATCCACGGTAAACGAGCCATCCGTGTTCGAGCCATTGAGGTTATACTGTATTTAGGCGTAAACGTCTATGTACCGGCGCAAATTTAGTTCATATTTACATAGAGATATGGGACAAGGGTATAATAAAGTTTAATAACTTTTCAATGTAACAGGTAAAAAAGAACAACAATTTTGATTCTTTTATGTTTGCTTTTATTAAGTTTTATGAAATTTCTTGATTGAAATGAAAATAAAACAAACATTAATCTGCTTATAACACAGTTTGTTTTAAGACTTTTTATATTTGCCGGGATCGTCACAAACCGACGTCCCGGCAAATATAAAACGCCCTTAATGAGCTAATCGAATAGTCTTCCATATGGTAAAATCCAAACTATATTAAGAGACCGGCGCGATTCGCGCGCCGGTCAGTCATCTTATCTATTAAGGCGGGATTAACAAACAAAATGATGACTGGTTCTATCCGTTCGCATATGAGTCCGAACAGGTGACAATCCTTGAAAAATGCTACATAGTCGAAACGCTGAAACAGATGTGGTTTAAGTGTTTTAACTAAATATTAATAACATGCGTCTAACAAAGCTATGAGCATAATTCGTCATCATATAACAAAGAAAAGAACTTGTACGTGTGCTATATTTCTTACAGATTTAACGTCAGATTCTAAATCAGCTGAGACACGAACCATCGTGATCCTGCCAAGGAATAGCTATTTCAGTAGTTTAAATTATGGTAGAAGTCATCATAGTAAATATATACAATACTACTACTACTACCATTACTACTACTAATAATATTAATAATTATGATAATAATAATAATAATAATAATAAAAATAATGACGGTATAACAATATAAAATAAAATATGTTTCTTCAATTATCGTAACTTTTCATATCACTCTTTCAAAGTTCAAGGCATCATGTCAAGTTTCTTACTATATTATAAAGGGAATTGTTAGCAAATGTTTGCCTTTTACAAAACAAACCCGTGTGCCAAGAACCTAATATTTTGCAGAAGTACCATAGAAAATTCCATTATACCTTAAGTCTTCTGGCAAAAGAGTAGAATGATCATTGACACATCGTAGAATATAGACTGAGCTATAGAAAACAAACAACTTTGCAAAATTAATCAGGAAAATCGGGACCCTAGCTTCGCAAGGAATATCGGACCCAGAGTTTTACGATGACCTAGTTTATAAATTTAGTAAATTGTTGCGAAATTCAATTTTTAGAAGACTTTTAAAACACATTACTCCCGTTATAAAAAGATGGTATATGACATGGGTATTATGCGACAGAATGCATCTTAGTTTTTAACCTAATCATGGTTGATAGCTGTGCTTGCCTCTTCATTTGTGAGACGGTAGAGAAAGTGTCAGACTCTATGACGGTGCCGCTCTAAACCTTTATATACAGGGTTGATGTCTGATCTTGCGTCTTTGTTAGGGCACTCTGTGGCTCAATTAGCGATTTTCTTTAGCTCCGGCTGCCTGTGTCTGAGATGATTGCCACGAGCCCTCATCCTTGATTAACCCATTGAAGACTGGAGACCCCTAAACTGGTAACTTGCAAACAGTGCAGACCCAGATCAGACGCCGCAGAACGCGGCGTCTGATCAGGGTCTCCACTGTTTGCAAATAGTTCAACCATTTTTCTTTAGAAATATCTACATCATATAGACTGACATACCTAAAATCGAAAATGGACTCTTCCAATATATAGTGTGGGAGAGTTAAAACAGTCTTTAATGGGTTAATTCGATTTACACATTTTTCTATGTAATATTTCACTGATTGAGTTAGGGAGCCTCTATAGGAGCCGAACAATCATTTTTTTTTTTACGTCATATGACCCTCAGGTGGAGATTTGGTACCATAATCGATCTTAATCCTCTGGTAGTATTTAGTATTGATCGTTCTAGGCGGTGATTCCTGCGTTGATCGTTTTTGTAAGGCTTTGTGGCCCCTAGCTGTATGTTATATCCTGTTCGAATTCTAGCGTAGTGGTCACTGCCTGTATGGCTGTCCACTTTGCTTTTTTGTATCGTTTCGTGCATCGTGTTTTCTTGCCATTGCGATAACTTCACTTCAATAGATGCCTTCTTTGCTTTCTGTTTCTGTCTATATGTGCACTGTTTGTACTTTGTTTGCGCGCCGAGCGTTTTATTATTCAATTTATAAAACATTTGAATCTAGGGTGTGAGGCGACTCTAACAAATATCCACATCATACGCTTCTTAAAGTGTTAAATACAACGTGTCTTGGATAATTTCTAATTAACTGTCACCGTTCGAGTTAAGATTTCGTGCCAATCAAATATCATCATTATAATGAATTTGTCGTTGTGTCGAGTGTCGGTATAAAGAGGGTTGACTATATATGAATCCCAAAATTCCTTCAGTGGAAGTCCTGCAAAGTGCTATCCCAGTAAGCATTCTTCATAAATCTATAGCGGGCCGTTATCGGCCAATCAGGGTAGCTGACGGGCCGATAACGGCCCGCTATAGATTTATAAAGAATGCTAGCTGGGATAATGAGTTGCGTTTATTTGACAGTAAGAGAAAACGCTGATCAAGACCCTCAGAGCAAATGTATGAAATTTTCGATTGAAAAAGAATTTATTCTGACTGACCCTGGCTTAAAAGTCATAAATACTGTTTCGACTGTGGCTAAGCTGTTCATGTTCAAAATATTTTCTCACTTGAGTATTCTTAAAATTACTACAAATAGACGTTCAAGTTCTAGACCAGTCTGGGCAAACATGCGGTCTGGTCAGAGCATTTGCATGCATTTAAGTACCAACGTGAAAAATGGTCCTATAACAATTTGAATCAGAAAACTGCATAGCTTTTCCCTATAAAGCAACCGTTCCCATTTGCACTCCCAGTGCTTTGATTTTTCTAAGAGATAAGTTCCATACAACAGCAAATAACTATACGTTAAACATTATTAGACTTATAAACGTTAATACAATCACCCACTGCTGAGCAGTGCGGCATGAATGTTTACGTAAATTTTTTATCTAGTCAGTTATTCATGAATATTTTGCGAAATTGAGGTTTCTGGTGCAATTTCACCCTTTTGTTTGTACACAGGTACCACATCCAGACCCATTAAAGTATCGTTTCTGTATTGCCTTTATCCAGGTTGAACCGTGCTTTGTCCCTGCCTTGAGGAAGGGCATAAGCGTACCGCTCATTTTGTATACTCGTATGCATGAGCGTTAGGATAAAGAGAGATCACCTAACATAAAGCACACATTCTTTCTTTATCATAGGTGTGACTCTTAAAGGAAAACCTGTTTCTAAAGGCTACACTTTAAAAACTCTTCAAAAGAAAAGGATTTAAGGATTTGGGAGCAAATTCTTTTCTTTAAATGTAGCCCCTGTTTTAGAAGCGATACTCAAAGTAGATAAGCTCTAGATTTTGCTGGATGTGCATAACCTGTTGTATTTCCTTTCCTTGCACGGGATTAACCTCATCGACCAAGTCGGAAAGCAGTGTGCCGTCTCCATGTTCGGATTGGCCAACTTTGTCTTCTGGTAGCAGGAGATTTTTTAAGATGTAAGCAAGGTTTTGTTCTCGAGCCGTAACATGCAGGTGTACCAATCACACACTATCGGGTTTGTCTGCAACCCTGGCGGTTCCAATGGTGCAAGGGATGCAGTGAATTTCTGGCTCACGTGAGTGTGTGTACCAATGCTTTCGTCGGGACTTGCTGCTCCAGTACCCGAAAACTAGAAATGTACTTGGATCTTGTTTGGTTTAGACGAGTTTTAGTATGTCCCTGGGACTGCAACAAAATATTCTTGATCAGTTAATTGTCAGTTCCTTGAGCAAAGTGACTTTTCGTGGGATTGTATAATATATTTAACAACATTGATGCAGATTCGAAGGAAAAAATGGATCTTCTATCACTGATAACGTGGTATCAGATTATAGAAAGACAAGTTTTTCACTGTTTTATGATGTAAACACCTGACATTCAACATCTTCAGAGTTGATTGTGTCTCTTTATAATTGTTTAAATTTTGTTTCATCTGCAATTTATATAACATTTTATTTAATCAGCGTGGCAAGGCATCACGAAAACACGCCTATAGAATTTTGACCCCCTTAAACCCCACTTTTATATGGTAAAACTGGGGTTTGCAGGGGTATACATTATTTTTCTTATTTTGCTAAAAAAGCATAGATTGTGGGTACTCGTTAGAACCGCCTCGACGAGGCGGTTCTAACGAGGTCCCACAATCTATGTTTTGAGCAGACGTTTGAAAAAATATCAGATTTTTTTATCAGAAAATTTTCCCTTTTTGGTGTTTTCGTAATGTTTAATTTAGTGTATAAAGAGTTTAAAGAAGTGAACAAGCGAACATCAAAGGTTTGACCATTGCAACCTAGTGGGCTGAGTGGCCTAGTGGATAGTGCTCTCGGCTTGCAAGGGCAGGTCGTGGGTTCGAAGCCCGCCCGGGTCGAGAAACTTTTCATACCATTAGTACAACTAGCACATATCCGAGTATAAAGTATGGAGTATAAAGTGGACGAGGAGCCGTTTGAAGACAGACCAAGTGTGCATGGGTGATTGATGAAAGCAAAGCTCTGTAAAGGCATGTGCATAACACTTTTAAGCAGGCTCCATGTGCCTCAAGTGCCTGGTAGCGTTAAAATCTGCATAAGAAAAACAATATTGCAATCTTGTAGAACATTAATTATCTGTTAGTTTATATATTTAATGATCATTTACAAATAAACAGCTTCAAACCAAACATTTTACCAGAAAATGATTATGGTGTCTGTACTTTGAAGTACGAGTATTTATCGTTTACATCATGTTTTGCTTCTTGCATCTAAATTCAATGTTTGTTTGTTTGTTTGTTTTTTGTTTGTTTGTTTTTTGTGTGTTTTTTGTTTGTTTGTTTTTTGTGTGTGTTTTTTTTTATGTTTGTATGTTTTATTTGTGTGTGTGTTTTGTTTGTTTGTTTGTTTGATTTTGTTGTTGTTGTTTTAATTGTTGTTGTTTGTCTTTGCTTTTTTTTTTTTTTTTTTTTTTTTTTACAAGAAAAACGAATATAATAAATAATAACAGATTGTGCATCATGGAAAATTTGACATTATCGTATATGCGAGCAACGAAAACCCAGATCAGCCTGCGCATGCGCGCAGTCTGATCAATGTCTTTGTTGTCCTCTAATAGAATAATAATTATGTGCGTGGTCCTGGTCCAAGATTACAATCGTCCCTCAAATTAAGGTCGACCTTAACTTTGAGGATTGAGATTTGCAAAGCACATTTTGCGCTTATCATAAAAGCTAATTTTCAACGATGAAATTAATAAGTACAGTTCGAAATCATGTACTAAACTTACATAAAACTATTCATTTTGATTGACTTAAAATATCTTATTTCATATCTTAAAATTTTGGACCTTAAGTTAAGGTAGACCTTAATTCTGAGGAATGATTGTAAATCTGGGCCCTGGTCAGACTGCGCGGATGCCTTCCATTACGAAAAAACGCCTATTCAAATATATTGAAAAATTCACCTCCAAAAACCGGAATTTTTAGATTAAAAAAAACTCTGATAGTTTTCATATTTCTGCTCAAAACATATATTGTGGGTACTCATTAGAACCGCCTCGGCGAGCGGTTCTAACGAGTACCCACAATCTATGTTTTTGAGCAGAAATGAGAAAAATAGTGAGTACTCCTGTAAACCCCAGTTTCACCATGTAAACGAGGGGTTTAAGGGGCTCAAAATTATATAGACATGTTTTCGTGATGGGAGATTACATATGGCATAAAGGCTCTTTTCCTCCTAAGTTGCGCAGCATTTTAATATGTACGCCCTCTTCGACTGTCTGGTATGTTTATTTGTGTTATTTTCTAATCGCTCATATCTGTTTCTGATAGGTAATTCCTGCTGTGTTATACAGCATACTCAATTCAATTTCTTCAGTTATCAGCAGAAACTAAATTGAGCCTTAACCATTACCACTCTCTGGGCAAGTTCGGCAGACGACAAATTGATCATATATTTTGCTTATTTTTCCCAGAAAACAGGCTTTGATATTTTATGCATATTGTCTCTTTGGACTTGAATGTCTACTTCTAGATACCTTCTGTGATAAAATCATCTTATTAATCCATGCATCTTAAGAGTCACGCCAATATCAATGCACCAGACTTTAATTAGAGTGAAATTATTTTAACAAAGTTTGTAACTTATTTTTCACTTTTACAGCGAGCATCTCTTAAATAGTCTGTTTTAGAATTAATTTGCAACTTAACCTTTAAATTAGAGTGAAATTATTTTAACAAAGTCTACAACTAATTTTTCGTTTTACAACAAACATCTTCTAAACAGCCTGTTTTAGATTTAATTTGCATCTTCTAAAACTTTTGTGATACTTTAATTGCTTTTAATATTGTGTACATTTGTCTATAAGTTTTAACGTACGTCTGATTGCAAACATTTGTTTATATGTTTTTACGTCTGTTTGTTGAATATTTACAATTGTACATGTCATTCTTAACAGTGAGGACCATATGTTAGACTGGCACTCGTGCCAAATATGTTATCCTCTTGAAATAAAGTTATTATTATTATTATTATTATTATTATTATTATAGATGACTGACTTCCTTAATATCAATAATGTTTAGTTTGAATAACTATTTCACTAGATTTCAGTTCAATAAAACTAATTCTGATATCGAAGCACCTTTTTGGGATTTGATATTATCGATAGCAAATAGCATAGTTTCTTCAAAACATTACGACAAGCGTGTATATTTTGATTTTGACATTGTTAATTTCCCTTTTCTACCACGTATGGAGTACACGTGTCGAGGCTTATTCGCTGTATAAAGGACCAAGGCCCATGAGTACACTCTTAAGGTTCTCCTTAACTTGATAATTTCCCTAAATATGACGAAAAGTGGTTTTCTTGTTCCCGGACAGGCAATGGGGCAACCTATGGTCACCATGTACCAATTTTGCTGACAAAGGCGTGGATGCACAGGATTATCTGAATCTGTTTCATTGAATCCTAGTTTTAATGACATAAACATAAACTGCGTTGCTGGGTATGAAGAGACTTAGTTAAACCGAGTCTCCGGTTTTCGTTTTTTTTTTTTTTTTTTTTTTTTTTTTTTGTTGTTGTTTTTTGTTGTTGTTTTTGTTGTTGTTTTTTTTTTGTTGTTGTTGTTTTTTTGTTTCCAAAAGCAACCTTTTAGATTTTTATTGTTCGCGGCTCAAATTAGATAACAAATTATAACTAATATAGGGATCAAACATGGTTTTTCATGCATTAACATTCGCCAGGTCTCGAGGGAGGTGTTAAAAACCGAAGTCGGATGCCACGGCTTTCAACACACCCCAAGGGACCTGGCGAATGTTAATGCATTGAAAAACCATGTTCGATCGCTATTATTGCACAAAAACTGAAAACATTTGCTACATTGCGCGTTATTTCTTCACCGATGTCTCGCAAATGCAATTTCCACGGACTATGCTCGTTCTAGGGCCAGGCAGTACACATCTCGTAACGGCAGCAAATCTGTGGCCCCAGTACGAACATATTGAAAGTTGCGTAGCTGTGCATTGACAGCGCGTGAATTGCCTTGTTTATAAACGGCTTTTCGCCGGTTAATGCACGGCTGTTAATAACGTGCGACACTGCTTTTTTATGCAATAATGAATATGAACAGATAATACCTAAGTTTTATCTAACATGTACCCTTCGAGTAATGTACACATCCACAAACCTTATTCTTTTGACTGTATTCACAATCAGTCGATCACTTGCTACCTATGTCGAGGTAAGGAACGTTCCCTTAAATTAGTTACAAGAACGCCTAACAATAAATGGCGGAGGTTACACAAACCATGGGGTATATGCTTACTTTGTCACATTAATATAACCTATATCCGCCATAAATAACAAGAAAGCAATACGAATATTAAGAACAAATTTAACATAAACATTTTTCAATATATGCAGACATTTTCCTATTGGAATCATTTTTCGTGGCTACAGGTATTCGAAAATTGCATTCTGAAAATCCGGTATCATTTTTTGTACGTGATTTTCGTACATTAGGTACGATAAACTGTTACCGAGTATCATTTTTCGTCAGGGTATCTTTTTGTTTTTTCTTTTTCAAATGAAAATCTAAACAGTTTCCTTTGAAAATAAAGAACACACAAAAGAACGAAAATCGGAGACCGGCGGTATTCGGTTTTCAACGCTAGACTGGGTTCAATGATCCCAAAGGAACTAAAACTATAATCTGCACTTTCATCACGAAAACATACCCATATAATTTTGACCCCCTTAAACCCCACTTTTATATAGTAAAACTGGGGTTTACAGGGGTATACATTATTTTTCTTATATCTGCTCAAAAACATAGATTGTGGGTACTCGTTAGAACCGCCTCGCCGAGGCGGTTCTAACGAGTACCCACAATCTATGTTTTGAGCAGAAATATGAAATAAATCAGAGTTTTTTATCAGAAAATTTTCCAGTTTTTCGAGTTGAAATTTTCTATATATTTGAATAGGCGTGTTTTCGTAATGGTATTGTGAAGTACGGGGGACATTTTCTGACAGCCACACGGCGCTTAACTCCAGCTGCAGTGAAGTAAAATGAAGATAAATATAAGAGGTTGCCTTTGGAAACACAGAACAAACAAAGAAGTGAAAATCGGAGACTGTCTCTCAAACTACAGTGTTGCATATGAAGCAACTCAATCAAACCTAGTCTACGATTTTCGTGCGTACTACTTTCGTGATTTTGTGTGTTCTTCGTTTCCAAAGGCACTCCTTTTTGACTTTTATTTTATTGAATAAGTGTCTTCTAATGCAGCAATGTAGTTTGTTTTTGAAGCTACATACGCCCCCTCCCTAGTTTGATCGCCGACACACCTTTTTTTTTATAAACAGAAAGTTAATTTAATACGCTTCTGCAGAAAGGACCACTTGGAACCAGAGTTTTATGTTGACCTAGTTTAGGAAAATTGGTGGCTATTTTAGAACCATCCAAAATCATTACCGTTATGAAAGGATAGAATATGACATGAATGTTATGCGACAGACTGCGTGCTTAATTTTTATTCCAGTCACGGCTGACAGCTAATGCATGGCAGACAATATATCGGCTCTCAGATCCAATGACGGAGTCAACTTAGACCTTTCATTAGAGGGTTGATGTTTGATATTATGTATTCGATCGGTGGGTCTACCAGTCGTTTTCTTTAACCCTGGCTGTCAGCGTCTTTAGGGTTTGCCGCCATCATCATTGTTCTTCACACTTATGTATTTTAATCCACATGACTTTGTGACGTTTTACTAAATGAGCTCGGGACTGAAACAACTGTTTTGTAATTTTTACAACATTTGAACCTAGGATAAAGATTTGGTATCAGTAAAATGGATTGAACCGCCCCCGTTATTTTTTTTTACAACTGACCGTTCTAAGGCGGTAT
Source organism: Anodontia alba (assembly GCA_964016985.1). Classification (NCBI taxonomy): domain Eukaryota; kingdom Metazoa; phylum Mollusca; class Bivalvia; order Lucinida; family Lucinidae; genus Anodontia; species Anodontia alba. The sequence continues at coordinate 38,376,179 of OZ024827.1, forward strand.
TTTGTTTTGTTCGTTCTTTATGCTGCTTTGTGACTACTCGCTGATGGTTTTGTTCTTGTTTGGTCCTGTTAAATGTGTTATTGTTGTTGAGTTTGATGGGTCCTGTCTGGCATTGTGACCCTCTCGTTTGAGGCAGAGAGCTGGTTGCTTTGCTTTCCATTGTTTCGGCACATACGAATTGTCCGCCAAAGTTTGTTAATTCTTGCACACTAGATAAGGATATCCTGGATTTTACCCTTGGATAGAAATTCTTATCCTACCCAGGTAATCCTGCCAAGGGTAAGGTACAAATCGAGAATGCTCGCGTATTTGATGAGCACTGGTTGTATCGGACGTCACGTATGCCATCGTTAAGGTTGACGTCACTAAACGTACTAAACTTAATGACGTTACTAAACATCACAGTAATGTCATCGCAATATGTTGACGTCAGCAATCGAAATGACTGCATTAGCAAAAATCCATGTTCAGAAATAAAGGTATGAAAGAAAAAAAATATATCATTGTTGTGAGGGATAGGTGGAAAAACCGTCCTAGAAAAACCGTCCCTCGAGATCATAGTCAGGCATTACTCGGCAAGTCTCTTGATGCCAGACTGTGATCCTCGGGACGGATTTTCTTGCATACCGGATAAGGATTTCCGCAAATTACACCAGTGCTAGCAAATCTCATCTCACACACCCTTATCCGTCCCGTGGGAAAGATGAAAATCAAGAATTTTCACGTGTTTGATATACACTGGTTGAAAAGGACGTCGTGGTACGCCATTGTTAAATTTGACGTCACTGAAAGTAATGACGTCACTAAACGTCACAGTATTGTCATCACAATATGGCGGACTGCATTATCGAAGTGACTGCATTATCAAAAACCCACTTTCAGAAATGAAAAGTATGCAAGATAAAGAATTTATCATGGGTGTGAGGGACAGATAGAAACATCCGTCCCTCGGGCTCATAGTGATATCACTCGGCAAGCCTCGTGATGCCAGACAGTAACCCTCTGGACGGATTTTTCCTATCTACCCCTCACACCGATGATATATTATTATATTCTACCTACCCCTTGCATTAACGATAGCTCCTTACACTCTTCTCCGTTGGCATTAGCAGACAAATCTTTTGCAATCGTGATACTTTCTGGACATCGTTTTTCCTATTCTGCTCTAGTATACAATCTTTATCAAGGTCTAATTTTGGAACGCGAGCCATTAAAAATAGGTTTACGAAATATTTTCTTACGCCCTGTCTTTGTACAATCATAACTTGTTTTAACCAACTAAAAACTGGTAAGATATGTTTTTATCATTTATCTAATCACACACGGAAAGGGTTATCCATCAAAGTCACCTTACTGTTCAATTTGCTTGCCTCTCCTGTTTGATTCCTATAAATTAGATAATACTTGAGATGTGCTTCTATTTGAAAAACATAATTGAGGCAATCCAAGGAAAAAATGACTTTTTGCTGTTCGTAGCTTGGGTAGACCCGAATCAGTGCACGTCAGCGAAATGTAATCATGGGCTACGCTTTTAAATAGAGAGAGACCTTACGACGTAGGCGAACAGCGTAATTTGCAAAGGCTGTTCAGAGTCTACGCCGGGCGGTCGCTAGCATAATGTATGTCCTTTTCAGATTCTATAGATTGTTAATTCTTCACCCGCTTGCCAGATTAACAGAGAAAAACGTTCCAGAGCAAGATAATCTCTGACCCCGCCCAGGAAGACCGTATGGGGAGGAAATGAACTAAGTATAGACACTCAAGGACAAACAAAAACTATGAAGATTATAAATCTGCTAGAAATGAAGTAATATCAGATTTAAGGAAAGCAAAATAAAACTTTGAAAAACACCTTGCAAACAAGATTAAAACAGATAATAAACTCTTTTGGAGCTATGTCCGCTCAAAAATGAAGAGTGGACCAAGCTTGGGAGAAATCGAAATGGCCAATGGCAACCTAACAAGTGACAATCAGGAGAAAGCGAATGTTCTAAATTCTTTCTTTTCTAGTGTACTTGAAAATGAGGGGTATGGAGAACTACCTGATTTTTCTGACCGACAATTTGCTGAACCTCTATATTCAATCAGCATTTCTGATGACAAAATATCAAAAGCCGCAATAGATAAGATAAAAGCAACCGAGTCAAAAGGTTCGACAATATACACCCGAAATTGGTAAAAGAATGCAAACAGTCAATTATACCACTGAAATTGATTTTACCAAATACATGGAGGAAGGAAAAATCACTGATGTCTGGAAAACTGGGCATATTTTGGCTGTACACAAGATTGGATCGAAAACAAAACCGGAAAAACTATCGCACAATAAGTTTAACGTCAGTATTGGACAAAATATTAGAAACTTAATGCTAATAAGAGATGAAAATGTAGAACATATGACAAACAATAACATTTTAGCCTAAAACAACATGGATTTTTTAGGGTAAAATCGTAAACCACCAGACTTTTAGAATTTCTGGAAGATCTAACGGAGGATTTCGACAATGGGAAGGCTGTAGATGTAAGTTACCTTGATTTCTGCAAGGCCTTTGATAAAGTGCCTCACAGAAGACTTTTAAAGAAGTTATGGGCCTATGGAATCAATGGAAACATATACTCATGGATTAAAGATTTCTTTCTATCAGAACTCAAAAAGTAATTGTAGAAGGCAAATAATCGGTCACTGCCAAGGTAACAAGTGGGATTCTCGAGGACAGTATCTTGGGGCCAGTCATGCGTTTGGTCTTTATAAACGACCTGCCATCAGCGATTCAGGCACTAAAGAAGCGTTTTGCAGATGATGCGAAAATTTACCAAGTCGTCACTATGGCTGACGTTGCACAGAGTCAAGGAGGTATAATCCACTCTGAGGACTGGTCTGAAATTTGGCACATTTTCTTCAACTTTAAAAAATGCAAACACATGCACATAGGACTGCACGACCTGAACCAAACATAAACAATGAAGGATGAACAATAATCGATCCCCATTGAAAAAGTGGACAGTGAAATGGATTTGGGAGTCATTATAGACAAACATTTAAAGTTCATCTTCTAAGGTCAAAATTGCTAACAGGAATTTAGACCTTATTTTTAGGACATTTACTTATTTGGAGAAGGATGTATTTCTCAATCTATATTAATCATTAGTACGTCCACATCTAGAGTATGTCTCTTTAGTATGGTTACCTGCGTACAAAAAAAAGATAGAATCGCGATAGACAATGTACAATAACATGCTACTAAACTCATCAGAATTATATCTCATCTACCAAATAGTGAAATGCTCCTTAATTTGGGACTGCCCACCCCCGAGTATAGACGTGAAAGAGCAGATGTCATCCAAGTTTACAAAATTCTTCACAACAAAGTCGACAATAGAAAGCTTTTTACCATATCAGAATATACTGCAGTTCGCGCTGATTTTCGTAAAGCTATTTAAACATAGATCAAGAATACAAGTCAGAGCAAATTACTTTAGTAATCGAGTCATAGACGATTGGAATAGTTACTCGATAGTACAGGCACCCTCCCTGAACTGTTTTAAAAGTCGGTTAAAAAATGGTGGCATAATTACCCTAGTAAATTTAACCCCGCTTGTTATGTTCCCGGCCAAACTACCAGAGGAAATATTCAAATGCGTCAGGAAGAGGCCGCAATGCCTGATTACACGTCTACAGCAGTAAGGTAACTAAGGAAGGAAAAACTTACTACATATCCTAGCAGCACAGATTACGTGGACGGCCGTATACAACTTTTTTGTGTGGAACGGAGAGACAATGCTCACGTATTGTGTACGTGCAATTGTGTACGTGCAAAGGCAAATGCCCAGTGCCGGAAGTATTTTTGATTGGATGTCGTAAATCAAAACTTTGACGTAAACCAAACCAGTACTTCCGTCACAGGGAAATACCCATTCTCGGAATGCAAATTTACTTGAGGGCGGCGCTTAAATATGGGTTTGCTGGAACTGAACAAATGAACAATGTAATTATTGAAAAACGTCGCGATTATATATATTTCTGATCTGTTCCGGGGATTTTGCTTTACAAATAAGAAAACTAGGGTGTTTAGGGAATAGATGGGGATAAAAGTTTTGAAACGACACGTTTGAGCTTGTAAGACATGCAAAATCGGTGTCGATTTTACTTTCCTCCCTGGTCAGTCATAAAACTACCCTAAAGGCAGTATTTCACATAGCTGTTTAATCGAAGAGAACGTTCATGACCCGTGTTCCTGTGGTGCTTCCTGATTTGGCATTCCATGGGTAGCTTCACTTATATATACATTATGCAAACCATCCTGTAAATGTATGCACGTTGTATTGAGCAGTTAAAATTAAATAGTTATATAACATTTGCAAACTATCTTGCATTCACTTTTTTTGTTTTTAGTGTTAAAGTAAACGAATGCACTTGGCATATAATACGCTACATGTTTTACAAACCAGGCAACCTTTAAGACTACCTGATTGTTTTCTTGTATATCGATTCCCTTCTGAAAGGGGGTCTACTCTAAAAGGACAGAATTTACTCCCCTTGGGAGCAAATTCTTTCCTTTTAGAGTAGACCCCTCTCAGAAGGAAGTGAAATAATTTTGACAGAACAGTCTCCATTGAAAGTTATCAGTTCCCGCTAAACAGCAAGTTATCGTGACATTGACATCATCTGTACCTTGGCCAGGCTGTTTACTAGAAGCCCACAAGCTAGACTAGTTTTTACAGCGATTTACATGTATAAGGGTCTGGATGGGATTTGATGATTAGAGAAAATTGGCCACTTTAGAGAAAAAATGGCTAAACAATTATTGTAATAATGAGTAATAATGAGAGATTGAAATTTAAAGATATATCTAAACCATGTACAGAAAACTAAAAATAAAGGAAAGAAAACAGATTATAGCGAATCAAAAATATAAACAAAACCGTCCTAACATGCAAGGAATGGTGGTAAAATGTTAAAGAAAAGGCTAGAATTTTAAAGGAAAGAATGATAAGCTAATATTTACTGATCAGAGAAATCCAGACCCCACAGCCTCTACCCATCCCATCCATACAAACCCTCATATATGCCATCCTCTCAAAAATTATACATGTCACATATATATATATATATATATATATATATATATATATATATATATATATATATATATATATATATATATATATATATATATATATATATATATATATATATGTATGTGTGTGTGTGTGTGTGTGTGTGTGTGTGTGTGTGTGTGTGTGTTTCCATATTAAGAACATCTTTTGCCACTCTGGAACATCTAAAATATTTTTTTTATTTTCGCTGCAAAAGCTGTAAACTGTAAAAGAAAATAAAAAATAAAATTACTAATATTCGAGTGTCTCATTTAATTTATTATTCTACAATAAAAGATATCATTTTTGATAAAAATAGCATTTTTGATAAAAAAAAAAACAATCAAACCGATTTTTCACATCGAGATTTAAAGATTTCTTTGAAGTGATATATCCCTGTCTTGCCTGTCAGGCTAAAATGCTCTGGTTTATCATTCCAGCTTGGCAGAGTTAGAAATCATGAAATATCACATTTTACAGGAAATTATGAGAAGATTTGATTCCGACACTCCGGATGTTTGTTATTAAAGTCAATGGCAGCTGAATGCTTTAACGCTTTGCATGCTGGTTAAAAATGTCAGCAGCCGATATTCTAAAATATTTTTTTTATTTTTTGCAGAAAATAGGCTTAGATATTTATCCTAGGGAGCAATTTGTATGAAATATCAGGGCCTTATTTCTGAAATAAAAATAAGAAAAATAAAATCAATTTGTCGTCTGCTGATTTAGCCTAGAGAGCAGCGAAAGTTAATGTATTTTAGCAGTTATTATGATGCACGATCTCTATTGGGGAAATCTTGAAGAAAGTGTCCCTTTTCTGGACAGACATCTACTATGAAACCTAACCTAATGTTGCATTTTATTTTTTAACACAAATTGGAAAACTTAAGAGAAAAAAAAAACTATTTTTAACGATGCCATAAAACTAAATTTCTATACATTTCATTTTTTTAAACACAAAATGGAACACTTTAGAGAAAGAAAACTATTTATTTAAGACCTTTACGCTTAGCATGCTGGATAAAAATTCAGCAGACGACAAATATTTTTCCTAGAAAACGGGGTTTGGCAAGTCATGCAAACCTGAAATTGCCTTCCATTTGCATGAAATGTCAAACCCCGTTTTTTTTAAATAAGAAAAAATATCATCAATTTGTCGTCTGCTGAATCTGTCCAGAGAGTGGTAAAATAAAGTCTAAAAGATTAGTTTTGGAAACAAGGCACACATTACAGATAAAAAAAATGGAGTCTCGGTTTTATTGAGACTCCTCATAAGCAGTAATTAAGTTTGCAACACTGCTTACGCCCTCTAGCATATACATGAGCAGAACCCTATTTTCAAATACACCACAATGGGCCCAATGATCCCAAAGGGTGAGCTGTGGTATTTTGCAAAAGGGCAGGTGCCTTTTAGGCAACTTTTATGCTCCATAACAAAGTTATTCATTTTCTCCTAATAGGTTGCCTGTTATATTTTTTTTTTTTTTTTTTTTTTTTTGGCTCACATGAGCAATTCTTGCTCACGGTGAGCTATTGTAATCGGCCAATGTCCGTTGTGATCATTCTAAAAACTGTATCGAGATATTATCAAAACAATTTTTGATTAAAATCGGCCAAATGGTGTAGGAGGAGTTGTCATTTAAAGATTTTGTTTCTATTTTTAGCTCTGGTGGTCAGTTTGTTGACTGGAATAGAAAACCATGTAGCTATTTTGGTAGAGAGTAACCTAACAACATTCTTGTGAAGTTTGACCTAGCAATATTCTTGTGAAGTTTGATTGAAATTGGCCAAAAGGTTCAGAAGAAGTAGTCATTTAAAGATTGTTTTCTCTCTTCAGCTCTGGTGGCCATCCTGTTCATTAGAGTGAAACTGATTTAGCTATTTTAGTAGAGATACACCTTGGCAACATTCTTGTGAAGTTTATTGAATTGACCCAATGGTGTAGGAGGAGGTCTTCTAAAGTTGTTTTATTGTTGTTTTTTTTTAGCTCTGGCAGCCATCTTGTTCATTAGCGCAAAACCATTTCAGCTACTTTGGTAGAGAGGCACCTAGAAACCAATATTCCTGTGAAGTTTGATTAAAATTGGCTCGATGATATAGGAGTGTCATTTAAAGATATTTCTGTTTTAAACTCTGGCAGCCATCTTGTTTTATCGGAGCAAAAACCATTTTAGCTACTTTGGTAGAGAGTTACCTAGGCAACATTCCTGTAAAGTTTTTATAACTGGCCCAGTGGTGTAGGAGGCGTTGTCATTTAAAATTTTTTTTTCTATTTGTAGCTCTGGCGGTTTTGATCATCGGTGCGAAAGAGTTTTAGCTATTTTGGTAGCGAGTCACCTAAGCAATATTCCTATGAAGTTTGATTAAAATTGGTGCAGTAGTGAAGGAGGAGTTGTCATTTATGGCAAATTGTTTATGCTGCACGGTGCACGACGAATGACGCACAGTGGACAATGACCGATCACAATAGCTCATCATGAGCACTTCATGCTCTGGTGAGCTAAATAGATATTAAAGCGAGCTCGCTGCCGCATGTGGCCAAATGCCGAAAGCCTACGCGAGCAAGCTCTATGGTACAGCACATACCGTCAACCAAACGGGAAATAAACATTTTGTCTGCAGTTTGTCGGGTTCTCAATTAATATGGCAGATCTATTTGTATTTGCCGGGACAAACTGGGAAAATCCGGTCCAGAATCCGGTACCAACATTTTAACGGTACAGCTTGGGTCTTACACTTTGATTTTTTGGACGATTTTTGGCTTTAATATTATCCATTTGTACTGTAACTGCAAAATGTGGTTTTTCAAAGCATAGTGCATTGCGAGCTTGCCTATAGGCATTGTTCATATTAGACAATATATTAGGAGAAAATGAAGACTTTTGTTAAGTAGCGTAAAACTAGCCTAATGGGCATCTGCTCTTTTGACAATGCCACAGCTCATGTGACCTTGAAAATAAATTAAGGTCACCAAAACTTAGTCTTCTCTTTGCACTTTCCCAATGTTGTATTCAGGTAAGTTGCAAACTAATTCTCCATTCAGTTCTGGAGAAGGGTGAGGTTTTATTGAATTCCAAGACGCAAATAAACTGAATAACAAAAATTGAAGATTTTCATAAAAATGTTGCTAAAGATGTAATGTTTTTCTTTAAAGAGAAGTAATTGATATATGATATTATTGTCTTATAAACAGAAGAATGTACAACTAGGTGTGATATATTTTAAAAGACAATCAGTGTTTAAAATATGGTACCTCAGATACATACTGAATTACCCCACCCACTTTCATGATCACGTTACTCTAACATTACGTCGCAAAATCAATTCGATTTTAGTAAAGGGTACACTATCGGTAATGTATTAGCAAAAAATGCAGATTTTTATAACGGGACAGAAAAGGGGCCTTATGGACCCCCACCCCACCACCACCACTTTGCGTTCCCGTGCATTGTATAGGGAAAATATTGAAAAGTCGTTTTATTCAAAATTTATTAAAGACTAATAGCTGACTTACAATGTATGATTAATTGAACTTTTTAGTTATAATCAAAATTTTGTCCCCTGGGGGTTATCTGCCTTTGCTCCTGGGCTGTATACATGTAAACAATTGTGTGATTGTTAATTGCATTTTTCTTTGAACCCGCTTGAGCAATTGATACCAGATTCCACGTGGTGCCTTCTGTCGAAAGTTACTGACAATTTGTTCAAATGGTTCCACGTCACTGAACAAGATGACCGCCATGCCCATATATAGTAAAAAACACTTAAATATCTACTTCTCCAGAACCGAGAAAGTTTTATAGCTAAATCTTGGTATATAACACAGAGGACTCAAGGTCTACCAGATTATTCAAATGATGATCTTAGGATAACCTTTCGATCTTTTTTGTGGCAAAGTCGCGTCCCCATACATTTTTGTGAGCAAAAAATCGAAAAAAAAAAACATTTCTTAAAATACACTTAAGACAAATGGCTGAAACTTACATTGTGCGATGAAAGAAGTAAAACTATTTAGTTAACATCAAAATTTTGGGGATTATCTTCCCTTGCCCTGGGCTATATACATGTATAAAATCGTGAAATCTTTAAATGTCTTCTTCTCTGAAACTTCTTGATCAGTATCACCAGATTTAATATGTTGTCTTCAGTCGAAGTGCTGTTGACAATTTGTTAAACTTGTTCTGCACCATTGAACAAAATGGCTTCCATGCCCATGTATGGTAAAATCTTTTACATTTTTACGGTATGGTCAAACTTGTGTCCTAGTTGCAATAGCTGTTTTTATCAGGTGAGCGATTCGTGGCCTATAGACCTCTTGTTTGTTCTGTGTTACCTCTTTTGACATGTGCCTTTGCCCTTTAGAGGGTGCGATAAAAGACCTAAACGAAAGTGGGATGAAAAAAAAAAAAGGTGTTGTGATTTTTTCAGCTTTTTAGCTCAACTGAGCTATTGTGATCACTCCCCGTCCGTCGTCCGTCTGTCCGTCCGTTCACACATTTGAACGACTTCTCCTCTGAAACCCCTGGGCCAAATTTCTTCAAACTTTATGTAGAGCCTTGTGTTAAAGGAGGATTGAAAATATGTACAAATGGTCATGGTCTGTAAATTTAGATGGCCGCCATTCCCATATATAGCTCCCATAGACTTATAATGGGGAAAACTTTAAAAATCTTCTTCTCAGGAATCATGAGGCCAATGGCGCTTATATATCTAGTATGTAGAAATGTATAGTGGTCACCTACATAAATCCTGTCAATCAAGTCCTTGGGGACCAAACTGGCTACGACCCGGGGATCATTAGCTCCAAAAGGCTTATAATGGGAAATCCTTAAGAAAATCTCCTTCTCTGAAACCATGAGGCTCACAATTTATACATTTAGTACGTAGCAATGTTTAGTAGTCCCCTACAAAAATCCTGCCAATCAAGCTCCTGGGCTCCAAACTGGACACGCTCCAGGGGGTCATGTTCTTATATAAAGCTACATAGCTAAACTTAAAAAATCTTCTTTTCTGTGACCATAAGGCTGAGAGCTTACAGATTAAGTATGTAGCTATGTTTAGTGGTCTCCTACATAAATCCTGTCAATCAATCCCCTGGACTCCAAACTGGCAATGCCCCGGGGCAAGCGGGACGCTGGGACATTAGCTTCCATAGAGTTATAACGGAAAACAAATCTTCTTCTCTGAAACCATGAGGCCCACAGCTTATATATTTAGTATGTAGCAATGTGTAGTGGCCCCTACATAAATCCTGCCAATCAAGCCGCTGGGGCCAAAAATGGCCACGCCTCGAGGGTCATTAGCTCCCACAGACTTATAATGGGAAAAAAAATAAAAATCTTCTTCTCTGAAACCATGAGGCCCACAGCTTATATATTTAGTTTGTAGCAATGTTTAGTGGTCCCCTACATAAATCCTGCTAATCAAGCCCCTGGGCAACTGGCCATACCCTAGGTGGTCATATGTTTATACAGAACTATATGGCTAAAAAACCTTCAAAAATCTTCTTCTCTGAAACCATGAGGCCGAGAGCTAACAGATTAAGTATGTAGTGATGTCTCCCACACAAATCCTACCAACCATGCCTCTGGGGTCCAAATTGGCCACGCCCCGGTGTCATTAGCTCCCATAGACTTATAATAGGAAAAACTTAGAAAGTCTTCTTCTTTGAAACCATGAGGCCCACAGCTTATATATTTAGTTTGTAGCAATGTGTAGTGGTCCCCTACATAAACCCTGCCAGTCAAGCCCATTGGCTTCAAACTGGCCACATCCCAGAGGGAGTGGGGGTGGGGGTTATATGGTAATATAGAACTGTATAGCTAAAGAACATTCAAAACTCTTCTTTTCTGAAACCATGGGGCCGAGAGCTAACAGATTTAGTATGTAGCAATGTTTAGTAATCTCCTACATAGATCTTATATATTTAGTATGTAGCAATGTTTAGTGGTCCCCTACATAAATCCTGCTAATCAAGCCCCTGGGGCCCAAACTGGCCATGCCCCAGGGGGGGGGGTCATTTGTTTATATAGAACTGTTTAGCTAAAGAACCCTAAAAAATCTTCTCTGAAGACATGAGGCCCAGAGCTAACATATTTAGTATGTAGCAATGTTTAGTGATCTCCTACATAATTTCTACCAACCATGTCCCTGAATCCAAACTGGTCATGCCCAGGGGGTCATTTATTAATATAGAGCTATATAACTACATGTAAAACTTAAAGAAAAAACTTCTCTGAAACCAAAGGACCCTGAGCAGGTGGGATCATCATGAATCTTGCTCAAAATGTTTGAAAATAGGAGTTGACATTTCATGCAAATTGTCTCTATTTGAGATAATTTACATTTCTTTTTCTGTAAAAAATGAGCAAAATAGTTCATTATGTCGTCTGCTGGAAATTCTATCCAGAGTGCTAGGCTTTAAATGAGTATTTCTTATTGTTACAGATGGTCAAATTAAGCCCAAGAGCGTTGATTTCCTTCGACACCTGAACAGACAAACCCACAGGACGAGTGACTATGAGATTCCAAACCTTATCATTCGAAGGGGTCAACAGTTTGATCTTAGTATCACATTTGACAGGACCTTCTCATGCAAAGATGATCAGCTGATTCTAAAATTCGTCACAGGTATGTATACTAAGGAGAAGTACAGTCAAATACAGACAACCCTCTTTATACCGACACTCGATACAACGACAAAATTCGTTATAATGACAATTTGTCACGAAACCTTCACTTAACATTGTTCACAAATTATGCAAGAATATTGTATTTAAAACTTTAAAGAAACAAACGTTTTGGATATTTGTTAGACTATCAAAACATATACTCTATGAGAAAATAAGAACAAAACAAAACCGTTCTTACATATTAATCTGCTCATTAAGTATTCTGTACAACAGCAAATTCATTTTAATGGCAACGTCTTTGGGAACAAACGCTGTCGTTGTAACGAGGGTTCACTGTAGATTCTGAATGGAATGACCCTTGACAGCAATGCGAGTTCCATTACGACGTTCATTACGAAAGCATGCCTATTCATACATACTGATAACTTTTACCACCAAAAAATAAAAAAAAATTCAGATAAAAACTTCTGATATTTTTCATATTTCTGCTCAAAACATAGATTGTGGGTACTCGTTAGAACCGCCTCGTCGAGGCGGTTCTAACGAGTACCCACAATCTATGTTTTTGAGCAGAAATAAGAAAAATAGTGCATACCCCTGTAAACCTCAGTTTTACTATATAAAAGTAGGGTTTAAGGGGGTCAAAATTATATAGGCATGTTTTCGTGAAAATTCGGGATTTACTTTAGATTATGTATAATGAAAGTATTAGGAAACGTAAGTTTTCCGTTCAGCTTCATCAATGAACGCACTCATAAACCTGAAAACAGCTGAAGTGTCAGGTCTTCTAGGTCAGACTATCTAGTTTCGGCCAATTAGGCTTCATCAGTGATCCTTAAGTAGATTTTCACAAATCCATGAGTGGACTTAATGACCACAAAGGACAAGAAAATATAAACGTCACTATAGTCTTAAATGCCAGCTCTATTTAGCAAATTCTTGTCTTAACCTTTAAAGCGCCAATCACAACTATTGTCGTCTGCTTTGTCTTCTGCTGGCTACTTTAAAAGTCACTTCTGCAAACAGTGTGGACCCAGATCAGACTGCTCCTTTAGGAGCAGTCTGATCTGGGTCCACACTGTTTGCCTGTATGCAAAAATAGGTTTGAAAAGTTTGCAAAAATATTCAGCAGGCGACATAAACAGACGACATTTTTAGATGCAGGTTTTCTTGGCGCTTTAAGGGTTAAGAGGCCGCATATTATATATCCAAAAGTGGTAGTCTCCTAATAAATTAACCTGTAAGCACCTGCCTTTACAGCAAGCAATTTTAGCTTTAAGGTGCTAACTTAAGACACTTTCACTTAAGACAGATTTGGCTTAAGAAAGTTTCACTGTAAATGTTTGTTAAGGGATTCTCTTAGTAGGTTTTCTGCTATTTTTGCAATGGAGACAACTTTTGTGATTTCCTGTTTGTTTGCTTTCCTGCACATGAAGACCCCTTTAAAAAGATATACTCTACAGTCAGCGTAATTTAATGTTTGTAAGATGCGCCACACATGAAAATGCCTTTATCATGATACCATATGCCAACCGCGAGAGCTCATATCCGCCTACGCATCCACATGCTGATCAAGGCCGTCTATGTTTGTTGATATACTCTACAGTGTCCAGCAGTTCTTTCAGATGGCAAGGTAGACTCAGAGCAGAATGCGCAACTACGCGTCAAATCTGAACCTTCTTTGCCAGCGAGGGCAATGATCTTACCACACTATCGACACGAAAACAATAGTTTCTTATTCCTTTATCCAGAAGATGGACTTTATATTACAGAAATGTATACTTTGTTCGAGAGTTCTTCTTCTTTTCCATATTAGGACGACAACCTCTGCAGAGCAAGGGAACTGTGGTGCCAGTGCTGCGTGTTGAATCTCTCAGAGAAAATATTTGGGCTTATCAGCTACTCCGAGTAGAAGACAAAATTGTGCACCTAAAAGTAAGTTTTCTTGTATATTTAATGTACGATTTCTTGTTTATTTTGTGTACATACATGTTATATTGTATTTGCAGTGCAAGAGTCCATTGTAAGTACAGTCAGTGGACATAATTATTTGCCACTTCGTGACGTTGCCGCTCAGATCAGTGCATTCCTATACGTATATTCGAAAAATATTCAGCACAATACTTTATAGAAGTAAATCTCACGAAAATTTACGAGATTAAGCTGAAAAACAAAAGCAAAATACAAATAAATTTAATCATTTCTGCCCTTTAAGTACTAGAGACGCCACTATTTAAAACGATCATAAATTCTCAAAATAAAAGATTTCCAGTACCGTCAATGGTGACGTCGCGGAAAAATGGGCAATAAATTTTACTTTGATTTCAAAACAACCTTACATAACAAGTAAAACGTTGACATATCTCTCAAAACTATGCTTGTATCGATATGCATATTTTGGGTATATCTTACATTACTGTATCTTTAATAATTTCAGCTTAGGAAATTCTACCCAAAAAATGGACATGTATTGACTCAAACGGCGAAGTCACAAACTGGCAACGTTACTCAAGTGTACACGACGTATCCAGCTGATACCAAGATACTGTCAGAATAATTTTGTTTTGAGTTTAGCCTAGAACTACCCTGGCGATCAGTGTAGACTCAGAACAGAGTTCATTGAAGATTTCTAGGCAAGAATGGGTTTAATGCTTCATAATTTCTTCTCAAATTTTGAATACTATTACGTCATTCCAAAGTTATCATAAATAAAGTTATTTGTATATGATATCAGAGGCTAAGCCAGAACAAAATTAAACTTACATAAAAAGGGAAAATCTAGAAATAAATGCTTTAGTATCCATCACGAAACAATCCATATATGTTTGACCCAAAAACTCACTTTTATATAGTAAAAAGGGGGTTATATGGGATATACATTATTTTTCTAATTTCTGCTCAAAAATTGTGGATACGCGTTAGAACCGCCTCGGCGAGGCAGTTCTAACGAGCACCAACAATCTATGTTTTGAGCAGAAATATGAAACAATATAAGAATTTTTATCTGAAAACTTTTAGTTTTTGGTGGTTTAATTTCAAATATTTGTGAACAGGCGTGTTTTCGTAATGGCTTCCAAAATAAGGACTACTGAGAGCAAATTCTTTGCTTTAAGAACAATCCCTGTGATAAAGAAGGAAACTATTTTTATGTTAGGTGCTCTCTATTGCAAATGTGCGTAGTGACCGCCGTGCATATGTAGTATCTACTGCTCAGTGGGATACCATCGAGGGATGTTTAAGTTTCTTGTCTGTATTACACTAGTACAACAGAAATAAAACCAATAACCTAGCTAGCATTCTTTCTAAATCTTTAACGGGTCGTTATCGGCCCGTCAACTATCTTGACGGGACGATAACGGCCCACTATAGATTTATGTAGAATGCTTACTGGGATATTTCTACTGCTCAGTGGGATACCATCGAGGGATGTTTAAGTTTCTTGTCTATATTACACTAGTACAACAGAAATAAAACCAATAACCTCGCTAGCATTCTTTATAAATCTATAACGGGCCGTCATCGGCCCGTCAACTACCCTGACGGGTCGATAACAGCCCGCTATAGATTCATGTAGAATGCTTACTGAAATTTCTACTGCTCAGTGGTATACCATCGAGGAATGGTTAAGTTTCTTGTCTTTATTACACTAGTACAACAGAAATGAAACCAATAACCTAGCTAGCATTCTTTATAAATTTGTAGCGGGCCGATAACGGCCTGCAAAAGATTTATGTAGAATGCTTACTGAGAACTAGACATGTTTTTCAATCATTTGTTTAGGTATGTACATCTCCAGATGCTATCGTTGGACGATATAATTTATTTATTGAAACTATTCACACAAACGAACATGGAGACGTCGAGAAATGTAGATATTCCCAGCCAGATGATATATATCTATTGTTCAACCCATGGTGCAAAGGTAATTTAAAATTCTATTCCATTTTCTAGACCAACTGTTTCTTTCTTTTTTTTAGTTTAACATTCAGTAACCGTACGATGGTCCATCTTTTTGCACCAATTTAACGTTTTGATTTTTCGAAATTTCTGCATTCTTATATAACGATTTAATTATATACCATCAGTTATCTGTTTTCTCTTGACCCTTAATGCGATTTTTATAATGTGTGTGTGTGTGTGTGTGTGTGTGTGTGTGTGTGTGTGTGTGTGTGTGTGTGTGTGTGTGTGTGTGTGTGTGTGTGTGTGTGTGTGTGTACCATTTTGGACACCTGATTAATTTTATAGCATGTACATACGTTTAAAGGCTCCATATTCTTCAATCAAAAAATGACATTTTATTGTCCAAGGAAGGTTTGATAAATTGAAATATGGTATTAATACAGTCATAAAATGTGTCACCTGACAGCCTGTAAAATTTCATTTAGTCTCTCGTTATTGAACTGGATCAAAAATAAAATGATTTTTTTATCGTATCTCTGAATTAATGTCGGCAACATTAAGTCTGAGTAGCGATAAAAAATCATTTCAGTTTTGATCCAGTTCAATAACGAGAGACTAACTGAAATTTTACAGGCTACAAATGCCACATTTTATGATCGTATTAATACCGTGTATATATATATATATATATATATATATATATATATATATCCAAGAAAGGTTTATATATATATATATATATATATATATATATATATATATATATATATATATATATATATATATATATATATATATATATATATATATATATATATATATATATATATATAACCTTTCTTGGATAAAAAAAAATGTCTATTTTTTTATGAATATGGAGGCTTTGAAATACGGCCTGTCTTGGAAAGTTAGTTTTCTTAATGCAAACTACTATTCCAAGAAAGGCCATATTTTATCATAGTAACGGCTTAGCCGTAAAAAGCAAAGTTTGTTTGTTTGTTTTTTGTTGTTGCTTTTTTTTTATTGTTGTTGTTGTTGTTGTTGTTGTTTTACCGCTATGCCGTTTTCACTATAATAGACGGCAGTCTCTAGGTTGACAAGATTAAACGTCAATTCGTAACTGTGTCGTCCAGATTTCATTCATTGTGTGAAAGTCTGGTTTCATTTTCACGAAATACGTGTAATTATAACGAACTCCACAGATCTGTCGTTAGGACTTTTCGCTTATTGCATTACTAGGTAATGAAACTCTTACGTCGATTTGATTTTCAAAAACTAATATCAATGAATTGAAAATAACAGACTCGGTTTTATCAACCATTTCACCCTTGAGTTTCTAAAGTGGACTCTTCCATCCTTGCGTTTGGACATACAGTCGAACCTCAATAGCTCGGAACACCGATGGCTCGTTTACCATGGCTAATTCGAACTCATTTTTGAGTCCCTACGAAATACTTCCGCTAGCTCAAGAAAACAAATATTTAGGGAAACTTTCTTAATTTACCATGAAATTGTATGTTGTGTGTACTCATTACAATCGCCTCATTGAGGCGATTCTAATGAGTATACTCAACATACAATTGTTGTGAAGGAAATAAAAAAAAATCCCTAAATTATCGCTATTTGCTACCGGACCTGGCGCCATGATAAACCCTCAGTGGCTTGAACTACACATATCTCGAACAATTTTCTATGGTTCCAAAGATGTTCGAGCCATTGAAGTTCGACTGTATATCCATTGCTGCAAATAGGGATATCAGTCAGAAACCAGTACATACTGGCAAACAGTGTAGATCCTGATGAGACGCGAGCCGTCTCATCTGGATCTATACTGTTTGCAAAGATACCTGTTTAGGGCTGAAGGGCTGAAAGGGTAATGTGAGTTTATGAATAGTAAATGCATATTGCAACCTTAAGCATATTGTTGAGCAGAACACATACCCCCCCCCCACCCACCCGAAAATTAAAATAAATTCTTTGACGAAGAACGGGGGGGATGGGGACTTTAAACGGCCGCCACACGACTCTTAACACCAGCTGTATTTAGGTTTATATGCTCTACAAAGAGGGATACAATTCATCAATAAAAGCGTAAACAATAATGTTTCAGCACACACCATATGTTTTGCACACACCATAGCAATTTACGATTATGAAGAAAGGCAGACATCAGCGGAAAATAAACGGAGTAAATATTTACCCTGACAGATTCCACTTTATTATTTATAAACCATGTTTAACGCTTAGCACTCTTGGTAAAATTTTCTGCAGACGACATTTTTATTTTCCTAGAAAATAGGCTTTGTCATTTCATGCAAATTGTCTCCATAGGAGAACACTTGCATGAAATGTCAAAGCCTATTTCCTGAGAAAATAAGAATAATATCATCAACGTGTCGTCTGCAGAATTAGCCCAGAGAGTGGTAACAGTTGAATAAAGCAAGAATATTGCCGCCGCTATAAAACCAAAAAGCATTTGAGTTTGAAATATGGTAATGATCATAACTAATATAAAAATAAAAACGTTAAACTATAATACCCCATCATTATCGTGTCGCGAGCAGATAACTGTCAAACATTGACGAAATTTTTTGTCCATTAGCAATCCCAAACCAGATCTCCTTAATATCAATGCAGGTACCAAGTTTGGTTAAAATTCTTTGACATTTACACAATTTATTGTCCGGAAACGAAAATATGGGCGTGTCTCGGGCAGATAACTCCGTCAAAATTCGACGAAATTTGCCCTTAGCAATCCCAAACAAGATCTCCACAATAATGCACATACAAAGTTTGGTGAAAATCCATCGATGTATACTCAAGTTATCATTCGGAAACGAAATACGGACGGACGGACGTACGACGGACGGACGGACAGACACACGGACGTCCAACGTGAAATCATAATACCCAGCCACTATCGTGAGAATGTTTGCTCATATATGACGCGTACCCACCGCAAATTACCTTTATAGCAAAGCAGGAAAACGAAGGCCTAGATCCGCCTGAGCACCCGCACAGTCCGATCAGAACATATGTTGTCCGCTTACAGAATCACTGGATACTGTAGAATGCAGGGGCAGGGGCGTAGAGAGGGGTGTGTATTTAGTCTCAAATGGGTTATATAGCATCAACATCTGAAAAGTACTTGTTTCTTACTGACTTAGTACCTGAAAATGTTAAAGGCTAAACTAAGTATACAGGTAACTCACTTTTGATTTGTCATCAGATTTTTATATAGTTGTATAAATTTTTGATGTCGTATATTATAGTCAAGAACAATCATTTACGCATAATTTGCAACAATTTTCAGGAGTTTGTATCAAAAACTAAGGAAATGGCATCGACTGAAACGAATAAGGGGTCTGAATTAGTATTTGCACATGAGTAGCTTGCCTTTAAACATGCATTTCTGATAATGGAGACTAGAGTTATGCATTTTTATGCATTCAGTTGATAGAAGGATAAAATGCTATAAAGACATGTTTCACCTTCAAATGAATCATGGAGTGCAGTGTCAAATTTCTGTACCAAAGAAATGTTGGTTTTGACATTTTACGTTCCTATGCTCATAGGATTCATCGAGTTTTTAGGGGCGTTTATTGACGATTTTCTTGTCAATAAACGATGTTAGGAAATTTTATCTGACGTTGCCACAAAAACGTCAAGCGAACCAACAGGTTTCCAAAAATTCCAAGTGAAGACATCCAACACCAATTGAGGTATAGACGCTTTTAATTCCCTGTAATTTTCAGTCAAAGGGAGATAATTTGAGAGGGGTAGAAAGAATTAGGGTTGACACCTTTTGACGAGGAATTCGGATTACATAATGAACACGTTTTACTCCCAACCATTTATGTAAGGCATTTGTGAAAAGCAAAATGCCATTTGTCCTATATCAAGCGAGTTATGACTGGAAATACTGTTTTTAAATAAGGACATATAACTCCATAATGTATCACTGCAAAAGAATTATGGGATGACTGTATTGAAAACTTTTATTTGGTGAGGAATATTGTCGATTTAACGGTAGGAAATTTTGTTTTACGACGACGCGTAAGCGGAGCTGTAAAACGAAATTTCCGACCGTTAAATCGACGATATACCTCCACAAATGAAAATTTTCATTACGGTTATCCCGTTCTAAATCACTTGTCAGCTTTAGAACCCCTAAGGAACCACTGATGCTTGTTTTGTTAAACTTCCACTATTTGCACAAAGCGGCAAGCGCTGAGAGCTGCGTAAAACCGAATGCCAGCCAATGAAAAGCGACGTTACGTGATGACGTCGAGTTTCCGACAGTATATCGCAGAATATACCGTCGCATATTTTTGACGTTATCCAATCAGACGTCGCGTTACATACGCGGGTGCATTAGAATTACGAAAAACCCTTTTCTCTGCTGTGAATAATCGTCGAATAACGCATGGTGTTGGAGGACAGACTGCGAAGTATTAATTCACGACGGCGAAACCGGAGTGAATTAATATTCGCATCTACCCGACAACACCATGCGTTATTCGACGATTAATTACAGTAGAGAAAAATTATTTCGATTCTACATGTAACACGATACATAAAGGAATGTCGACATCGTTGCAATGTTATCCAAAGAACTCTTTTGCAGCGGACGTCGACATAAGTAAATGTTTACACGTACATGCGACGTCACCAAACGCACCATTTTGCACGCACTACGTTGACGACGTAAATTGTTTTAGTTTGATCAAGGTAATGTTTCCATAAGGTGCTATGGGTAGTCAAAAATAAAAATCGTATACTTTCTGTTGCCTCTGAGTATATTTCGGAAGTTAGTGCAGGAACCAAATTGAATTTCTGTAAATTTTGGCATGAAATGGGATCGTTGATAAGAGATAACTGATAATTTTATGTTACCGTAGATACGCAAAATATTGAGACACCTCAGTCCTTCAATACAGTCGACTCCCGTTATCTCGAGTTCGCTTATCTCGATTAATCGCTATCTCGAAGTCCCTGTTTTTAAATGAAAATCTAACAAAAGATAGCAAAATATTGTGGAAAAGAGGAAAAATTGCTCTCTTTTCTTTCAGGAGTCAAATTACATATTCATTTGTGAGATTTGGTTGTTCGATTTATTTTTTCCTAAATTCTGCAAATCTGATATGTCGTGGTTCGGATATCTCGAAGTATTTTTCAGAATGTCTCTTGGACTTCGAGATAACAAGAGTCGACTCTACTTCTAAAATTTAAATAAGCCCATTTTACTGGCCGTTGAAGTGTCTGAAAATTGCTGGATGCGTCGCAGATAGTATAGACCCTGATCAGACGCCCCGTTCTACATTGTTTGTTAATAAGGATTTTTGTTCTACTGAATCGAATTGTTGTCAAGCCTTTGAAGTAAAAATATTCTTTACTTTTAAGCCTGTATACATTACGAAAACACGCCTATTTAAATATATTGAAAATTTCACCACCAAAAACTGAAAGTTTTCAGATAAAAATTCTGATATTTTTCATATCTCTGCTCAAAACATAGATTGTCGGCACTCGTGAGAACAGCCTCGCCGTGGCGGTTCTAACGAGTATCGACAATCTACGTTTTTGGGCAGAAATAAGAAAAATAATGTTTACCCCTGTAAACCCCACTTTTACTACATAAAAGTGGGGTTTACGGGGTCAAAATTATAAAGATATGTTTTCGTGATGTGAAACAATAAGTATTAGAAGATTACATCTACAAGTATTTTTCTTATTACATTTTTACTTTGCTTGCTAATTTTGCTCTCAGCGTACAGAGGGCTAAAGGCTTTCTGGTAGACTGGCTCCAGACCCAAGTGACTAAATGCATTAATGATAATAATTCTCTTTGATAAAGACACAAAAATACAACAAGGCAATATTAACATGCTAAAATTATGAAGCACTGGTCACTAGTGACCAGCGCTTCATAATCTTAGCATGTTAATATTGTCTTGGTTTTATTTTAATGTCTATATCAAAGTCAATTATAAGATTAATTAATTTAGTCACTAGAGACTGGAGCCAGTCTTGCCTTCTATTATTATGCTGTTAGAAGGTTGTTAAAATAACGATAACAAAATTATCGGATCCTTGAGCTAAGGGAGTTGTGTGAACTGTACAATATAATAAAAAGAAGATAGCAGGAAATAACATAAAATAAATGCAATTTACACTTTCTTTTTTTATAGTGAAAGTTTTGCAATAAAAGAACAAACAAACGTTCTGTTACATCGTTGAAGATGTGATTCAAGATGTGATTTAAGTAGTCGTAAAGCAACAAAAACTAATAACAAATATAAAAACTCATTTTCCTTACTTCATTAGCTTGTAATTCAGTTTCCATACATCACTCAACGTTTAGCGTGCTGGATAAAACAGCTCAGCGGAGGACATGTTGAAATATTTTCTTATTTTTCCCAGAATACAGATTTGACACTTCGTGCCAATTGCCTCCACTGGAGACAATTCGCATGTTATGACAAAATCTTTTTCCTAGGAAAAAAATGAGAAAAATATCTTCAATTTGTCGTCCGCTGTTTTTGCCCAAAGCACTGTTCGTTTATGGATAATGGCTTTAATTGAGTGACATTATGACAAAACCTGTCTTAGTGCATAAGAGCACTGCGCATGCCCACACAGATTCCGGACATGCGCAGTCAGATCTGGGCATGCGCACACCATATTTTAACATTCAAAAGGTCTTGATATCGGTTATATGAACTGCGCATGCATGCTCAGTCTAGTCTTATCTCACAGTCTTGTCTTAGTATGCGCGGAACGCATGTGCCCTGAACATGGATTTTCCCATGGTGGGGCTTTATTGCACCACACTTTTTTGGCATTCGTGTCGAGGAAAACGCTTGCCATATCTCTGGCAGATAACTACGGTCTATTAATTTCTACACATCTGACAGCATAAGTTAATAATAATTTTCACTTTTAATGCAATACGGTGAATCGTTAGATTTAGCAAAGATATGGTTTCATCAAAACTAGTTCTTAACGCTTAGCATGCTGAGTAAAAATTAGAGCAGTTGACATTTTGAAATATTTTTTCTTATTTATCCCGGTAAACAAGTTTTGACCTTTCATGCAAGTGGAGACAATTTGGATGAAATGACAAATCCTGTTGTCCAGGAATAATAAGAAAAATATCATCCATTTTTCGGCTGCTGTATTTGCCCAGAGAGAAGTAAAGGACAATCTGCAGAATCTTAGGGATAAGATAAATTATTCAATGATTCTAGAATGTTCTCTACATTTTATTAGTAGAAATTATCTTGGCTTCAAAATTACATATGAGGGGTGTTCCAAAAGAATTGCTTATTTTAATGGGGACGTTCAAAATGTAAGTAATCACAAATTTCTTTATTTCATACCCTCAAAGTAGTCCCCATGACTAGAAATGCAAAATTTTAGTCGATGGATCTACTTCCTAAATGCGTCACGGTACGCTGATTTAGATATACTGGTAAGGTACTGGTATACGGCAGATCAAAGCGCCAGCTAGGAGGGTTTTCAGTTTCGGAAAAAGGAAAAAGTCACAAGGGACAAGGTCTGGTGAAGGAGGGTATGGTAAATCTGTTTCCATCTCTTGTTTTGCAAAGAAATTGTAACAATGACAGACGTATCATGTAGGTAGAAGTCGGACATGTTTGAAACCTGTGACTGGGTGCCGTTTCTGATAGTATGTTTTTCAGTTTCTTCCATACCACATCTTTGTAGTATTTTCCAGTAACACTTTTGTCCTTTTTACTGGCAACTCATGTATTGCAACGCATTCACCAGAAAAGAAGATAGCATACAAAAACCTTGTTTTCACTTAACGTGCGTTTAGCAATTACAGGGCCCAATTGTTCAAAGCTAACGATGTCGCTAGTTAACGATTCTTTAAAAGTTACGTCGAGTGATATGCAAATATGCTGATTTTTTTGCTGAAAAAATGTGAGTAGCAAAAAATATCAGAATATTACATATTGAATCCGCTAAAACAGTTAACGAAATGACCCTTAACGAGCTCGTTAAGCTAACGACGCTTTGAACAACTGCGCCCTGGTCTTTTGCTGTTTTTGGTAGCCCATATTTTATTGCTAACTTTCCTAGCGGGTTCAAAATCATGAACCCGAGTATCATCACCAGTGACTGCATTTGCAAATTTCTTTACTTTGGAAATATCTTGAGCAATTGTTTGGCTATTTTGACTCTCTGCTTCTTTTGACCATCAGTCAACAAATGAGGCACTCACCTGGCAGGAAATCTTTCTAACTTTCTAGATATTCTTTAGAATGTAATGAACTCTTGATAGTGACATGCCAACCATTCATGCTATATCACATACTGTATACCTAGAATCTCTTTCAACAATTTCGTTCACTTTTGAAACAATTTCATGCAGACTAGCCTTCCTTACTTGGGTGCATTTTCGATCGACTCTAACCCAGAATCAAATTTCTTTTTCCATTTACGAACCGTGTCATAAGACACATTTGTAGATCCGTAAACAACAGAAACTTCAACAAATATTTGTTTCAAAGAACAAAATATCTTAGAGCGAGCTTTTATGTAGGCCCGTATTTCCTACTATTTGGCAACACTTTTACCAACCATTTTTATACCCCGCCACACAATAGTGGCGGGGTATTATGGTTTCACGTTGGACTGTCCGTCTGTCCGTCCGTCCGTCAGTTTTTCGTTTCCGGATGATAACTTGAGTAAACATCAGTGGATTTTCACCAAACTTGGTATGTGCATTGATATTGTGGAGATCTGGTTTGGGATTGCTAATGGGCAAATTTCGTCAAATTTTTACGGAGTTATCTGCCCAAGACACGCCCATATTTTCGTTTCCGGACGATAACTTGAGTAAATAACAAGGGATTTTAACTAAACTTGCAATATGCATTGACATTAAGGAGATCTGGTTTTGGATTGCTAATGGGCAAATTTTGTCAAATTTTTACAGAGTTATCTGCCCGAGACACGCCCATATTTTTGTTTCCGGACGATAATTGAGTAAATAACAAGGGATTTTAACCAAACTTGCTATATATATTGACATTAAGGAGATCTGGTATGGAATTGCTAATGGGCAAATTTCGTCAAATTTTTACGGAGTTATCTGCCCAAGACACGCGTTTCCGTAACTAAACTTGCAATATGCATTGACATTAAGGAGATCTGGTTTTGGATTGCTAATGGGCAAATTTTGTCAAATTTTTACAGAGTTTTCTGCCCGAGACACGCCCATATGTTCGTTTCCAGACGATAACTTGAGTAAATAACAAGGGATTTTAACCAAACTTGCTATATGCATTGATCTTCGGCGCATCTGTCGACAGAGAAGGCCATTATTAGACTACGCATTCGTGCAATCTAAGCAGGACCATTGCTGCCCGCTAAAGATCAGTAGTTATTATTCAGTAAAACAGTATTTTTTGTTGTTTTGTTTTTGTTTTTTGTTTTTTTTTCTACAACTGGTGCGTTTGAGACCCTAAACTTTCGTGTACTAAAATATGGAAGAGTCACGAAGACCCATGGTTTATTCAGAGGCTATTGCAAAGATTAGTACTTATCTTAGTACCGAAGCAATTTTTATTCGTTGATATGAACTTTTATTCACTAAAATATGCAACAACTGAGAGCATTGAACATACACTCAAGAATAATACCAACGGAGTCTAGTCAGTGTTACCATATTTACAGATATTTACAATATAACTTCAATGACTCGAACATCGATGGCTCGTCTACCATGGCTGATTCGAACTCGTTTTTGAGTCCCTAGGAAATTTTTCTAATAACTAAAGCAAACAAATATCTAGGGTTATTTTAGGAAGATTTTCTTATTTTACCATGAAAATGTATGTTTTGTGTTCTAATTAGAATCGCCTCTTCGTACTAATGAGTACACTCAACATACCGTTATTTTATAGAAGATCGAAAAGACATCCTGAATTATCCCATTTGCCTCCTTACCCGGCGTTATGATTAACCCTCAGTGGCTTGAACTACGCACCTAGCAAACATACAACGTCGCAACAACGTCGCTGTAACAACGTTGTGTTTTTTGCTGAGCATATCTACGAGAACAAATTTCCATGGTCCCAAAGATGTTCAAGCAATTGACGTTCGCCTAAAATCCCCACCATACTCGTTCAAAAATTTGACCATCTCCATTTTACAGCTTATTGATTTTAAAAAACTACTGGATGAGTTGAAAACGGACCCTGATTTGCACTGTTTGCTCTGGCCTGTCTGTCCGAATACTAAGGGTAAATTCTGTACCTACTCAGCATTTTATCCCATGCTCGTTGTGATGTTCTAAGTTTTCTATCAATTTTCAGCCCGTTTATGATTTCGGTATCATTAAATCAATTGACTTCCCAAATTCTAAATGAGTAACTTGTTTACAGTGTACACGACTATATAACCAGTTTGTAGCTGACAGTATTGCACTACTGTTGGAGTTAATTGCCGTATTTACCCTAAGCTACCGTATTTACCCTAAGTTACCATATTTAGCCTAAATTACTGTATTTACTCTTGGTTGCCATATTTACCCTAAGTTACCGTATTTACCCTAAGTCACCGTATTTACCCTCGGCGGCCATATTTAGCTTGTTACCGTATTTACCCTACCGTATTTACCCTGTTAACCGTATTACCCTAAGATAGTGTAGTTACCCTGTTACCGTATTTACTCTAGGCTGCCATATTTACCCTAAGTTACCGTATTTACCCCGTCACCATATTTACTATTGGCTGCCATATTTACCCTAAGTTACCGTATTTACCCCGTCACCATATTTACTATTGGCTGCCATATTTACCCTAAGTTACCGTATTTACCCTACCATATTTACCCTTAGCTGCCATATTTAGGTTCTCGGACGCCGTGTCTAAACTTGCTGGATGATTGATCTGTGTCTGCGCTGTTTGTTCAGGCTTATATCGAAATATTTAGGGTAAGTACAGTACAATGAATATTGCCATTCTTCCCTTTCAATCTCCAACTTGATATGGGTGTTTAATTGCAGATGACCAAGTATACATGGAGGAAGAAACACACAGAAGGGAATACGTTCTCACAGAAACTGGTAGAATATGGCTAGGAACTGTGGGGAAATTCTGCGTTCGGCCATGGAACTTTGGCCAAGTGAGTACGCCACTTCAGTATATCAGTGACGAAAACGCATGTGCGCTGTGCCATGGAAAAAGAGTCGTTATAACGTATGCGAACAGCAAAGGTTCTGGCGAGCCTGCGCATCTGCGCAGTCTCGCCAGAACCTATGCTGTTCGCTCACGTAACCGCTTGACGAAGGGCAAACCTCAATGAAAAGGAAAAAAAAATGAATATTTCATTGGAAAACGTACATATACAGAAAGTGTTCTCCATTCACATAAAATATACAATATAAACACTAAACAGGATAAACATGAGAAAGAAAACAATAGATCTACTACCTTATTTCTAACGCCTCATGAATAAATTTACAAATAAGTTTTGTATCCACAGCACTACTAGGGTTCATTAATTCATAAAACAACTTAAAGAATTCATTAGTATTGGGTTTCAGAACTCGTATCTTTAAATGAAGTTTATTAAACAATGTAATCCGCAAATTTATATATTTTCTACAAAATAGGAAAAAATGCTCCTCATCTTCACCTGATTGCATTGCACACAAATTCGTTGCTCACGTGGAATTCTTGGTCTGAAGTACATGTAGCTGCCACGTTCAGTTAATAAATCATGAGCACTAATTCTAATTTTTGTAAGCTCTTTTGTTAACGATTCTGGGAGCCCAAAGTATACCTCAACTAAAGAATGTGACCAAGTGAATGAGCATGCGCGATGAAAGATTGAGTCCACGGTATGTTCGAAGGGCCTGTTTTCTCGCGACGCGGCTCGTGTGTAATTGCCTCTGCTTCGCCAGTTCGTGTTTAATCCTTAAAGCGCCAATCACAACTATTGCCGCCTGCTTTGTCATCTGCTTGTGACTTTAAAAGTCATTTTTGCAAACAGTGTGGACCCAGATCAGACTGCTCCTTTAGGAGTAGTCTGATCAGGGTCCACACTGTTTGCCTGTATGCAAAAATAGGTTTGAAAAGTCTGCAAGAATATTCAGCAGGCGACATAAACAGACGACATTTTCAGATGCAGTTTTTCTTGGCGCTTTAAGGGTTAAACGCATTTTGCTTTTTGTATGCGTTGTTTCTCCAAATTTAGACAAACTCCAAAAGAGACAGTATCTACTATAATTTTAAATTTCACGCTTTACTGCAGTTTAAATGAACAAAAACCAACGTTTTCCATTCTTCGACATTTGCCATGCATGGCTAAAAATATTTTTTGGCGCCAGCAATATTTTCAAACAAAGAAAGTGTCACATTAATTGCATTAGTGGCTATATTGCTGATTGTTATGTTGCTGGTCATGTTTCTGGTAGCTTAGAGATCAAACGTTACTTTTTACTATACAAGCACTTCAGTTTTTGTAACAAAAAATGGCATACAGTAAAACCTGTGTAAGAGAGCCACCGTCGATACTGACTTTAAATAGTGGTTGATGTGGAAAAAGTTGTCAGTCTTATAAAGGTACATGTCATGTAATTTTGCTAGCTAAATTACATGACATGTACCTTTATAAGACAACCACCTTTCCACATCAACCACTAAAGTCAAGTTCAAAGGTGGCTGTCTTACACAGGTTTTACTGTATTTACACTAGTTAAAATTCTTTACAGTTTGTATATTTAACGAATTCACAAAATGTAGGCTACCTTACGTGACGTAATGTTGCAGCTGGCAAGAATGCCTAGCGAAGGCTCTGATCTGCTTGCGCATCCTTGTAGTCTGATCAAATTTTTGCTGGATGTTTTATGGATAATCAAGGATCCAAGGTTTCAAGTATCCGTGTATCTTCAGGCGCATGCACAGGCTGATCTGAGTCTTTGCTGGACACACAAGGCACATAAGACATATGGTATATTCTCTTACGTTGCGGTACATGCTCTTACGTTGCGGCTGAATTCTGATTTGTGTATTATTTCAGTTTGATGACGTATGTTTGGTGGCAGCTATTGCTATTATGGAGAAGTCGGAACTGGGTGATCAGGCACGAGGCAATGCGGTACACGTACTAAGAGCGCTGAGTCGTGTGGTAAGTATCGCGTCACTTTGCTGCGTTTTATCCATTCACCCCTAAGTAAACAAGAGTGCCATGATGGCCCTACATAGCTCACCTGAATCATGTTATAAATAGTATTGCTAACAGAGATGCGGTTCTAAAGGTCATGGTGACCTTGACTATGACATCTGTCCTCAGGGTCATCTTTTGATCATAAGAAACATCCTATTATGTTTGGGGGTCCTAGCCTAAGCATTGCCGAGTTATAAGCTTGTTTTGTACTAGAGGTCACCGTGACCTTGACATTTGCCCTCGGTGTCATCTACTGGTGAGGACCAACATCCCGTCTAAGTGTGAAGGCCCTAGCCCTAAGCATTGCCAAGTTATCAAGCTTTATAGTACTAAAGGTCATAGTGACCTTGACCAAGACTTTTGCCCTCCGTTTCATCTACTGGTGAGGACCAACACCCCTTCTAAGTTTGAGGTTCCTAGCCCCAAGCATTGCCATGTTATCAAGTTTTTAGTACTAATGGTCCTGGTGACCTTGACCTTTGCCCTCAGGATCATCTACTGGTGGGGACTAACATCTCAACTAAGTTTGAGGGTCCTAAGCATAAGTATTACAGTTTTG
This sequence comes from Anodontia alba, assembly GCA_964016985.1. Lineage (NCBI taxonomy): Eukaryota > Metazoa > Mollusca > Bivalvia > Lucinida > Lucinidae > Anodontia > Anodontia alba. The sequence goes on from OZ024827.1 coordinate 38,405,571, forward strand.
TAAGCTTTTTTGGTACTGAAGGTCACGGTAACCTTGACCTTTGACTTAAAGGTCATCCACTCTTCAGGTTCATCCTCCCTATTAGTTTGATAGTCCTAGACCTAATTATTGCCAATGGCTTTGTGCTCTATGTAAAAAAGTAACCCCATCCCCCCCCTCGTCTGGGCGGTACCATTTTCACCCCAGGGGCATAATTTGAACACTCTTGTCAGAGGACCTTAAGGCAATGCTACATACCAAATATCAAAGGCCTAGGCCTTGCACTTTCAGACAAGAAGATTTTTTTAAAGTTTTTTTTCTTATATAGATCTATCTAAAACATGTCAGCCCCGAGGTGGGGCCGTTTTTTGGTCCCAAGGCTATAATTTGAACAATCTTGGCAGAGTTCCACTAGGTCAAACTATCTACCAAATATCAAAGCCCAGGCCTTCCGGTTTCAGATAAAAAGACTTTCGAAGGTTTTCTCTCTCTATAGAAGTCTATGTAAAACATGTCGGCTCCGGGGTGGAGCCATTTTTGGCCCCAGGGCAATAACTTTAGCAATCTTGGTAGAGGTCTACTTGGTGAAGCTACGTATCAAATATCAAAGGCTTGGGCCTTAAACTTTCAGATAAGAAGACTTTTAACGTTTTTATCCTATATTGGTCTATGTAAAACATATGACCCCCGGGGTGGGGCCATTTTTGACCCCAGGGCTATAATTTGAACAACTTTGGTATGAACCACTAGATGAAGCCACATACCAAATATTAAAGACGTGGGCCTTCTGGTTTGAGAAAAGAAGAGTTTTTAAGGTTTCAGTTAAAAAATCTATTTTTAGCTCCTGTCATCTAGATGTGCAATGGACCGGAACCATCTGAACACCTTTAAAAGAAGACCAACCAAGGATCATTCCTGTGAAGTTTGGTCAAAATCCAAACAGTGGTTTAGGAGAAGATGCCATTTGAAGAAATTGTTTACGGACGAACGGCCGCACAACGGACGACTGACAAAATGTGATCACAAAAGCTCACCTTGTCACTACGTGACAGGTGAGCTAAACATGGACCCTTCCCTCTTTTAATTTAGGGGCCTGTTATTTCGAAAAGAAATAAAATATGTATTTAAACCCATCTTTTCTCAATTTAATTCTGAACTTTATCTTTGCACTTTAGGTTTCTAATATAGTGTGTGGATGAAATTGTAAGACAGTTCGACCTAAATACCGCACAAATCCCTATAGGCGCGCAGTCAAACAACGTCTTCAAATTACACCCAGTGTACTTTTATCTGCTACTTTATAAAAAGCATAATAGTATGTAACTTGTCCTCATTTGAATTGCCTTGAAAAGTTGAGGCAATTCAAATGGGTACCAACAACATATACTTTCACTTTCTGGAGGCAATGCAAATGAGTACAAGCAATATGTATTTTGTACAGGCAATGCAAATGAGTACATAGAACAACTTTTATACTGTACTAGTCTATTACACTAAAAGCCGACGAAAATGCTATTGCTTCTCTCACCTTTCCTCCATTGTTTGATGGAATTCTGCCAATTATCTTACTGTAACATATGTATTTCCTGTTTTTATAATGTATGTGGTCTGAGCAAACGACGCATACCGTTTAACTTCAAGGGAACCGCGAATGATGTCGTAAAATGCCACAGATAGGCATCGCGTGCTTCCGTCCAGTGGCTATGTTGCAAAATAAAACACAGGTCTTTAACATTGCATATATAGGCGCGCTGTGTTAACAGTAAAGGAAGCTGAATTGCTAGATCTGAAAAAAAAATGTTTTTTAAGACTTTTCAACTTTTCCAGATAGAAAATGGCTCCCTAGTAATTAAAACTGGTTAAAACTGTGAGCTAATCTTAAAGGGGAAAATATTTTTCTTTGAGAGTAGATAAGTATTCCAGTACCATAGTTATTTCCACTGCTGGATTCGAAACTGGTCAAAAAGGGGAATTCGCTTCCATAGAGAGAGAAAATCCTTTCCTTTAACAGTAAACCTTTATGAGAAGGCAGACAAGTATTCCAATGTCAGAGATATTTCCATTTAAGGTGCATGCATCCCCCTTAGATGCCAATCCTAATTGTGAGGGTTAAATGAGAAAATACTTTGAAAGGTTGTGTGCTGATCTTTTAATTATGGAATGCGAACCATTGATAATATGAGATTGTGTGGCTCGTGTTTCACTCTCATTTACAATTTTAACGATGAAGCATTGATTTGTTCACAGCTATCTTGGCGACATCTCTTGGAGAGACGTTGTTTCCCATGAAATTTATTCTGAATTATGTAAATTTTAACAAATATAATGCAAAACCATTTCATTTTTATTGGCTCTGTTAATGTTATTGCCCTTTTTCAACGATTTTATTCTTTTACAGATAAATTATTTTCTCATCCGTGAACAACAATGTTATTTTATAGCATTATTTGATTGGATCAAAATGAATCACACTTGTACTTTATGTTGACCCTTACAGATTGAAAACGACCTTACAGCATATGGTACTATTAAGATCAGGTCCTTCGTTGTCTACCGTTAAAATTCATCAAGATCACGATGAATATATTCCAGATCAGACTGCACGGATTCACAGGCGAATTTGGGCCTGTGCTTACACGCAGATCTGTTCTCTTTTAGGAGCCATTGTTTGTCAGAACATCTTTTCTGAAATAATATGATCCATAACAAGGGATTTCGTAGCGTATGACATCTGCATCCGAGGAAGATTCTTGTTAGCCTGCGCATGCCCCGTCTTCTTTGATCAGCGTCTGAAGCCGGAAGCGGCATTATATCTTCGGTTATCGGGCATTGCCCAGTAAAGCATTTGGATAGATTTTGGTATATCTTTAATTTGGTATTTTTTTCTTACATTACTCCGAGCACTAATTACCAATGCATATCAATTTCTGGGCATTCGAAAATCAGGGATAAGAAACAGTCTTCCTTGAATCTGACTTTAAAAGTCTTTTTATAGTGTATGTTTGCATTGAATATTTGAACGCCGAACTCAAAATTTACGTTTTACATTACTGCTTTTTGTAATATTGTAATGACATACTTTTACCAAATTTGATAATTTTTATAGGCCCATCACTTTACTTTATTTTTACAATCCTAAGATGATAAAACAAACAAAACGAAAGATAATCTGTAAAACATTTCAAACCCCGATAATAAGTATTGAAGGATATTGTTTTCTAATTCTTTGGTTGGTCTGTTTTAGAATATACTTTTTGGTAAATATTGCATGAAACATTCGGATTTACGAATGATTTCAAGACATACCCCATAAAAAGGGGAGTACATATAAACGGCAATATTTTGCGATTCAGTCGTTTTAAACGTTTGTAATTTCTTTCAACGTATTGCATTGCAAAAAACATCCAAACGTTTGCATCCTTTGGAAATACAGAACAAATCAAAAGCAGGAATCTGTAGGTATCGGCTTGGCTGGGTCTGTTAATTAGTAATAACTCAAAAAGCATTTGCTCGCGTCCCTCTAGCAGACTCGAGCAGCGCTATTTCCAAGCACATAGTATTCCAGTAGTTCCAAAGGCCAGAAAATTTGATAATATCAGTACAATAACGAAGTACGGGCCAAAGTTTTACGGGCTCCACATTAACACTTAATGACAGCTGCTGCGATTACAGCCTCTACACTAGCATTTAATGCCAGCTATTATGAGCACAACTATTCCAAAGTCAGGATCCTTCGGAAATGCAGACCAGTTAAAAGAAATAAGGAAATACCTAAAACAGACTTCAATCACGGAACAGTCCTTCCGAGGAGACAAGTCATAAGGTTGAATGACATACAAAATTGAAAAAGAAACAGATTTGCTTTGGTTGAGTCCATTCACGAGGAATAATTAAAAATGCAACATCGCTTAATCCCGCTAGCAGCTTTTAGTGGAACTGTTTTAGCATTTACTCGTATGAGCCCAACAGCTCCAAATGACCGGAAAACAATACTATTCGCACTACAGTCGAACTTCAATGGCTCGAACACCGATGGCTCGTTTACCATGGCTAATTCGAACTCAGTTTTGAGTCCCTACAGAATTTTTCCGCTAACTCAAGAAAACAAATATTGTTGGAAATTTTCTTATTTTATTATGAGATTGTATGTTGTGTGTACTCATTATAATCGCCTCATCAAGGCGATTCTAATGAGTACACACAACATACTATTATTTGTTGAAGACCGAAAACATTTCCATAAACTATCACCATTTGCTTCCTGACCTGGAGCCATGATTAAATCTCATTGGCTCGAACTACCCATCTCTCGAACAAATTTCCATGGTCCCAAAGATGTTCGAGCCATTGAAGTTTAACTGTATATCGAAGACGACTTTTTCCGGTCCACACGACTTTTCTGTGGAAAACTTCCCTTGCTCGAGTTGTCTCAGCAGAAGAACTCTGAAAGAACCATATTGTTCTGAATGTCATTTTGGTAGTAAATTTTCATTTAAAATAAATTGTATGTTTTAAGATTAATACAAATGAAAGAGACGGTGGCGTGGTAGTTGGTAACTGGTCCGGTAAATATGACGATGGTGTAGCCCCCTATGCTTGGACTGGTAGTACGGCCATCTTGGAAGAATTTCTCAAGAAAAGAAAGGGGGTCAAGTTTGGTCATTGTTGGACGTTTGCAGCTGTTGCAACCACAGGTGAGAGAAACTTTTTTTACGTTTTCGGTTACAAGTGAAGAAAAATGAATGTGTGCTAAGGATGTTCTAGAAGTTCAAAGTCTTTTCCCAAGTTTTCATAAATTTTAAATATCTCTGGCTCGCGACTGCATTTAAAAGTTGCGTGTATCGTACTTGCTGCCTCGATTAACCCCTACAACGGCAATGCTCGAGGTGCTGTGCAACCAGCAGGACACATTAAATTTGAAACAAAACTTAAATAGTTTGATTAAATAATTTGAACGAAAAAAAGAGGGGTGGTTCCTGAGCTCTGGGGATCATAAACTGTCTTTATCGCATCAAAGAACTTCTTCATATCCTTTCTATCTGCAAAGGACTGGATTTCATCAGCCTTACTGCTCAGCCAGTAAGTCTTGCATACCTCTGAGCCTAGTCTGGACTGTCTTGCATATATTTGAATATGCCGCCTTATTGGATACTGAGCTGGTATCACTAAGGTATGCCTTGTGTTTTTAGTGTTTCTCTTCAAGGAGTCCCTGGATTGAGATACTGGTCCTAGAGAATCCATTGCTGAAGAGTGGACTGTGTCTCTGAAGACTGTCCAATTCTCTTCTGGATTATTTGAACGGAGTTCCATTGCATCATCGGCTGCAGATATCATTGATGAAGGCTTGCCTCTTGCTGTTTTGTTTCAGCTTGGAGACATCCAGTCTCTTTGGCACTTTCTTGCCTTGTGGTCGCCGTGCAGGCTGAATGCGCAGGTTCAGTTTGCTGATAACATGCCTGTGATCTGTCCAGCAGTCTGCATCACACATAGTCTTTATCACTTTGACATCCTGTCTGTCCTCCCTTCGTACTATGACATAATCAATGAGATGCCAGTGTTCGGAGCGAGGATGCACCCATAACGTCATGTTGCGAGTTGGCAGACGGAAGAGTGTGTTAGTGATCTGCAGTTCATGCTCTGCACACTTTTTCAAAAGACGAGGCCATTGCTGTTGCAGTTTCCTGTTCCTTCAGTCCCAATCACTCCTTTCCAGGTTTGGTGTTCTGTGCCCACTCTAGCATTGAAGTCTCCCAGGAGGATGAGTTTGACTGTCCGGGGTGTAGCAGAAATCACTGAATCCAGATCATCATAGAACTTGTCTTTGACCTCATCTGGGTTGGTCATTGTGGGTACATAGGCACTTACAATAGTTGCATGCCTCTTACCAGATAAGGGAAGTCTCAGCGTCATCAGGCGGCCATTTATGCCTTTTGGAAGTCCTGAGAGCTTGCTGACAAGGTGTGATTTGATGGCGAAACCTACTCCTGCTTCACATCGCTCTTTTCTCTTACGTCCACTCCAGAAGAAATTGTAGCCAGCACTAATTTCTTTTAATAGCCCTTCCTCTGCCATGCGAGTCTCACTCAGAGCTGCAATCTCGACTTTGTACCGATCAAGTTCTCTACCAACTAGAGCTATTCTACGCTGTGGTCTGTCTGAGTCAGCACTGTCCATCAAGGTGCGCACATTCCATGCGCCGATTGTCAAAGGTATCACCTTCTTTCTTGCTCGACCGCTAAATGGGATCCCCGCTGACCGCGGTTAACCAGCCAGGGGTTTTGAAGCAGGCATTTGTTTAGGGCACATTTTCTAGCCCCTTCCCCATGCTAAGGGGGGTTAGCAGTTCGATCCTAAAAAGGTCTGCTCAGTGACTCAATTTGGCTGCCGAATACCCCATACTGCCTCATTCTTGAGGAAAGCGATAATATAGAACCAAGCCGCCTGTGTGCAGGTCCGCAACTACAAGCTCCAGTGTTTCCTCACCTGCTGCTTCGCCGCTCGCCCATCGCCACAGGGCTTTTTGTGACTTGCGTATGTGTGCTTACTGTTGTTTTGTGTATATGTGTGTATATGACTAAGATGACATGCGCTGTGGATTGGATTATAGTGAGGGAGAGGCGCGCAGTCAAGCTCACTCTCTCGTCCTGACCTAGGTGGATCCAGAGGCAAGACTGTGTCAAGACATCTGGAGCAAAGCCCGGATGCAGTCGATGACTTCTTTAATGCCTTTTCATGCTCTCCATGCTCCACAGCATGCTGCTGCATCGCCGTTTGGGCCGTTGAATCAGAAATATGATTTCTTCCGCCCCAGCTACCGAAGCAGACTTTACATAGCTGGAAAAGGCAAATCCAGATATGTAGGTTTTTGTTTGGAGTTGCCTTCTCCTAGATGGACTGCCGACCAGGGCTTGAGGGCTCCATCTGACCTGGATATTGGATATTGCTACACAGATTCGGTTAACAGCTATACAGAAGCAGTAACCCGAGTGTCTTATGTAGCCCTAATATATTTTCTATATCTGAACCAAGGATCTGATATAAAATTCACATATGCATTCAAGCCAGAGCATGCATAGTTTGATTTCTAAAATCTACAGGGTTCAAATTTTTGGGGGTGAACTGTACATGTCCTTTGAAGACTTCTCATTTATACACTGTGCATTGGTCATTACAATTAATGAGCGCAGATCAGCCGCAACTTATGGCAAATAAACCTTCGAACATGTGACCTATCGATGTCTCTTATCAGCTTGTACGTCCGCACAGTCTTATAAGTATTTGCTATGAGCTATTTGGCTATCCAAGGTACCAAGCTTTTTTCTGACGGACAGTGAACACTCAGGTCAGACTGCGCGGATTCGCAGACTGATCTGAGTCTCTGGTGTGCGCACATGTCCACAGGAACATTTTCACCCGTTGCGGCAAAATCATTATTGTTCTGAAATAATCTCCTGTGGCTTAAATTTCCACTTACACAGTCATCTAAAATTTCATTCTAGTGATTCAGCATAACATAAACTGTGTGAACAATCAGGGCAATTTAAACGACAAACACGTAAATGAGCTCCTTGATTGATGCTACAACAGACTGAGCAATAAATTGTTAGAGAAATACGTTTTCATGGTTTTACATGTGAGCCGAGCCATATGAAAACGGGGTCTAGGGAGCATATTCAAACAGCAACTATCCCGATCATCCAGTAAACATATCAATGAAGAGAAATAAAAATCTGAAAATTTACCTTTGGAAAAGAACACACAAAAGTAAGAAAATCGAAGAGTCGGACTTACTAAGTCACTTCATATACAGCACTGTAGTTTGCAAGACTGCATACGCCCACTAGCATCGGCTTAAGCGGTGTTCGAGTTTCAAAATAATCAGAATGTGTTCAATGATCCAAAGGAAATGAAATATAATCTGCACTATAGTGAAGTACGGAGACGTTGTACGGCCGCCACATGGCACTTAACACCAGCTGCAGTAAAGTAAAATAAAAATCTACAATGCTGCTTTTGGTACCAAAATCGCCACAAAAGAACAAAAATCGGAGACTCGGTTTTATAAAGTCTCTTATTCAACACTGTACGTTGCGAGGTGGCATGCGCCCCCTTGCACGATCTGATAAGAACCTTGCCTATACATTGATTTATACTTCTGATCAGTCTAAAGTCCTGATCAGTCTACTTTGATGCACAGGCTTATTTAAGCCTTCGCTGTCCATACATGGCCCGAAGGCACATTTTCATATTGCATAGCTCAAATAGTTTGATTACTTTTTTCATGGTGCCTATTATTATTATTATTATTATTATTATTATTATTATTATCATTTAACTCATAAAGGTTGTTAAGAAGTTGGTTTAATGTGTGTTTATTTTTTTGTTTCAATCAACTGATGCGCTAGGGAAACAATCATATGTCGCTGGAATGGTTTCTGGATTAAAGGCGAGGTTGAATAGCACTCTAACCATATTTAAATGTTCTCTGTTCCCCTGCAGCCACCGCCCTTTCACCCCGACCCCTAAAACCTGCACCAGTGATTGTATTGTGGTCATCGATAATAGATTTCCAAGCGGTATTTTTCTTGCACCTCTTCGTCGTCCGTTCTTTTGATTTTCAAATAAGTCTTGTTGTTTGTGTTGTGTTGTGTTTTGTTTAGTTTTTATTTGTATTTGTCGCTTTCTGATTAAATCTAGAGCCTTTGAAAGGCTGTATTTTGTGATTTTGGCCCTTTCTTGTCCTGAATAATTTCATATCTACTTCAAATCTATTATTATTATTATTATTATTATTATTATTATTTAACTCATAAAGGTTGTTAAGAAGTTGGTTTAATGTGTGTTTATTTTTTTTTTTTTTTTTTTTTTTTGTTTTGTTTCAATCAACTGATGCGCTAGGGGAACAATCATATGTCGCTGGAACGGTTTCCGGATTAAAGGCGAGATTGAATAGCCCTCTAACCATATTTAAATATTCTTGTCCTGAATAAATTCATACCTACTTTGATGTTTGCTTTATAGGAATTCTGTGCATTTTATTTCTAATCCTATTTTCCGAAACAAATGTTACTTCTGTTTAGTATTATGAAATTGGAAAGTTTTGATCTCGCATAATAAGTTATACTTTTTTTTTTATCAATTTTGTTGACTACAAATATTTCCGGGAGAAATATGTAGAAACAAAAACTTCAGATTAATGTGTGTGAGCCAGTTTGTAGCTAAGGCATTATTGTATCAAAGCACGGATATTGGTAATAAATCTTCCAGATTTACTCACAGTCCAGAGCTCAAACAACTTTAATTCCAATCACTTCATCACCGCTGTGTAGTGCATTCTTCTTTTCTTTTTTTTTCCTAGTCTAAGTCTACTACAGAGCGAAGCCTTTTAGCATTGCGTTTACCTCGCTTGGGGAAGAGAGAGCTAATCTTTGTGCTTTTCGTACGTTTTTTCGATTTTCTCTTGTTTGGTTTTGTCTGTTTCTTCTTCCTCTTGGTGTCTGGGAAGGGCTGCGGCTTGTGATTGTGGCACTCCCTGGACTTTTCTCTGACCTTTTTTGTGAGTTTTAGAAAACCGATCTATTAAGCTAGTTCGTTCGGCAGCTGCAAATGTAGGTAGAAAATAAATAAGCATTGGCTCTCTTTGCAAAATTGATTATTCCCATCTCTGCATTTCAGTGTTTAGAGCCCTCGGCATACCGACCAGATGTGTAACAAGTTTCAAGGCAGCTCATGACAGCGACTTCAGTTCAGCAATGGATGCTCATTGGACTCTCGATGGCAAACCTAGGAAGACTTTAGACGATGCCATATGGTACGTTATGGTCAATATGCAATTGATATAGGAGTACTGAACCTTTTCAAAGTTTAGGATATTATAGGCCGCGCCGGATATGAACTGGTGTTTTATGGAAAACGTCCAAGAAGTGCACGTCAGAAACATGTAGTTCAGTATCGTGGAAGTACTACGTTAGTTTTTAAGCACTATGCCCTAGTAAAATCTTCTTGCCACAGTGCATGAATAAAGCTTTATTGCTAAAAGTAGTGTGACTAAACCTTGAATAAATTGTAAAAAAAATCCCCATATATTCACTTTCCTGTGTTGTTCTGCATTCTTTTAGCTGTCATTGATACTTTGACATGTTTATGTAAACGCATCTTATTTGCTAGCGCGAAATAATATCCCTACATCTCTTCACCATTTACTTCAGTTGAAAAATGCATTTACCATATATTGAATGCAATTCCAAAAAATGTTTTTATAAACTGTCCACATACCATATTTTGCCTCTCAGTTAAAATGTGACGTAATGATCGTGTAAATAGCTTATTACGGTACTACGCGTATCACTATCTGCAGTCGGTTTCCGACCAGTAGTATTTACCGCTTAACTATGAAACGGACTGAGGATAGTGATGCATTTACTAGAATACGAGGTGTTTGACGCGCAGCTTTTCTAGCTTAAGGTTCAGTAATTTCTTTGATTTTGGGCACTAATGTTTGCTGGTGGCGATCGCCTGGCAGTTACATTGTGAGCGTTTTGGGCAGGTTCTACACCAGATGCATAATCCTTTCTCTAGCGCAGAACTACATTTGAAGGCACACTGTATGATTACAACATATCTTAATTTTCCTTTATAAATCTTTTTTTCTGCTCAATAAAGTTTAGAGTAAACTCTGGTGTAAAATAAATCAGTAAATATGGAGATACCCAGGAAAAGCCTTCATTTTCTCAGTCGATAGTGTTTAATATTTTCCCAACTATTTGTTTAAGACGACTGAATACATTTAGTTGTTGTTGGTGTTTTTTTTTTTTTTGTTTTGTTTTTTTTGTCTTTTTTTTTTTTTGTTTGTTTGTTTTTCATTTTTATAAGGGATATAATTTCACTACAATCTGTTTGCTTTCCTGCACCCCTTCTGAAAAAGATCCGCATTTAAAGGAAAGAATTTTGCTCAGTTTTGACAGAGTGACCTTTTACTTTTATTTTACTCTACGTTAGCTGATGTTGTGCCATGTGGCGGCCGTAAAAAGTCTCCCCGTATATCATCATAGTGCAGGCTATATTTTATTTCATTTGGGATCATTATGCCAATCCGGTTATTTTGAAAATCGAATACCGCTTAAGCCGTCGCTAGGGTTGGGGCGGGGTGCGTATGCAGCCTCGCAAACTACAGTGTTGCTGATGAAGAGACTCAATCAGACCGAGTCTCCGATTGTCATGATTTTTTGTGTTCTTTGTTTCCAAAGGCAGTCCATTTTGACTTTTATTTTACTGAAATTAAGGTAGTTAGGGCCGGTTGGTGATTTACCTACCCATTCATGTAGAACGTCACTGTATAAGCATCCAGTAGAGCTGTCCGTGTGTATAAATAACAATATAAAGTATTAATTATCAGTGTGCTTCTCGAAACCAATCGCTGAAGCTCATTTCTTTTTGAACACACCTTGGAACACTTAGATGTTATATTCAGGGATTTCCATGTTTGGAACGAGTCGTGGTGTAAACGCCCAGACCTGCCTCCGGGATTTGATGGTTGGCAAGCCTATGATCCAACACCGCAAGAATGTTTAGAAGGTATGGTTTTGAAGTATTATGGTGTATTCATTTGTGCCCATTTCCGGGACTTTTTGAAAAACATATATGTCATTGATGAGGCCGAAAAAGCTAGTCTGGCCCAGAAAACATTGACACTTCCCGTATGTTCAACTCTTCGTGTGTGTTCATTGCTCTCGAAGATAATTCCATTTAAAATGTATTTAAAAAATGAATGCTAGTTAATGAGCCGCAACTTGAAACGTGCGCCAGGGGACGTGCGCCCAGCGTAGTGTTAGATCAGTCTGCCCACACTCGCAGTCTCTTTAGAGTCTTCACTGTCAATCTATAAACATTAGATTCTTAGGTATCCAAAGAACATCCAATGAGGACTGATCAGATGCGGAGTCTTCATTGGGCACAAATATATGATGGTGCGTTTTCTTACGTTGCGCAAAAATCAGCAGGTACAACACAGTATCGAAATGTTTTCTTGTTGTTTTCAATACTATAGTTTATTTGTTTGTGACTAAATACAAGTTATCTTCAAGTAAACGTAGATAAAATTTAGTCGTATAATTTTTTTATGTATAAGCATATTTATTTCGTTGCAACACTGAGTACAGTAAAAGTGGACAGTTCCATTCTAAAATAGGGTATTTATCTACATTATATCATCTATATTCTACATAGTCAAAGACCTTTAAATATGAATGTTTTATTCCAACGTTTTGCAAAACGATTCAATGTAATATAATGGGCTCAGTTTAGGTAAACTATATTTTAATGTTTAAAGTACTGATATGACCAACTGCTCGTTTTCTGATTTCGTTTGTATGTTTTTTTTTTGTTTGTTTTTTTTGTTGTTGTTTTTTTTTTTTTTTTTTTTTTTGTTTTGTTTTTTTGTTGTTTTTTTTTTGTTGTTGTTGTTTTTTTGTTTTTTGTTTGTTTGTTTTTTGTTTGTTTTTTTTTATGTGTGTTTTTTCTTAGTCAAACGGATGTTTGTTTTTATATATTCCAGAGATACGAACGGCTTAAACATTGGACTTTACTTTTCGTATTTTGTCGCACTGATACAAATTCCAAAAAATTGTTGAACTTAAATTATGATAAACTACAGTGAACCCTCGTTCCAACGACAATATTTGTTCCTAAATATGTTGCCATTAAAATGAACTTGCTCTTGTACAGATTACTTAATGAGCAGATTGATATGTAAGAGAAGTATTGTTTTGTTCTTATATCCTCATAGAACATATGTTTTGGCTATTTGTTAGAATCGCCTCAATGAGGTGATTAACATTAATATTAACATTTATATCCAAATAATATCCAAAACATATGTTTCTTTAAAGTATTAAATACAGTATTCTTTCATAATTTTGTGACTAATTGTTAACTCTTATGCGAAGGTTTTGTGACAGTCAAATTGTTATTATAACGAATTTTGTCGTTGTATCGAGTATCTATATAAAGAGGGTTGTCTGTATGTCTATGAAGTAACGTGTAATATTCATATAATTTGCAGGTGTTTTCACTTGTGGCCCAGCTTCTGTGAAAGCTATCCGCCAAGGAGAACTGTTCTATGGCTATGATACGAAGTTCATGTTTGCCGAGGTGCACGGTGACCGTGTTCACTGGACACTGGACCATGAAGGCAATATGAACCCTATATTCATTGAGAAGAAAGTTATAGGAAAATGTATCAGTACCAAAGCAGTTAGTACCATATCTAGGGAAGATCTCACCAATAACTACAAATACCCAGAAGGTATAATTTTATATATTCTTACATGCTAAAAACGATTCTAGATAGTTGAAAAAACAAGTAAATATTTTTGTTTACCATAAATTTTGAAGTTTATCAAGGACTTTTAAAATCGCAGCTAGCCTAACAACATTTTCAAATCTGTGTTTTGCTGAGAAGTCCGGACGCTTTGTTCTTTTATCTTAAAGTGTACTACTATTTATCGGACTTATCTTATAATAGTTCATTAAGTCATTTTGTCATAAATATGGAGATATATTACATTTCATTCAGGTATTAATGTTTATTTATACCAACTACTTTTACTCCCGGTTGAATGCTTGTTTATGCAATGCTTGTTAATGCGTTTTATTCCAGGTTCTTGTGAAGAAAGTGTGACCCTGGAACTAGCAACCAGACTAAGCTCTGGACGGAAAGTGTCGGTACCAGACCCAAGTGCCAGTGACATACAATTCTCATTCAATACTGACATGCAACGAACTGGTGACTTTAATGTTAATCTCAATATGAAAAATACAAGTGCAGAGTCGAGACTTGTGGATGTTCATGTATCGGCTTTGTCATGTAAATATACAGGAATACCGAATGCAGATATCAAAGATACATGCACAGCTACTGTACTGGAACCTAATGCTCGTAAGTACCGTATTTGATGTAAATATTAGAACACCTTCTTGTCATACTGCTCCTAAAGCAAATCCATTTAACTATCTACTGGTGTCTAAATTGCCAGATGAGAGGCAAATAGTGTGAATTCTGATCAGATCTGGGCCGATATTATTTGCTCAGGCCGGCTGTTCTAATACTTAGGGTTAATGTAGTAATTCATATAGACCTGGGCCCAGTTGTTCAAAACTTAACGAATTTGTAACCTAACATGACGTTAACATTTCTATTTTGAAATATGGCAAGTACATTGATATTTTTGCAGAAAAATGTGAGTAGCTACTCACATTTTGCAGCAAAAAGTACCAAACATTTGAATATACCTTAGCTACAATAGTTAACGAGTTTGTCATTCAGACGCTCGTTAATCTAACAACGTGGCCCTGATAATGTTTAATCTCAAAACAGAATTGAACAAAATGATTACAATACCTGAACGTAAGAATGACAGTTTGGGCCTCGGTGGCTCAGTTAGATGCGCCGTCCGACTGGAGACCAGGAGGTCGCGGGTTCAACCCCCGCCGAGGTCGGCAACATTCTTTCGTGGAGATTGATCATGAAATATTTTCTACGGTCATTCTCTCCCTTCCGCTAGTTCAAGAAGGGCAGTTGTCAGTTTCTGGCGAAAGAATGTGCATAATACTGGTTAACCGCTTAGAGGACTAAGCCTGCCCAGTAAACGTGTGGTTAGGTAAACTGACCGCGCTCGACATGACCCCATTGGGTTGACTGGGCCGTAAAACCTCAACACAAACAAACAATTGGCAAAAATTACTGCTGAAGGAACAAGATCATATGATTGGGGTTAATGGTACAGTGCATACAAACTTTCAATTTTAATTTACCGATAATTCGTGTGCTTCCCTATTACAATGTTACACGATAAAAATACACCAGAGCAGGAAGGATAAACTGGTAATATTATACTTTTGCTCCTGAAAAACTAGATATAATACTGCATAAAAAGTTTTAAACTTGAAGCAGTGTATATAATGGTAATCTTTTACTACAAACTACCATAACAATTGACATTTTTAATACATTTAAATTGTTATGATTCAAAAGGATATAAAATTAGTATTCTTATGTAATGTGTTTCGCATAATTTACTCTGGCGCACAGTCCAAAATTAAATAAGGACGTCAGTTTGGACTAATTCCATTTATGCCGAATTCGTCGTAAATCTGTATTCAGAGTTTGAGCATATGATACATGAATTAATATAAGTAAAGATGCCCAGGAAATGCCACAATCACGAAGCGCCGCCCTATCGAGGCATCAAAAAAAGGAACGATGCCGATAATCTTTAGAAATACTTTGATACAGCATTATGTATTGATTTATTATAGACTTTGTATTGCTTACTTTCTACTTTAACTCTTTTATGAAAACTATTCTGTTTTACTGTCAGATACTAATACAAATCCCAATTCTAAGAAAAGTGTATTTTTGCATACTTAAGAGTTGGTTAAAAAAAACTAAACTCCTTAAAATCTTTCCTGTGCACAACAGTAAGCGCACAGTAGTAACAACTTAAAAGTGTCATAAAAAAAAGCTAATTTTCTAAAGACAGACTTGTCAAAGATTGCAATGCATGTATACTGTTTATATTTCTCTCAATCTTACTGCGATAACTTACTTTTGGATAGTACAACGTGTTCATATGTTAATATGTTCCAAAAGGAATGACCCTTGAGAGCAATTAATACATTCACAAAACTTGAAAACAGCTTGAGCCCCATTTGTGAGGTTTGCGACTATTATAATTTACCTATGACTGTCCTTATATCTTCAAAGGAATATTCTATCGCACAGGTCAGAACATTCCATTTACCATTTAGAGTGGTGGTATATCGAAAGTGACTGAAATGCTTCTGTTATTGTATATTGCAGTTACCAGTGCAAATAGTGTAGACCCAAACCAGATGCTGCGTCTTCTCTGAATTTACAAGGTTTATTCTGAGACAGAGTGCATTAACGCAGTGTTATTTATTTCAGAGTCCGAAGTGATTCTTTCTATAAAATGTGGAGATTACATCGGTGTTGTAGATGCTGACAGTCATGTTAACATATATGCCTTAGCAACAGTAAAAGAAACGGGTCAACGATTTGTGGCCTGTGAAGCGATCTGGATCGAGAAACCTCATATTGAACTCAAGGTATTGGATCACAAAGTAGCACTTCGGAAAAAAAAACAAGACCTAGGCAACTCTGCGATTGCGATTAAGATACACGTATGTCCTGTAGAATGTACTGATTCCTAAGTAAATTGTGAATGCTGATCAAACTTCGCGGATCTTATCCTTGTGCTTCATCTGAATGCGCTTCAGTTATTTTTCCAAGTGAATAGCCGAGAAACAGTGTCTATTTATATTTGGCTTCTCGACTCTCCCGACTGTTGAATGCAAAAATCATATGCTGCCGTTCATTTTTACGGTTTGTTTGTGTAGTTGAAAGCTTTAACACGAGATGAAAAATACGGAAATTCACGGAAAACAGAGTGAAATAAGACAAATGTAATTGCATTCAAAAACAATACGCTGACAAGATCACAACTGATATCTGCATTTATATATTTAGAATGTATTAAGCGACTTTGAGCAGTTTGGTACACTTTTATCAAGGGATTTACCACTATTGTACACAGTAGAAGTTCAATAACTCGAATACCGATTGCGCATTTGCCGTGGCTGATTCGAACTCGTTTTTGAGTCTCTAGGAAATTCTTCCCGTAGCTTACGAAAACAAATATTCAATTTTAAGCTTGTCAGGCTTTAGTGATTTTTCTTTAAATATTCCTAGAGAAAAATGGCTAAACTTTTAGCAAACAGTGGCGACCTTTATCAGATTCCGCAGAATGGGCCAGCACAGTTTACCAATTACCCTTTTGGGTGTCTCCAGACTAAAATGGGTTAATACGTGTTGCATAGACATAATGCGCAGGGCAACTTATATGTGCAGCATGTGAGCGGTATCTGAGAACATGTTTTAGAACAATGTTTTGTTGTTGTTTTTTGTTAATATATTCATTTTTTTTTTTCTACAACGTGTGTCTAATGTAACATAGAGTATGTGCATGTGTACTTTCCCTACTAAAGGCACCTTACTTGAATTTTGAAGAAAAAAATATATGCTATCTCAACATTCTGTATATTTATTGTTGTTATATTACAGGCAAATGTAGCTTGTAAGCAAATAATGGTTGTCTGTTTATTGATATAATATGTATATTTTGTTTTGCTTTACTCATAAAAGCTAAAGTATCTAAACAGACTATTCCACTGTACATGTCAGAAAGGCCCGTTGCCATAGAAACTGTTTTAGTTGCATCTGTTAGTGTGAATTGCTAATGAAATAGTAAACAATGCAGACATAAATCAGACGCCGCGTTCTTAGCATCTGATCTAGGTCCATACTGTTGAAACAAAATCTGTTTCTAGGACGGTAAGTCGGTATGAGTAAGTATGGTTGTGTTGTTGTTTGAATTTTATTTTATTACTGCATTTCTGGCGTATTTTGTATCTTTCAGACTGAAGGTAGTGCCCACGTGGGGAAAACTTTTGATATTCTAATTAAACTTGTGAATCCACTAGCTGTTCCTATGACAAATGGGCACATACACATAGAGGGCCCTGGTATGCAAAGAATATCATCGCTAAAAGTAAAGTAAGTTAAAAATTGTAAATTGTGGAGGTGTACAGTAAACCTAATTAAAACATTTACAATACATGTACAACAGGACGTCGTTTATTACTTTGCGATTGCTCTCTGGCTCTTTTCTAATGAACAGTAAATTACTCCACCCGTTTTTTTTTACATTCGAAATATCATTAGATATTGATTTAATGACAAAACTATGTTGTGGCCATTTAGGGGAGGATACAAAGAACAAATATTTTACAATGACTGCAGAAAACAGAAAATGGACTAAAACATTCATAATAACGAGTTAAAATACAAATTCTAAACTTTGTGTATAGTGTTATAGTGCTACACTCTGGAAAAATGTCGAAAACTTTAAATCTTAATAATGTGCAATTGGTGTTAGTATCTATTCAAATATTTCCCTTTTCCTGGTGCATGTAAACTCTGATTAAATTTTTCATCGGACTGTTAGTATCAGTGAATTTATTAACCCTCGCCATACTGAATAAATTAAGATGCCACGCCCACTTCTAACTTTTAGCCAATCAGATTACTGGATCCATATTGTTGATACAAATTCAACTTCTTAATGACAAGTAGTGTAGATACGGAGCAGTTGGCTTCTGCCGAAGCCAACTGATCTTAATCTACACTGTTCAGCAGGACTAGGTTTGATACTAGATGTCTTGTGTTTTTCTCTTCAGAAAGACAATAGCACCTGGCGAGGAAGTCCGCGAGACGGTACAGATGAAGCCACGGCGATTAGGAAGAAAAGAAATCATCGCGAGCTTTCATAGCAAACAAGTATGTGACGTTACAGGTGTCACCGAAGTCGACGTCACGGAAGAGAACAGAAGCTAATACAGCATAATACATAATGTATTCATTGACATCTTATTATAATTTCTATCTTTCTATTTTCAAAATGTGGTGCTACTAAACCAAGAGCATGTCAAAAACAAAAATCCTCTATACTATAAAGCATTTTACCTTCAAAACTTGCAATATCAGAAGAAAGATTCCAAACAAAATACAGTCGAACTTCAATGCCTCGAACGTCTTTGGGACCATGGAAATTAGTTCAAGGCATGGTTATTTCAAGCCAGAGAGGTTTAATCATAGTGCAAGGTCAGGAGGCAAATGGGGATAATTTAATGATGTCTTTCGAACTTCTATAAAATAATGGTATGTTGAGTTTACTCAGTAGAATCGCCTCGATGACGCGATTCTAATGAGTAACGCAGAGAATTTCTCTAAAATATCCCTAAATATTTTTGTTTTTGAGAATTTCCAGTGACTCCAAAAACAAGATCGAAACAGCCAAGGTAAACTAGCCATCGTTGTTCGACACATTGAAGTTTTTTACTGTTTAATCAAAAACAAACTCGAGCTGTACCATGGTGATAAAAGGTGTCTTTGGGAAACAGTAAAACGTCAATGACTCGAACACAGGTGGCTGATTCGAACTCGTTTTTGAGTCCCTAGGAAATTCTTCCGATAGCTCAAAAATATTTAGAAATATTTTAAGGACTTTTTTTTTTATTTTTATCATAAACATGTATGTTGTGTGTATTCATTAGAATCGCCTCTTCGAGTTTCATTGTTTACTTTTTTTTTTTTTTTTTTTTTTTTTTTTTTAGTCTGTATCCGAAGATAACGTCCGTTCGGCTCGGGACATATTTGCTTGATCCCTGCAGTCGATGGCGCATTTACTTTATGAAATCTTAGGTGCAGTGAGAGTATAAATCATCTCTGTACCTTCTCTTACATAGCAAGTGTACCTGAAATTGGCTCTGTCAAAAAAGCTCCATGTGCGAAACGCGTGTTTTGCCTGGCGGATGACCAGTAATTATATTTTACTTTGAAATTAGGCAACTCCAAGGATCATTCGAGAGAAACATGCGTTACCTCAATATAATTTATTTGGGTAACCTGAGAAAATAAAGACAAAACTGTTACAGAAAAATGCCAAACTTCCAGCAACGGTTTTTTTGCGTGGGAGTTAGTAAATTTACACCTGTGCAACATAGAACAAAGAATATATACAGAATGAAAATCAAACCTAATTAATTCTACGTATGCCAAACAATCAAATCGAATCTCTCTCTTTTAAGAATGTTTATATAATATATTATTTTATTTTGTTTATTGTTCAGCAGAGTTTAGTAAGTAACCCAATAGGCTCATGACGTTTGTACAACGTCACATTAACGTCGATGCAACGTCATTACGTTTATATAATGTCGCATTAACGACGATATGATGCCATGACGTTTATACGTCACTTTAACGTCGATTCTTCGTCATTACGTTTATTAAGTCGCATTAACGTCGATGCGACGTCATGTTTATACAACGTCACATTAAGGTCGACGTTGCATCGGTATTAATGCGACATTGTATAAACGTCATGTGCCCGCTGGATTAAATAATGTTATGTAGTTTCAGTATAAGTATTGAATGTCATTAGATATGAGTACAAGTCAGAGTTTCTCAAAGATTGATCATTTACCTGCACATCCTTCAATAAAATATATATTCAATTTTTAAACGTGAGTTATGTTTCTCTTACTACCTGTTTATACTATACTCAAAGGCAATAAAAAGTATACAGTTTCGAGTTTTGAGTACCGGCTAATGTTGTACTTTTTTCGTTAAAATGTTTTCATGGGAATTTTTGTCAAACGTCTGTCTGAAAATCACAAAGGTAATTATTTCGCAGTCATAAATTATGGAGTTATGAGCCCTTAATTAAAAACAGCAATTCCAGTCATATCTCGCTTTGTATAAAACAAATATCAATCTACTGTTCATAAATGTCTTGCACACGTGTCTGTGAGTAAAACCATAACGTTATTTAATTCGAAATCCCCATTAAATGAAGTCAAGCTGAATTTGAATTTCTTCCCGTCTCAAACTATCTCCCTTTGAATGATAAATATAGGGAATTTAAAGAGTCGATATCTGAAGTGGCGTTTGTCGTTTTCCCTTGAATTTGTCCAAAATGCACTTTTAAAGGGAAGCTACTCATACACAAATGTTGATATAGACCCCTTATTCGTTTCCGCAAATGTCATTTCCTTGCTCTTTGATAGAATTTCCTGGAAAGTGTTGCAAATGATGCGTAAATGATTGTTCTTAACAATGATATCAAAGACTGATGTACATATGCAAAAATCCGGTGACAAATGTAAAAAATAGTTACCTGTATACTTAATTTTGCCTCTCAGTATATATTTACTCATCCTAGGCCGGTATTTATTGATGTATACAATATACATACCCAGCTAGCATTCTACTTAAATCTATATCGGGTCGCTGTCGACCCGTCAGGAATCCTGGCGGCGATATAGAATTAAGTACAATGCTACCTGGGTAGATACCTAAATCTCACTTTTCCTTCCAAACGGAATACGCTGGAGATAAGCGTTATGCTGTTAAATAGCATGACGTCCGGTAACATTTTGCATTTCAGGAATCTGATATCAAAATAATACTGTAAAAAGTTGTAGTTCTTCTATATAGTGTGTATGTCGGTCATAGAAATTGTGCTTTTTCGGTTTGTCATTGTTTGTTCCTCACGTGTTCTTTTTTCGATGTCTTGAGAAAACTATGCTTCGTGAGTGTGGTCTTTTCTCAGTCATGCCATTTATATCTTTACTTCAGTGCAATCAGGGCCCAGTTGTTCAAAGCTTACGACGTCGTTAGTTAACGATTCGTTAAAATTTACATCAAGTGATATGCAAATATACTGAAATTTTTTGCTGAAAAAATGAGAGTGCAAAAGCTACTACTGCAAAAGCTACTCACATTTTTTCAGCAAAAAATATCAGAATATTGTATGTTGAATCCGCTAAATCAGTTAACGAAATGACCCTTAACGAGCTCGTTAAGCTAACGACGCTTTGAACAACTGGGCCCAGATACTCAGTAGGCATCATTACACATGCCTGTCTGCGAATTAGTATTTTATAGGCAACGTCTTTGGTACTCTCTTTTACCAGACTATTGCCAGCTTATCGAAATTCCAGTAACTTTTATGCATTTGTATGTTTGATTTTTTATGATATTTCTGGAACCGTAGCCTAATCGTCAACCAGTCAGGGAAGTTTCGGACATGTGCGCCCAGCGAAGATTCAGATCAGCCTGCGCATTCGCGCAGTCTGATCAGAATCTTCACTGGTCGCATTTTGGATAGCCAAAGAAGCAACGTTTTTTTTTTGTTTTTTTGGTTTTTTTTTTTTTTTGTGTGTGTGTGTGTGTGTGTTTTTTTTTTGTTGTTGTTGTTTTTTCATTAGGGCAATGAAGACTGATCAAACTGCTCGGATGCGCAGGCTGATTTGAATCTTCGTTGGGCGCACATGTCAGAAAGTAGGCTTACTCACGTCGCGGTTCGTATTATGGTTTGTGTTTGTGTTGAGGTTGTACGGCCCAGTCAACCCAACAGGGTCATATCGAGCGCGGTCAGTTTACCTAACCACACTTTTACAGGGCAGGCTTAGTCCTCTAAGCAGTTAACCAGTGTTCTGAGTATTCTTTCGCCAGAAACTGACAACTGCCCTTCTTGAATCAGCGGAAGGGAGAAAATGACCGTAGAAAACATTTCATGGTCAATCTTCACGAAAGAGTGTTGCCGACTCGGCGGGGTCGAACCCGCAACCTACTGATCACCAGTCCGACGCGCATCCAACTGAGCCACCGAGGCCGGCTTCTGATTATGGTGCTAATGAATAATGGCCGGTAAATTAAAACAGAAATCGGTTCCACGCTGATATTTTAAAGCCCTGCTAACATAGAAATAAATGTGGTAATTACATCTGATGCACAATGTCCGTCCGCACACAAAATTTTCTGGTGGAGAACACAACATCTGTTCCTCTGTACTGGTAAACGTCTTTGTGAACTTTCTAATCAGGTAGACATCTTCAATTCTCATGATGAAAATTAATGCAGCACAATAAAGTTACTCAGGAAATACCACAATCACGAAGCACAGCTCTCCCGAGGCACCCAAAGAAGGGACGCATCACGAAAACATGCCTATATAATTTTGACTCCCTTTAACCCCACTTTTATATAGTAAAACTGGGGTTTACAGGGGTATACATTATTTTTTCTCATAATGCTAAAAAACATAGATTGTGGGTACTCGTTAGAACCGCCTCGGCGAGGCGGTTCTAACGAGTACCCACAATCTATGTTTTATGCAGGAATATGAAAAATATCAGAATTTTTTATCTGAAAAATTTCCTTTTTTGGTTGTAAAATTTTCAATATATTTGAATAGGCATGTTGTAATGATAAACAATCAATGACGAAGGAAAACCGTAGCATTTACAATAACTGGCGTACGGAAAAAAGACAAACTGTACCAGAGGAACCGCCCTAGAACGATCAGAGAAAAACTAATATGGTTTTAAAATAGCTTTAATCGCAGGAAGCCATGTCCTAAGTTTGATACAGCTCAAAAATGCAAATGAGCAAGCGCACGACAAAACCAACAAAATGGCATGTGCGCCCAGCGAAGACTCAGATCAGCTTGGGCATCCACCCAGTCTGATCAAAGTCTTTGCTGTCTGCATGTATAAAGCTTGGGTCCTTAGCACTGATTAGACTGGGCGGATCTGAGTCTTCGCTGGGCGCACATGCCATTTTGTTAGTTTTGTCGTGCGCTGGATCAAATATGAGTTCGCTCCTTAATCTTTGCAACCCTGCAGAACAACGCAGATTGCTATGCAAACAGTATAGATCCAGATGAGACTGCTCGTAACGAGCCGTCTCATCTGGATCTACACTGTTTGTCATTCTGATTTTGACTTTAGACGTTTTGCACTAGTGGACATGTCCGACTTCAAGGATGGGAGAGTCCATTTCAGAAACTCAGGGATGAAGAGCTTAACCCATTTAAGACCTGACACCCCTAAACGGGTACTGGAAAACAGTGCAGACCCAGATCAGACGCAGCAAAACGCGGCGTCTGATCGGGTCCCCACTGTTTGCATATTGTTCAACCATTTTTCTTTAATAATATCTACATCATATAGCCTGATATACCTAAACTCGAAAATGGAATCTTCCAATATAGTTTGGGAGACTTTATTCAGTCTTTAATGGGTTAATGTTGATCTGCAGCCAAAGCATAAGAAAAAAATACAAGTTGATATTCGCTAGGCAAGACCGCAGGCATTGACAGTCAAGCTCCTTTTGAAATATACTGACCAAGCAGCTCTCATTCAGTCTGAGTTCCGACTTATCGTCGTGTAACTAAAGAGAGAAGCAAAGTTAAAAGGCGGTGCTTTTGCTGTGGTTTACTATTTCTGTCGTTGCATGTCTTTGCATGCATGTCTTGGTGAAAATGTTTATTTTGGATAGCTGTCTGGTCAATTATTTGGAAAAAAATGTCCTTTTGGCTTTCTGCTCGAAGTGCTTTTATTGTGGTGCCGTTGCTTTAAGTGCATCCTTCTTTTCCTTTGGTGTCTTGGACAGAAGGTGTCAGGTGATTGTATCAATTCCTGATCATTGCCTTCCTTTCTATCTATTATCAAACTTAGTCGAGGTAAAACCATGCAGTTTGCCGCAAAAGAGTCTTAATGTTACCTATATTTTTGTGAGAAGTGAAATATTTTTAAATTGATCCGAAAAATCAGTATTACCAGCACTCCTAAATTTATGGACTTAATCACCATAAAATTATGGTCCGTCGTAGTCCAACTGGTTTTCTTGTGCTCTAGCTGAAGATCGACATTGAAACCTCTGCTTCATTTCATCATAATTGTGTTTGTGATAGTGTTTGTTTCCTGTGATGTTTCACTGATGGGGTTAAGGATCCTTAAGAGTGTTTATATTTTTGAGCTGCATCAGAATTGAGGGCAAGGTTTTTGCGATTATTTTAAATGTTTCCGTTTTGTTTGTTCTACTATCGTTACCTCGGGAAGAATGTGTTTCGTGACCTTGGCTTTCCTTAGAAACATTATTTATATTTTTCGGTGTCAAATATAAAAACTTTCTTAAATTGAAGTTCCCCTGGATATATTGTGTCTATCAGTTATTCAGACTAATCTTTATTAATATTTAATAAATCATTTTAATATCGAGACGTTGAACTGAATTCTTCAGTTACATCGGATTCACCTTTATGAGAAACTGACAAAATACAAATGTGAACCAAGTAAGCATTCTTTATAAATCTATATAGCAGGCATTTTGCCAGTTATTTTAATTAATAACAAACTGTTCGTTTACACGTACAATAGCTTGGTCACGTCAACTTTGCACTATATGGTATAAAAAGTTGCAAAATTATAATTCGAATATATTCTGAAAACGTAAAAGAAACACACATGTTGAACAAATGTTCAATGTAAAACAGCTGTTGACATTCCATGCAAATTGTCTCCAAATGAGGCAATTTACATGAAATGCGAAATCCTGTTTTCTGGGAAAAAATGATAAAACATATTGTCAATTTGTTATCTGCTGAATTAGTCAAGAGAGTGGTAAAGGTTATTTAATAGCAAAATGTTCGTTTACACAAATAGCTTGGCCACATCAATTTAAACTACAATGGTATTGCTAAATTATAATGTTTTAATTCGATTATATTCTGAAATGAAACCGAAACATACACTTTGAACAAATGCTCAAGAATCAGAATAAACAAACACTTAAAAAGGAAACACCATGCTAATCGAACTGTATTTCAAATGATACTCAGTGCAGAAAAGTGAGCAACTATCACACAGTTATAGATTCAAATTTTCAGACTGTAGGTGAAGATACAGAGAAAATGCCACAATCACGAAGCACAGCCCTCCCGAGGCACCAAAAGAAGGAGAGATGGGAAACAATAATGACAAAACAGACGCCATGTATATGAAACCACAGACGAACAAACCATTATGAAAACATGCCTATTCAAATATATAGAAAATTTCACCTCCAAAAATGATAATTATCAGATAAAAAAAAAAACTCTGCTATTTTTTTTATTTCTGCTCAAAACATGGATTGTGGGTACTCGTTAGAACCGCCTCGGCGAGGCGGTTCTAACGAGTACCCACAATCTATGTCTTTAGCAAAAATAAGAAAAATAATATATATCACTGTAAACCCCACTTTTGCTATACAGGAGGTGGAGTTTAAGGGGTAAAATTATATAGGCATATTTTCGTGATGCAAAGAAGAACTGCAACAGAAAACCATCTTGGGGAAAACTACTTGGGGATTAAACCAGTTTTACTCTCGTGAAACATCACCCTTAATTCTGACGCAGCTCCAAATTACGAGATCTATGCTCGGTCTGCGTAGGAGTCATCTCCCTCATCTGTGAAACATCGCAGTGAAATACATATAATCAAAAACACTGTGATGAAACTAAGCAAGACGTAATATCGGATATTTTAGGTATTTGTATTTATACCAGTAAGAATTATAAAACTGGTGGAATCTAATAGTCATTTAATTACCCATGTCAAAATCTGGTCTATTCTTTCATGCTTAGCATGTTGGTTAAGACTTCAGTAGACGACAAATCGAAGTACGCTTCTTGTTTTCTCCAGAAAACAGGTTTATGATATTTCATGCAAATTGTCTCCAAGTGTCAAATCCTGTTTTCATGGCAAAATATACTATCACTTTGTCGTCTGCTTAATTAGCTCAAGGCGTATTAAAGGTTAAATAGAGAGTATTAGAGAGTTGGCAAAGCCCTCCATGGGACTTTACTTTGATGCCTAGTTCTACAATTTATTCTATCACAACAACGTTCATTAGAAGACAGCCTTGCCACACGTGCATGAGAGATGGTGCCATCTAAGCCAGGAAATCCAAGCAAGTACGGATAACGTGTTCTGTTACGCTCTACCCTTTATATAGAGCAGTAGGAAATTGACAGAGGCCTTTTTGGAGCTCTAATATGACGTCTGTTTCCGTGTTTTCTGTTATAACCAGGCTCGCTGGGCGGCTCACTAGGCTATACAGGCTAATGCAATTGTGTAAACGTGAAGTATCGTCTCTAAGCCAGACAATCGTGTAAGGCCGTTTAGTGTTAACCTTACGCTAAAATGTAATCATCATTGCTACTGCAACGCTAACTATTATCCGTGAACATTAATCATCGCAACCGCAACGCTTAGTGTTAACGGGTCACACTAAGAGTTCGTGTTGTCAATACATTGTGCATACCAACGCATACCTTGCCAATTTCGGTCTTCATTGCTTCACTTGTTCGCTTCATGCTTTTTAAGTTCGTATATCATCAGAAAGTGTTCGTATATCATCAGAAAGTGTTCCTACAAAAACCACATGTATCCACTACACATTGATGACAGCGGATTGTGATACCATGACTGATTAATTAAGTGACCAACTTACATATACCCTCAATCAATCCATAATGTTATGCGATGACAGTATAGGTTTCACTGGCACCGCTAATGGGGTTGCATTACTGCTTAATGAAATATTAGGCATCAAACTTAATACCCAGTCAGCATTCTACGTAAATCTATATCGGGCCATCATCGGCCCGTCAGGGTAGCTGACGGGCCGATGACGGCCCGATGTAGATTTACGTAGAATGCTAGCTGGGTAGCTGCTAAACTATAAGATTGAATTTCTGGACAATACTGACCAACAGAATATCTGTTTCACCAAAAATCTTGTTTTTGTCTCTGACTCATTAATTAGCCTAAGAATTTCATGCATCCAATATAGCCCTGTATCTCTCAATCCACATTTTAAGATATATGTAAAAAGAAAAATCACTGGATCATGAAATATAGGTAGTAACTTTACACTGGCCTACATTTAAAATACTTCATATTCTCATGCCACACTATATCGGTATCCTAAATATAGCAGTCACTGACCAAAACTTCCTAAAGATACAAGACAAGGTCACTAGACTATGAAATATAGCTCAGGCCAACTTAATATCTTATGAGGCTATGTTTGTGCCACTCTGAACTATAAACTAAATATGATGTTCATCGATCAAATAGTCTTCATAATATATGGCAAAAATCACTTGTCTTAAAGAACTTAACCTAAATACACACAAGTCAATGTCATACTGTCTGGCCTAGTGTTTTTCGAAGGGATTTGCATTAAAGAAAGGCCGAATCCCTGATAATGGAATCCTTGTCTTAATCTTCAGTCAAAGTCTGGGCCATAAACGTAAGGACTAGTAGTTTAGGAATGAAAGCAGACTCTCAAAGGTACACATATCCCAGGTATGAATGCTCACTGGTGAGTGATTGTCAAGACAAACTTTGTACCTCACAGGCAAGCGAGTAACACAATAAGTGTTCAAACGAAGGTTTTAAAATTTTAATCATAGGTTTGACCTTCACACCTAGGTTTCAAATCTTCAATCCAGCATTTAAATCTAGGTTTGGGACTAATTATGCAATCGGCTTGCCATATTAAGGCCCCTGTTTGCCCTAAGTGATTGATAAATTTTAAATCAAAGCTGAAAAGCAAATTATTCCGGTATAGCTACAGTGATTGTCTACGCAAGGGTAACAGTAACGGTTTGACCTGTTATTTGATCGACATGATCGACGCTTAGTATAATCACAGCAAGGTGAACATTAAGCATTGCAATTGCAACGCTTATTGTTAACGGGTTACACTAAGCGTAGGGTTAACACTAAGCGGCGCCACAGCGCCACAAAGCAGATACAGACAATGTATACGACTGTCCATTCGATATTCTTCGGAAATACGTTTTTTCGCTAAACGTTTTATTCTAAATTGTAAGTTTGTTTGTGATTGACAATATCTTATAAGGAACCATTTGTCTTTTCTGTTTCTGTGCTTTGTTATCAAATATTCATGTAAAATTGATTTTATGACCAAAAATGAGTCCGACCTTTGCAATTTCTATAGTAAATTAGACTTTTTGGAAAGATTTTATCGATAAAATATTTTGCTTTTCTTTACTAAAATAAATTATTGATAACAATACTGTGAAAACTTCAGAATTTTTTTAACAAGCCGAACTTATTGAAAACCTGTATTCCTACCCTATCGATTTTTGATACCCTATCGATATTTGCATAATTTGCAGTCATTTCTACAATGGGAAAAAATGTTGTTTTTTCTTTAACCACTTAAAAGAATAAACCTTTTGGTACAAAGGTAGTTACGACAAAAGGTTTTGCATTGAATCATGACAAAACATTATCTTCTGAGTAATGCGCCACGCCAAAATAAAAAAAATAAATAAATAAATAAATAAATAAATAAATAAATAAATAAAGACGACTTTCTGAAAAATACCGAACGGAGAGTAGTCTTACTGAAACAGACAGATATATGACAGATCGACATCTTTGATGGCCAAAGAACAACGAAGTGGATACCAGAGTCAACCGGCCGTTCCATAATTGACATCGAGATGTAAAGACAATTCAGCCGTAACGTCAGAAAACGTACCTATTGATGTGTACGCGCAGTATGATCAGAATATTCACTGTGCGCATTTTAATACACAAGGATGCAAAGTTTCTTCATACGGAAAACGAAAATTCAGATCAGATTGCACAGATGCATAGGCTGATTTCTGTCTTCGTTGGGCGTACATGTTAGAAGGTACGGTCTCTCATGTTGCGGCTCAATTTTACTGAGCAATCACGAAAACATGCCTATATAATTTTGACCCCCTTAAACCCCACTTTTATAAAGTAAAACTGGGGTTTACAGGGGTATACATTATTTTTCTTATTTTTGCCCAAAAATAGATTATGGGTACTCGTTAGAACCGCCTCGAGGCGGTTCTAACGAGTACCCACAATCTATGTTTTGAGCAGGAATATGAAAAATATCAGAGATTTTTATCAGAAAATTATGTTTTGGTGGTAAAATTTTCAGTATGTATTTGAATAGGTGTGTTTTCGTAATGAATGTCCTGCGGTATGTGTGTAACGGCATGAATACAGTGGACTTGACGTAATTGTCACGTCATCATTTAAATTCCTGCATGAAGCAAATGACCTCTATTTGTAGCTTTCAGTACCGAAGGCATGGAGACAAAATGGTGTACTTAAATGTCACGTGGCATACTCAGCATGCAAATCGTGATTCCAAGCTTAGCATCAAATTGTAGTATTATGAAAAGTCAGAAGTATACAAAGCAAGAAGGTAACAAAATCTCATTATCGTAGTTTCACAAATCCTCTAGTGCCATCGAATCTTCTTCTAAATATCTAGGTCACTTATTCTACCAACTTTCTAAATGTACTTTCTCACAAGTGCTTCAATTAATATAAATGATGACAACACAATTACGTCGCCTACCGTATTCATTCCGTTACACACAGTATTCCTACCGCAGGATGCTCAGTAAAATACGTATAATATCTCTTGACGCTTGTTGCTTAATTTTCTGCCAGTTCATTTCGAAAACACGCCTATTCAATTATATAGAAAATTTCACCTCCAAAAAAACTGAAAATTTTCAGATAAAAAACTCAAATATTTTTCATATTTCAGCTCAAAACATAGATTGTGGGTACTCGTTACAACCGCTTCGGCGAGGCGGTTCTAACGAGTACCACAACCGATGTTTTTGAGCAGAAATAAGAAAAATAATGTATACCCCTGTAAACCCCAGTTTTACTATATAAAGGTGGGGTTTAAGGGGGTCAAATTTATAAAGGCATGTTTTCGTGATGTTAAAAATAGCCGATGTGATTGATAAACTTAAAACCTGTCCTTTCTCATTAATAGAAATGGAGTTACCCAGGAAACGTGAAAATCACGTCCAAGTCAGATCGAGCCCTCTTAGAGAGAACTCCACTTATCCTAAAGTATTCGTACTGACAGTCCTGAGCAAACAGTCTAGACCCTGATCAGATTTTAAGACGACTATGATAAGGAGTGTATGGGTATATTTACTCTTTTTTCGACATCATTTGTAAAGATGTTCCCCTATATTGAATTAAAAATGAAATGAAAACGTCGTAAACATCCTTTCCTGCGTTATGTGCTCAAATATTTACTTTAAAATTAAATTTACGGCCTAAAATTGGTCTGACCTATGCAATTTCTATACGGTAATGTGATATTATGGAATGTTTTTCTAGGAAAAATTTTACTTGTTTTTGCTATTTTTAATAGACCTACTTATGTTTCAGAACAATACTGTGAAATTTTCAGAAAATCTGAACAAGTGAAACTTGTTGAAAACCTGCTTTCAATATTTACCAACGCTACCGATTTCTCAGTGTAGGCTAATATTTGAATCTAAATATTTTTCTTAGCTCAGTAAAAAGTTTTTATGGTCCATCAAGTTTTTTTTAATAGTATACTTAGTGCTAATTCTAAATCTAACAGGGAACCGCAAACATGATCGAGGCATTTAAAGGCGGTGAAACCCGCTGGGCGCAGGTTCATATCCGCCTGATCAATCAATCCACTAAATAATGCAGTTGCAACTATACTGTACTCTTGTGATCGTTTACGAGTTGTCTGTCGGTCGTATCATATTATTTACATCAGTGTGAAAAAGATGAAATGTAGATAAAGAAAACCTGATCAAACTTTCTGGACGTACAATAATTGTAAACATTTTTTAATCAGCGACCGCAAAGGGTAATAAACATTTTGTAATGCTTGAAAATAAAATAGAACGAGAGATGACAACAATATGTCACTCGTATCTCCAGTGGGGTAGGCCAACTCAGAATTTTGCCTGCTATATAGATCTATATAGGCTGGGACTATTTTTTAGGGTTAAGAATTTTGAATTTCACTATTATTTTTTATTGGTGGGGTGTGTGTGTGTGTGTGTGGGGGGGGGGGGGGTGAGGAAGTGGCTATTTGGGGTATTGGCTGCAGATTTTGGGGGTCACTCAGAGTATTTTTGGGGGTCTATGAAAATTCTCGGTATTTTTGAAGGGTTAGAACCTTCTGTTGAACTGTTAGTTGTTTTTATTTAGTTTTAACAGCTCTATTTCTGCTGTACATTAGTTCAGTGCCATTAATAAAAAATGAAGCTACTGTTGGAAATCTTTTGAAGCACTGATATTACTAATACATGAATAATCATTATACAGGAAAAATAAATGAAAACAACACTTTTATGAAAAGAAAGCAAGGGGAATATTTTTGGGGTATACTAGTGTCTGCTGTAACACTTGATGCTGGGGCCAAGCCTGTGTAGCAGACAAAATTCAGTACCCCCACCCCCTCCCCCCACCCACCCACACGCCAACTGGCTGGGCTCGTATCTGGTTGCGGTCGAGTCAAACAACATAAACAAACAAAACTGGTCTATAGGCTGGCTCTTTCTAGAAGTAGAAGGAAATTAACTAAATATAGATCTACAGTTGAAAAATACAGAATCTCACAAAGAAGGGTGGCATTTCTGTTCAACGAGGGGTTACAGAAATTTAATGACTACAATCTCAGTTATGTCTGTCCGGTTTAATATTATTTCATGAAAATTACCCTATTTATAAACAGATGAATGCTTACTAAGTGACCATAACGTCACACGGGAATACTGAAATTTCAATGTTAAACATGGCATTATGTTACATCATGGTCAGTCAACACTCATTGATTTATACTCTAAGTATTCTAAACATAGGCCTACCCTAAGTATTCTAAACATAGGCCTGAGCAAACAGTGTAGATCCAGATCAGAGACCAGAGAACATGGCGTCAATGAGAGTCCGCACTGTTTGCCACTTTATATTCAGCAGATTTACACACATTACACCCAGCTAGCATTCTACATAAATCTGTAGCAGGCCGTAATCGGCCTGTCAGGGTAGCTGACGGGCCGATAACGACCGGCTATAGATTTATGTAGAATGCTTACTGGGCAGTTACTTGCCATTCATCCAGCATGGTCTACACAATTTGCCACTCAAAATCAATTTTTTTAAAAATATCAACAAGAAGCAGAAAGGATTCTCTCAAATTTTTTAAATATGGTTAGTAGAGGCAAAACGATTCATTGAAATCGTATCAAGATACTTTTTCCGATGATACGCATATCGTATTGGGCTAGTATTGCGATTCCTGACGATACGCCCAAAAGTACAATTTCCAAAGAAATTGATAGCTTATCATATTTCAAGACCAAATTGATAGCTTATCATATTTCAAGACCATTTCTATAACAAATTACAAAGATCTAAAATGTTACTGAAATACACTGATCACTTAAATGACAAACAGGTGCATCTTACACAGGTGGGGGTGGTTGGGTGGTGCGAAGGCGTGCTATCCTTGTAGCAGGTAAGGGTAGAGGGGAGATGTTTTTATATCTTCTGTTTCTTCACTTTCATTCCTGTTCCTCTTTCTTCCCTGTTTCTCTCTTTGATCTCTGCTGTCTCTTTTCTCCCTTTCTCTGGGTGACGACACAAAATGACCCACAAAGGTTGACGTGTTGTTAAACCCCAACACAATTAATCAATCGATCTTACACAAGCATTGTTACAAAAGAATGAACCTCTGAGATGGTTTTGAACTTGTTTTCCAAGAGTATCAAAACTTTCCAGCTGTGACTTTTGCATGAAAATAATATCGCCATATGTATCGTACAGTGAGGCAAATATTGCAAAACGTATCGTGAGGTGACTGTATTGTTACAGCCCTAATAGAGCTGTAACGATATAGTCACCTCACAATACATATCACAATTAAATGGTTAGGAGATAAGGTGTCCTGACATTTAGGGTAAATATGGTACTTTTGGTAAATAGATTTCATGGTAACGCTTTCCCTGAGGTGCATTGTGAATGCCCTGACAGGACAGGTGCAGGCTGATATGATCTGGGCTGTTTGAACCGGAATACTTTCATATGTATTTCAGAAGCTGTGATGGAAAGGCTTAAAGAGTATGGAAGGTAAGAGTATATTTTAGATAATAGGTAATGTTGTCTGTGAGAATCATTAAATAGGGCTTTGAGCATATATAAATAATTGTAATGGTAGTGGAGATTGATAACGCTTAACGATTGATATGTGAGCGTAACTTGATGTCTGCGGCGGTTCATATTAGTTGAGCTGTGTAGTGGGGGTGGGGGGGGGATGGGGGGGCAGATATTCAGAGACTCTATATTATGGCAAATGAACAGGTTCTTTGGAGTGTACATGGAAGGAAACTCACACGCATAGGCAAACAGTGCATTTCCTCACCAACCTGCACATCCGGTTGTAGCCAATCCAGGCCCTCCGTGCCGGCCTCGGTGGCTCAGTTGGATGCACCGTCCGAGTGGAGACCAAGAGGTCGCGGGTTCAACCCCCGCCGAGGTCGGCAACATTCTTTCGTGGAGAATGATCATGAAATATTTTCTACGGCCATTCTCTTCCTTCCGCTGATTCAAGAAGGGCAGTTGCCAGTTTCTGTCGAAAGAATGTGCGCAATACTGGTTAACCGCTTAGAGGACTAAGCCTGCCCAGTAAACGTGTGGTTAGGTAAATTGATCATACGAGCAATGGCACCTATATTTTCATTGTTTACAGAAAGAAATGTTGTAATCTTCATAATGCCTTCATGGTGAGGAGATTAGGTTTGGGGAAAAACAACCATCTGACTTACGCTAGTCTTGCGCTCAACCCTCGATATACTCTTTTACATTACAAGTATAAGCTATCACATAAAGCTCCAAATTTTTTGAGAAAGCTAATACTTCACAAAAAAGCTTGATCTACTCTAAGTACACACTGTGGGCTTGCGTAGACCAAGTTTTTTTTGTGAAAGCTAATACTTGGTTGTAATAACGCTGGGCAGTCCATGGCCACAACCTTTCTTAAAGTGCTTCAAGAGCAAAGGCAAACCCTAATATAGTCATCGCCAGTGTGGTCATAGACAATTATGATGGCTGGGGACTAACGAAAATATGTCTTCGAGATATGCAAAATGTGCAAATTAAGACAGATCACCATGCGCATCCAAACAATCTCGTCAGGTCCCTTTGCTGTCTGCTGGTATATTGTACAGTTTCCTATGACCAGAGGTCATCCTAGAGGGCAGTTTGGGAGAAAAAGTCTCCCTAAGCTGGCTGACTTCTCCCTGTGGAGCTGAGGGAGAAGTGAAAATGTATAGAATGTATAGGGAAATCCAAAATTTGGACCAAAACTTCTTCCTGAAACCCTGAAATTGTCGCAAAACTTCTCCCTCTCTGAAAGCTCTAGGATGACCCCTGTATGACCGAGTAAGCTGGCATCGAAGGTCCAAATCAGACAACACTGGCTGCCTATGACTGAGTAAGCTGGCATCGAAGGTCCTGATCAGACAACACTGGCTGATCTTGGCCTTCACAGTCCCCATATGCGTTGAACAAACCTTTTCGCATGGCACGGCACGCAATTCAGAGCTCTAGATAAGCCGCTTTTATTTTCAATACAGAAGTGTTGACACTTCTCTTATTTCTCCACGAACACATTGTGGCACTCATTAGAAGCATCTCACCAGACGCTTCTAATGGATGCCACAATGTGGTTTCTTAGAGAAATAAAAAAAAAATACTTTTTTACTGTTTGCACCTATTACATAGAGCTATGTCGATAAAAACCCCATAAAAAGGTTTACAGATAGCCGTCTTTAATTGCTGTTATTACTTTGAGCCACAGCGTAAGAAAATGTACCGTCTGACAAGTGTGCCCAGCGGAGATACTGATCAGCCTCTGTGTGTGTGTGTCTGCGATGTGCGCTTTTTGGATAACCTAGAATCCAAGGTTTCTGCAGGTGGATACCATGAACAGACTGTGTGGCTGTACATGCTGCTCTAAGTCTTCACTGGACAGACATGTTTGAAGGTACATATTCTCATGTTGATATTTGCTATGTTTCTAGATGCTGTTGTTAAAGACAGACCCAAGACCAAATGGGAGGATATTGCAGGTTTAGAAGATGTCAAGGAGGAACTAAAAGAAGCATTAGCAGAACCTGGGAAAATGTGTAAAGGAATCCTACTTTTTGGGGCAAGTTATAAATAACATTGTACAATCATCGAAATATCAAGTAAAATACCTAAGAATAATGATTATGCATTGTTACACATGGGAACTTTGAAACCTTTGCATTATTTATATCATGTGCAGTAAGAGAATCCGAGATGGGACCCAAGACTAAAACATAGGCAAACAGTTCATATACCCTGATACCTGTCGGTGTATTGGGAAATAACTACAATAATTTTCCAGGATAATTTAACAGAAAATAATGGCTTACGCCCCTTGGCAGTTACGAAACAAAGATACGGTTTGGAGACTGGCCCCTGTCCATCGGAGCCATAGAAAAAGATGGGCTGTCTGGTACCTGTGTGACTACAGACTATTTGTCTGTCTTTCCCTTTGATGTTGAGAGCTTGGTGTGGATTTGATTGTATCAGTTCCTGAGTTCTTCACTTATTTACTTTACACTGAGTTTTTTAAAGCAAGTTAGACCAAAATACATGCACTTACAATAAAAATGGTGCTTATTGAAAATTAGGGGCTTTGTAAGTAAAACAAGAAACTTAGGATACCATATATGTCATTGTACATTGTCATTATAATTCAGAGATTTTCACAGTATCTGTAAAGAGTTAGATTGGAGTTTAACGGCCCAGTCAACACTGTTAAGGCCGTATTGAGATGGTCAGTCAACATGACTACACTTTTCCAGGGCAGGCTTAATCCTCTAAGCTGTTGACTGATACTTGTGAACATTCTTTCGCCAGAAACTGACGACTGCCCTCCTTCTTGAATCAGCGGAAAGGAAAGAATGACCATAGAAAAATTTCATGATCGATATCCATGAAAGAATGGTGTCGAACCTCGGTACCTCCTGATCACCAGTCGGACATGCATCCTACTGAGCCACCGAGGCCGGCCACGATATCTATAAAAGCAGTTAATCTTGTTTTATGTAGTCGGACACTCTACATATAGTGATTTGTCAAAAAAGGCTACCGTAAGTCAAGTTGTGATCAATCTTAGCGTAGACCAAACAAAATGATGTATCCACATTTTGAATGTGTTTCCATGTAATACACATGTTGCTACTTACCGTTGACCTACGTTTGCCTAGGTTCTTTGAAAATCAAATACTACTTAAGCCGGTGCTAAGCAGGAGAGGGGAGTGAATACATCCTCAAAAACTACACTGCTGTATATGAAGAGAACTGAATAAAACCGAGTCTCTGATTTTCGTTCTTTTGTGTGTACTTTGTTTCTAAAGGAAACCTTTTACATTACGAAAACAAGCCTATTCAAATATACTACCGTCAAAAAATGAAAAAAATCAGATAAAAATTCTTATATTTTTCGTATTTCTGCTCAAAACATACTGTGGGTACTCGTTAGAACTGCCTCAGCAAGCGCTGAGGTGGTTCTAACGAGTACCCACAATCTATGTTTTTGAGCAGAAATAAGAAAAATAATATATACCCCTGTAAACCCCAGTTTTACTATATAAAAGTGGGGTTTAAGGGGTCAAAATTTATATAGGTATGTTTTCGTGATGTTTCATTTCACTGCAGCTGCTGTTAAGTGCCGTGTGGCGACAGTAAAACGTCTCCCCGTAGTTCATCACTGTGCAGATTTAAGGGATAAATGCATTCAAAAGTGTTATTTGGGGAGGTAAATCGGCAGTTTTACGGTCCGAAATTTCATTTTACGGCGACGCGTCAGCAGAGCCGTAAAACGTAATTTGTGACCGTAAAACCGATGATTTACCTCCCCAAATAACACTTTTAAATGCAGTTATTCCCATTCTAATGCATTTATTCATTTGTTTTGTTGAAAAAATGTACTATTTGCACAAAGCAGCAAGTGTTGTTAGCTGCGTACAACCAAATGCCACCCAATGAAAAGCGATGTAATGTGATGACATCGGATTTCCGACAGTATATCGCAGAATATACTGTCACAAATTTTTGACGTTATCCAATCAGACGTCGCTTTACATACGCAAGTGCATTAGAATACATTTTACATTCTTTGGGATCATTGAGCCCATTCTTATTACTTTCAAAATCGAACACCGCTTAAGCTGATCGTGGCATACACAGCCTCGCAAATTACATTGCTGTATATGAAGATACTTAACCCTTGTCATGCTGAATAAATTGAGATGCCACTCCCGCTTCTAATTTTCAGTCAATCAGATTCCTTGATCCGTAGTTTTGCTATAAAATCACATACTTAATGGCAAACAGTGCAGATCCAGATCAGTTGGCTTCTTCAGAAGCCAACTGATCTGGATCTACAGTTTGCAAAGACAGGGTAGATCTGGGTTCAGCAGGACTAGGGTTAATAAAATAGTCTCCGATTTTCGTGCCTATGTCTGTTCTTTTGTTTCAGAAGCAATTTTTTTTAGATTTTAACCCTTGTCATGCTGAATAAATTAAGATGCCACATCCATTTCTAATTTTCAGCCAATGAGATTATTTAATCCAGATTGTTGATATAAATTCACATACTGAATGACAGACAGTGCAGAAGCCAACTGATCTGGATTTACACTGTTTGCAGGGCATATCCGGGTTCAGCAGGACAAGGGTTAATTAATATCAAAATACAATATATCGCACCCCTGTGTTTTAATAACTTCTCTTTTAATGATTTTATGCCCCCCTCCCCCCTACACACACAAAGATAAGATAAACGTTTATATTTTGAATTAATATTGAAATGGAATAGACTACACTGATCGCTAGCATTTTCAAGTATTTTTTTGTAAAATGGTCAAACATGTGATTCTTTTTAGCTCACTTCAGTGCCTCCCCATGTTCTTCCACTATTCTAGTAGGTATACCACTAGATATCATACATGTAATTTACAATCTGAAAATGATACCTGTCTCTGTTACTCTTTCTGATTTTCTTTCAGCCTGCAGGTACAGGTAAATCATTGCTGGTCAATGCTGTGTCTAGAGAAGCCAAGGACACTACTTATATTTGGATATCAGCTTACAGTCTAAGATCAGACAGGTGCCAATATTCCATCACGAAAACATGCCTATATAATATTGACCCCTTTAAACCCCACTTTTATATAGTAAAACTGGGGTTTACAGGGGTTTATATTATTTTTCTTATTTCTGCTCAAAACATAGATTGTGGGTACTCGTTAGAGGCGGTTCTAACGAGTACCCACAATCTATGTTTTGAACAGAAATATGAAAATGTCAGAGTTTTTTATCTGAAAATTTTCAGTTTTTAGAGGTGAAATTTTCTATATATTTGAATAGGCACATTTACGTAATGCACTGCGTTTGTGTTCTGTGTACTTTGCAGTTTTACGCTACAGTCAAGTACATGTATATACGTAATTTATCACAGCAGAATCATGATACCAATTTTCATCAAATAAAAAGGGTTAAAAAAGAGTATTTAATATCTTCTCATATAGTTTTAATAAAAACGGAAATATTTGTTTCAAACTGATTGGCACAGAAATATACATATAAAAAAAGTATAAGCCAAATGTATATAATGTTCTGTATCAAGTGTGTGTGTGTGTGTGTGTGCTTGTGTGTGTGTGTGTGGCAAAGGGCCCTGGCCAGGCTTAGTTGATGCATGGGTTCTATGAGTTTAGTTCAATGCTAAGTTGTTTTTAATATTTCCTGACTGATTTGAGAGCCCATAAAAATGAATGCCAAAATATTTTTTTTTTCATCGAGCCGGCCTCGGTGGCTCAGTTGGATGCGCCGTCCGACTGGAGACCAGGAGGTCGCGGGTTCAACCCCGCCGAGGTCGGCAACATTCTTTCGTGGAGATTGATCATGAAATATTTTCTACGGTCATTCTCTCCCTTACGCTGATTCAAGAAGGGCAGTTGTCAGTTTCTGGCGAAAGACTGTGCACAATACTGGTTAACCGCTTAGAGGACTAAGCCTGCCCAGTAAACGTGTGGTTAGGTAAACTGACCGCGCTCGACATGACCCCATTGGGTTGACTGGGCCGTAAAACCTCAACACAATCAATTCGTCGAGAAATAAGAAAAATAAGACACATTTGTGCTGGGAAAAAACCTTATCTGGACCTGTGAATACCTACTCCTAACCTTATTTCTCCTAAAATTTAAACAAGTTCATTTGGCTACCTGGTGATGTGTCCACTGAAAAGACGCCATCTGATCTTGGTCTATTCTGTTTGCTTATACCTTTTTGTCCAAGTACTTCGGTTAAGTACTGTATATAAGTTGTAAGACATCATTTTTTTTACTATTTATTGTTTGTGTGTGTATTTTAGTGAGGTCAAAAACCTGTTCAGTTTAGCAGATGAACGCAGACCTAGCATTATATACGTAGATGATGTGGATGCATTGTGTGAATCCGGGGACGGGAATATATCAGAAGAGCAGAGAAAATCAAAAATGGAGTTTATTACGCAAATGACTGGAAGAGCAGGATTGGAAGATGGTAAGGAGATATGATGTTTTGATGCTTGAACATCCAGTTACAGTATAAAAGTATTTTAGTTACTTATTGTCTATGATTGTGTGACAAAATGTACAGTCAAACCTCGATAGCTCAAACACCGATGGCTCGTTTACCTTGGGTAATTTGAACTCGTTTTTGAAATCCTTCCGACAGCTCAAGAAAACAAATATTAAGGGAAATTTTCTCATTTTATCACAAAATTGTATGTTGTGTGTACTCATTAGAATTGC
This sequence comes from Anodontia alba, assembly GCA_964016985.1. Classification (NCBI taxonomy): domain Eukaryota; kingdom Metazoa; phylum Mollusca; class Bivalvia; order Lucinida; family Lucinidae; genus Anodontia; species Anodontia alba. Next base: position 38,445,779 of record OZ024827.1, read on the forward strand.
CTCATTGAGGTGATTCTAACGAGTACACTCAACATACAATTATTGTGTATAAAATCAAAAAAAAATACCCTAAATTATCGCTATATGCTTCCTGACTTGGTGCGCCATGATTAACTCTCAGTGGCTCGAACTACCCATATCTCGAACAAATTTCTATGGTCCCAAAGATGTTCGAGCCATTGAAGTTTGACTGTATATATATACATATTTTTTTGCAGAAGATGTCCAAACCCAGTGTTCCCCCACCCCTACCCCTACCCCCTACCCCCCCCCCCCCTACACACACACACACACACACACACTAGTATTTGGCGGAAACCTTTCCCGAATACCACTGCAATAAAGGTATTGCCACTGTTATAGCAAAACAGTATTTTGAGAAAACAGTTTCAAGTTCCAAATATGAGAGTGAATTGTTTAAAGTCTAAAAGATCTAAAACTAAGCGCTCTCTGACATAATGTTACAGGGGTAATGGTTATTGCTGCCACCAACAAGACTTGGAGATTACACCCAGACTTGACCAAGGCATTTGTGAGACGAACGTACATATCTCTTCCAGATGCTTCATCAAGAGCGGACATTTTCAAAATTGAGACTGGTTCCAACAGTTCCAGCACCGATTTCCAGACTCTTACAAATGAGGATTTCAGGTATTGCATTTTTCTATGTGTACATGTATTTGGATACTTCATCTTCTTATTATACTTATCCTTAACCTTGAACAACAAAATATGTAAATTTTGTCCTCGGAAACAAAGAGCACATTAAAATATGAGGCTGGGTTTTATTTAGACATTTTGTATGAAGGCAGTGTAATTTGCAGGACTACGTAAGCCCCTCACCACCACCTTAAGCAGAACTCGGTTTTCCAAGATACCTGAATGGGCTTGTTGATCCCAAGGAAACAAAAACTAAAAACAGCACTATAGTTAAGTACGGGGAGACTTTTACGGTCAACACATGGCGCTTTACACCAACTCTGGTTCCAAACATAACTGCAAGACAAGACAGAAAAGCAAATATGAAACGCAATGAGCACGACCGTATACAGGTAAGATCAGACACAAGTCATCTATAAAACATTTATGATTGGATCCTTACTAAATCTATGGCCCAACTCACCGTCGTGCAGTTAAAGAGCACAGCAAACCTGTTAACCTTGATTGGAGAAACACTAAGTGGTACCCTGTTAACCTTGATTGGAGAAACACTAAGGGGTACCCTGTTAACCTTGATTGGAGAAACACTAAGCGGTACCCTGTTGCACATCATCTACATTATATCCTATTTTTTCAATCCATTGATTGATAATTTTTTGTTGTTGTTGATGTTTTTGTGTTTTATTATTTAAAAAAATCAGGGCCCAGTTGTTCAAAGCGTCGTTAGCTTAACAAGCTCGTTAAGGGTAATTTCTTTAACTGTTTTAGCGGATTCAATACACAATATTCTGATATTTTTTGCTGAAAAAATATGAGTAGCTTTTGCTGTTAACCTTGATTGGAGAAACACTAAGTGGTACCCTGTTAACCTTGATTGGAGAAACACTAAGCGGTACCCTGTTAACCTTGATTGGAGAAACACTAAGCGGTACCCTGTTGCACATCATCTACATTATATCCTATTTTTTCAATCCATTGATTGATAATTTTTTGTTGTTGTTGATGTTTTTGTGTTTTATTATTTAAAAAAATCAGGGCCCAGTTGTTCAAAGCGTCGTTAGCTTAACAAGCTGGTTAAGGGTAATTTCTTTAACTGTTTTAGCGGATTCAATACACAATATTCTGATATTTTTTGCTGAAAAAATATGAGTAGCTTTTGCACTGCAAAAGCTACTCACATTTTTTCAGCAAAAAATTTCAGAATATTTGCATAACGCTCAATGTAAATTTTAACGAATCGTTAGCTAACGACGTCGTTAGCTTTGAACAACTGGGCCCAGGTATATAAGCATATTAAATAGTTACAGCACTGTATCCAAATCTAATTAGAAACCCTTATTGTTCATTTGCATGAACTGACGCTAGCAATATGAATATGGTTCTTTAAGGGGAAAGGATATACTTTCAAGGGAGACAGTTTGTCAGTATTGGTTCGCCTCCCTTATAAAAAGAGCTCTACTCTAAACGGGAAATATATCCCATTCTTTTCTATTATTTTTGAGTAGAAAAGTTTCAAAAGAAAACTGTTGTGCAGGGAGGCAAAAACAACGTCACAAAAGATGTTTCCCTTGTTGAATGGAGGCAAATTTACTAATTGATAAAGCTGCTGGATTTTGGAAACATTTGTATGAGGGTCACTGATGAGGCGTAATTGGTCGAAACTAACTAGCATGATCCAGACGACTTGATACTTCAGCTGTTTTCAGTGTCTGTGGCCGGGTCTGTTTTGGTCCTGTGTTTGGGTTTCTGGTTCAGATCGCCATTAGGCTCTTTGTTTTATCATAGTGGTATGATTATACTGTGTACTACTGTGAAGTTTCATAGATGAGGTAGAGAACCCTAAAGAGACCGAGCATATATTTATATTTTGGAGCTGCATCAGAATTAAGCGTAGGATTTGGCATGAGTAAAACTTGTTTACCGCCCCACCTAGAGTCTATTTAATATCAGTAATGGAGTTTTTGATAGCAAAGGTGCCACTTAACATATGTACCATATAGCCAAATCTTTATATATTAATTTATAACGCAAGTGGCAATATACAGAGATCAGCCCTCCTAAAATGAAGCAAATGACTTTCTTTTAGAATTTTTAGTGACAAATCAGAGGGTTTCTCAGGTGCAGATATAACAATAGCTGTGAGAGATGCTATGATGGCTCCAATCAGAAAAATACAGCATGCTACACACTTTCAACGAGTGAGTATGCATTTTTAATTCCCGGGTTCTATTTTAAAAACATTTCTTTGCTGCTCATTTTAGACACAAGACATGTGGAAATAGATATGAGCCTCTTATTGACCGGCGCAGGAATCGCACTGGTCTCTTAATATAGCTTTGGATTTTTATATATGGTAGACTATTCGATTAGCTCACTAAGGACTTTTTTATATTTGCCAGGATCGTCAATTTGCTTGTTTATTCATCTTGGTTTACACGCTTGAACATATTGTTAATAAACAAGAGGGCCAAAATGCAAAATGGCCCTGTATAGCTCGCCTGATTACCAGACGTTTCGTGAGTCAGTTGGCTTTTGGGTTCAGAGGAAGTTCAAAATAGATTTTCAGGATAGTGGTTATGGCAGCCATCTTGGATTTCCGATCAGAACAGTTTTAGCTAGTTTTTATTTACAAGTGACCTCGATACTTCCTACCAATGTTCCATCCAGTTGGCCTTGCAGTTCAGGAGGAGAAGTTCAAAATTGATTGATTTTTAAGATGGCGGTCATCTTGAATTTCTGATCGAAATGGTTTTAGCCTTTTTTGATCTAAAAATCTCTCTGATATTTCCTACCATGTTCCAAATCATTCGAATCAGTTGGTCTTTCTATATAGGAGGACGAGCAAATTATATTTTCAAGATGGCGGCCATCCTGGATTTCCACTCGGAACAATTTTAGCGATTTTTATCTACAGGTCACCTCGATAGTTCCTACCAAATAATCTGGAAACTAAAGCACCATTTCATCCACATAACTGCAAAGAACTTTAAGAATCATTTCGCGCATTCATATTCATTATTTCTACCAGAGAATTTTGTTTTCCAATCATCTTCACAAGCTTCTCGTTTGTCTTGATGCCTTTTGGTTCAGGAGAAGAAGTTCAGTATAGATTTTCAAGATAGTGGGCTGCCACCTGATCTGAACTATTTTAGCTACTTTTGATGTACAAGTCACCTCGATACTTCCAATGAAGATGCAAGTCAATTGGCCTTATGGTCAAGGATAGGAAGTTCAAAGTAGGTTTTCAGGATGGCAGCGGAGGTGGCTATCTGGGATCTCCGATCGAATGATTTTAGCTATTTTTTATCTACATGTCGTCCCAGTACTTCCTATCAAGGTTGGAGTCAACTTGCCTTTCCGTTCAGGAGAAGTTCAACATATTTTCGAAATGGCTGCCCTGGCTATTTTTTATCTACAAGTCGCCCCGATACTTCCTATCAGCTTTTGAGGCAAGTTTGGTCTTATCCTGATTTCCGATCGGAAAGTTTCAAGTCGAATTGCCTTTCGGTTCAGAAGAAGTTTAGGTAGTTGAATTTGACCTGTGTGGGAAAAAACAGTATCAAAACAAGAGGCCCACGGGCCACGGGTCGCTCACCTGAGTGACATAGCCATGGCAGATATGCAGATGTTATGCAACATTTTTCCAATCCTGTCATCGCAACTAATGAAAAGGTCATCATTTAAGCAGTTCTTTATTTTGAAGAAGAAGACATATGGCATGCCAGTCAATTGAGCGTGATCATTTGAACAAACTCTAAATGACACCCAGCTTGGATTTACGATCGGCACGATTTTAGCTATTTTTGATCTACGAGTCACCCTAATGCTTCCTACCAAGTTTCGAGTCAACTGGCCTTTCAGTTCAGGAGAAGAGGCGAAAAATAGATTTTCAAGATGGCTGCCATGGCGGCCATCTTGAATATCCGATTGGCACGATTTTAGCTATTTCTGATCTACAAGTTACCCCAATGTCTCCTAACAAGTTTGGAGTCAATTGGCCTTTCGGTGAAGGAGAAGAAGCTAAATATAGATTTTCAAGATGGCGGCCATGGTGGCCATCTGGGATTTCTGATCAGAACGATTTTAGCTATATTTGATCTACAAGTCACCCTGATGCTTCCTACTAAGTTTCAAGTCAAGTGACTTTTGGGTTTAGGAGAAGAAGCGAAAAATAGATTTTCAAGATAGCTGCCATGGCGGCCATCTTGGATTTACGATCAGCATGATTTTAGCTATTTTTGATCTACAAGTCACCCAAATGCTTCCTACCAAGTTTCGAGTCAACTGGCCTTTCGGTTCAGGAGAAGAAGCGAAAAATAGATTTTCAAGATGGCTGCCATGGCGCCCATCCTCGTTTTACGATTGGCATGATTTTAGCTATTTTTGATCTACAAGTCACCCCGATGCTTCCTACCAAGTTTGGAGTCAACTGGCCTTTCGGTTCAGCAGAAGAAGCGAAAAATAGATTTTCAAGATGGCTGCCATGGCGGCCATCTTGGATATCCGATTGGCATGATTTTAGCTATTTTTGATCTAAAAATCACCCCAATGCCTCCTACCAAGTTTGGAGTCAATTGGCTTTTGGGTTTTGGAGTAGAAGTGAAAAATAGATTTTCAAGATGGCGGCCATCTTGGATTTCCGATCGGCACGATTTTAGCTATTTTTGATCTACAAGTCATCCTGATGCTTTCTAGCAAGTTTGGAGTCAACTGGCCTTTCGGTTCAGGAGAAGAAGCAAAAAATAGATTTTCAAGATGGCAGCCATCTTGGATTTCCGATCGGCACGATTTTAGCTACTTTTGATCTACAAGTCACCCTGATGCTTCCTAGCAAGTTTGGAGTCAATTGGCCTTTCGGTTCAGGAGAAGAAGCGAAAAATAGATTTTCAAGATGGCGGCCATGGCAGCCACATGCAGCCATCTTGGATTTCCGATCGGCACGATTTTAGCTATTTTTGATCTACAAGTCACCCTGATGCTTCCTAGCAAGTTTGGAGTCAACTGGCCTTTCGATTCAGGAGAAGAAGCGAAAAATAGATTTTCAAGATGGCGGCCATGGTGGCCATCTTGGATTTCCGATCGGCACGATTTTAGCTATTTTTGATCTACAAGTCACCCTGATGGTTCCTAGCAATATTGGAGTCAATTGGCCTTTCGGTTCAGGAGAAGAAGCGAAAAATAGATTTTCAAGATGGCGGCCATGGCGGCCATCTTGGATTTCCGATCGGCACGATTTTAGCTACTTTTGATCTACAAGTCACCCTGATGGTTCCTAGCAAGTTTGGAGTCAATTGGCCTTTCGGTTCAGGAGAAGAAGCGAAAAATAGATTTTCAAGATGGCGGCCATGGCAGCCACATGCAGCCATCTTGGATTTCCGATCGGCACGATTTTAGCTATTTTTCATCTACAAGTCACCCTGATGCTTCCTAGCAAGTTTGGAGTCAACTGGCCTTTCGGTTCAGGAGAAGAAGCGAAAAATATATTTTCAAGATGGCGGCCATGGTGGCCATCTTGGATTTCCGATCGGCACAATTTTAGCTATTTTTGATCTACAAGTCACCCTGATGGTTCCTAGCAAGTTTGGAGTCAATTGGCCTTTCGGTCCAGGAGAAGAAGCGAAAAATAGATTTTCAAGATGGCGGCCATGGCGGCCATCTTGGATTTCCGATCGGAACGATTTTAGCTATTTTTGATCTACAAGTCACCCTGATGCTTCCTACCAAGTATCAAGTCAGTTGGCCCAGGGGTGTAGGAGGAGTAGGCTTTTAAAGCAATTGTTGACGCCGCACGACGCACAACGGACATTGACTGACCACAATAGCTCTCCATGAGCACTTCGTGCTCAGGTGAGCTAAAAACGGAACCAGATTTTGGTAATCCAGGAAAAGCCTTTATCCTTCATGGAATAGAATGATTTTGGCAGGCATATTAGTTATATAGTCTTCCTCTGAATGCATATCAATATTTTAAAGTATTTCCCGTTATTAAGGAAAGATTGTCAATTGAATAGGCCCATGTCGGCCGGAGAAAAGACAGAACCAAATTGTTGTGTAAATAACCATGTCCAGAAATTCTGCAAGTGTCGCTAAAATAATGAATGTGAGATCATTTCTATGACATATGCTAACTAAAATCATTCCAGGGATTTCTCAAATCACAAAATTTTAAAAATGCGCACACTACTCTTAAAAAAATGTTGCTGGGACAGTAAAAAAAAACAACAAAAAACAACAACTTAAGCTGTATAGAAACTGTGGCTTCGTCATGTTTGTCAATGATTTGACATAATAGTGATTGGCTGATATTAATTATATATTTACTAAAATGAAACTGTAGTGAATTGCAAAATTTTGGAATCATATCCACCAGTTTTTGATAAATATGCCCGGGCCTGGCAGTGACCAAAATAAATTAAATGCCTTAAACTGTGATAGAATATATTTAGCTTAGTGTGTTGAAAATATATGTGTCTGCAATAAAGTCACTGAAAAAGAAGATGCTGATAATAATGCAAACAGCTGTTATACATAAGACTGCACACAAGTACTGCAAAAACATACCATCAAAGTATGTTAAAGATTGTTACATGGTTTGCAATTAACTAATTTATGAAAACATGTTATAAAGATTGTCAATACAAAGATACATTTTATGAATATAACTCTTTCGTTTCATTTTTATATATTTTCCTAGGCTCTAACTATCTCAAAAGGTATATATTACCACCAACGTCCATACAGTAGCGGGTAAATATCCAAAATTTTGATCTGCTCTAGGGCTATTTTTTAATCTGATTATAGATAACTGGATATAGTTTTCCCAGTTCCCTTAATTTAAAATGTGATTAAGCAACCAGTAAACCATTTTGATTAAACTGTAGAAAAACTGGCCAAATACTAGATGAATATTTACCATTTAATTTAACCGGTCTTCTGTTTGGTATTTGGTCCCCGTCTGGTCTTGGGAATTGTTATTTCGAAAACTTATGGAATTTAAAGATTTCTGCAGTTTCCAAGTTCTTGTAAAATGTGTTCAAGGAACCAGTAAACCATTTTGATTGAATTATCGAAGAAATAGCCAAACATTCTGTCATTTAATTTAACCAAAGTTTTCATGTGTGGCAAATTATTTGGTCCCAGCCTGGTCCTGGGCATATTATTTCGAAAACTGATGAACAAACTTTCAAAATTTTGCGGTCTGAGAATTCCCTAAAATGATTTTGGTTAGCATAAAAACTATCTGTCATTTACTATTTTGGCGGTACTTTCAGAAATTTAGGACATGGTCATTTATGTGAGAATTTGGTCCCCGTCTTTTCTCAAGCTGACATGGGCCTGTTTAATTGGCAATATTTCCAACAAAAACATATATGAAAAATCTTTATATGAATTTTGAAGAAGACTCTGTAACTAATATGCCTGCCAAAAATCATTTAATTCCATGGAGGACAAAGGCTTGTCCTGTGTAATCAAACTTTGGTCCTGTTTTTCGGTACCGTCTTCTTGTGTGCAGTTCCGTCAGGATTCATGTTCATCTGTTTCATAATACTATCAAATTACACCCCAAAATACATAATAAAAAGTGTCATGCTACCAGAGCATATACATCGCATCAGTGACATATATTTTATAGGTCATTGATCGCATGCATGTATCAATCTAATTCCAGACGGCTAGCCTTTCCAGTGTGGCTTGGCTAGGCGTCCGGTTCCGGATGGCTGGCCACTGCCTTCTTTTATTTTCTGCTATTACTATGCAGTAATTATCTACAAAAATACTTTTCCTGCAATATTTTGATACCATTGGACACATCGTTTTGTTGTTGTTGCTTTTTCATCATTTCTGCCCTATTTCAGGTGGAGGCATCAGTGATGTTTTGTTTTTCACCTTTCATAACTGTTGGATGCATCTTTTCTTTTTGGGTATTGTTTTGTTTTTTGCCGTTCTTGCAATATTTCAGTATTGATGGATATTTTATGCTTAGTTTGTCCCATTAATGTCTGGAAAATGTGATATTTTACGAGAGTAAAAGACGGACAATTTCAATAGTTGTGAGGTTGGTCTGCCTGAATTGTCCATGATCCCACTACCTTATAGTTCATTTCAGCATAAATAGTACAGACTATTCTCTTATTTGTGTCATGTCACTTCCTGTCCAATGTTGATCTTGATCATCCATGTGCTTTATGCACTAGGTGAAAACACATCCCAGCGGGCACATGACGTAAATACGTCGCCTCAACGTCGATGCAACGTCATGATGTTGCATCAATGTTGAGGTGACGTTGTATTTACATCATGTGCCTGCCGGGATGTAAATGCCTGTATTAGCCTGTGCATTTTGATAAAATTTTATATCACCATATCTTAATCAAAGCACTGACAGCACTGGTGGGTCGATTGTCTCTTGAGTGCAGGCTGGGAAAATGGTCCTGAACGGAGACTTAAGACTGTTTCATTTAATTCTTAACTTCCTGTAATTTAACAGGCCTCATATTTTTCAGGCATTTGCAGGATTTCAGGCCTTTAGAACTCGATTTTTTCGTGATTTCAGGCTTTTAGATTTTCATTTTCCCTCCTATATTTAGTTCAAAATGTCTCTTTAAGGCTGTAAATAAAGCCTTTCAGACATGGAAAAGCTTGGTCAGTATAAGGCCTGTTTAAGCAAATGGTGCAGACTCTGATCAGACGCCGTGACCTGCAGCGTTTGATCTGGATCTGCACTGTTTGCCAGTGTCCCAAGTGTCACAGTCCAAGTTTTACAGATAAACCTCTGTCGATTTAGTCTATCGCATGGTTTCATTTCTTTGGTCGATGATAATCACATGGACAAATACTTTAAGGAAATTATTAATTTCATTTGTGTACTATGGCTTGATTTTAAAGGATCGACCCAAACACCTACTGCAGATTTTTCAATGACCTGTTTCGATGCCAAAGGCTTGCCCTATTGTGGTATTCTTGATAGTTTGGTTTAGTGCACATTGGAGTGGTTGCATAGACTGCAAAATCTGTTATTTTGCGCTCACTTGTGAAGTTTAAAAGATGACAATTTAATGGAATCTTTCTCTTCATTTTCTCAGCAAATAAGGTTTGATATTTCAAGTTAGTGACTTTAATAATCGAAATAAAATTTGAAGTGCTAAAATTCTTAAGCAAGGTTGCCCTGACCATAAACTACTTAAAACATTTTCTGTTTTACCCCCGTCATTCTGAATTAATGTTTGAAAACACTTCTGCAATAAGGTTTGTCTGAGCCTTAATTTTATGGGGACTAAATTCAGGAAAAAAAATGTTGGCAAAACTGATTTTTTCGTACAATTTAAAAAGATTGTCACTCGCTACAAAAAGATAGGTTACAGGATGGATATTCTGCGGCAAACTGCATGAATGGTTGTTAACCCAATTATGGTTGATAGCTTTGCGTCCCAGTTCAGTTGCATAATGTTGGTCGGTCTTCAGGCTAGATGACAATCAAGCTGAAATTTTGTAAATAGTTAGACCATGATGTTGAGCAGGGCATATCATTGCAACGTTACAGTCCATCAAATATTAGCAGCGTTATGCCTATTTGAAAATTTTGGTAATTTTTGGTTTCCAACTAACTTCACTTACAGTTTACATCCGTAGCACTGAACTGTACAAGAGCCAGTATATGTGCTACATCTTATTACTTGCCATGGGCGTATGATGCCTCCGCTTGCAGAGCTCCTGTTCAGAAATGCCAATGTCAAAAAATGGAAGTTCAGCCATTGCAAGCTAAACAGTTAATGACTACAGGAAAAATAAAACTTTCTAGGATAAATAAGAAAAACACCACCTAGTACCTAGTATGCCGAGCATTAAAGATCCAGAAACTGTCCAGCTCATCACGAAAACATACCTATATAATTTTGACCCCCTTAAACCCCACTTTTATATAGTAAAACTGGGGTTTACAGGGGTATAAATTATTTTTGTTATTTCTGCTCAAAACATAGATTGTGGGTACATGTTAGAACTGCCTCGACGAGGCAGTTCTAACGAGTACCCACAATCTATATTTTGAGCAGAAATATGAAAAATATCAGAATTTTTTATATGAAAAATTGCCATTTTTTGGTGGTAAAACTTTCAGTGTATTTGAATAGGCGTGTTTTCGCAATGTTTAGCCATCAATAATTTATGTTGTATGTTAAGACAATAAGGCATATGTGATTTTGTATTTCATTTATCTTTTTAGGACGATCTGTTGAAAGCTATACAGGAGATGAAACCTTCCATATCCGAAACAGAATTGAACAAATTCCAAAAATTCAACAAGGAGTTTGGAGCCGGCAGATGACATCAGAAACTTAATAAATATATATTTATTCGTGGTTTTGCAAACCATGGACATCTATCGTTTAATTTCCATATTTGTTATTTTTCATTAATAGTTCCCAAGTCAGCAGGCTGAAAACAAGGCTTGTCTTTTAATGCAAATCGGCCTTTTGGAGATGCAATACATGAGCCAGTTAATGTGCTGCATCTTATTACTTGCCACGGGCGTATAATGCCCCGCTTGGCGGAGCTCTTGTTTTAGACTGAAACCCCGTTTTGAATCAGTGGGCATGTCCAGATTCAAGGATGGAAGAGTCGATTTTAGAAAATCAGGGCTTCCACCAAAACATGCTGTGGGTATTCATTAGAAGTGCCTTACACGAAATCATGCTGTGGGTTTTCATCAGAAGTGCCTTCCACGAAAACATGCTGTGGGTATTCATTAGAAGTGCCTTCCACCAAAACATGCTGTGGGTATTCATTAGAAGTGCCTTCCACGAAATCATGCTGTGGGTTTTCATTAGAAGTGTCTTCCACCAAAACATGCTGTGGGTATTCATTAGAAGTGCCTTCCACCAAAACATGCTGTGGGTTTTCATTAGAAGTGCCTTCCATCAAAACATGCTGTGGGTATTCATTAGAAGTGCCTTCCATGAAATCATGCTGTGGGTTTTCATTAGAAATGCCTTCCACCAAAACATGCTGTGGGTATTCATTAGAAGTGCCTCCCTGAGGCACTTTGGGTACTCACTAGAAATGCCTCGCCAAAGCGCTTCTAGTGAATATCCACAACATGCATTTTTTATTGAACAAATAAGAAAAAATATCAACAGTTTTAGCTGAAAAGACTCTTATATTGACTTAGATATTCCTAGAGAAATCGCAAACAGTGGAGACCCTGATCAGATGCCACATTCTGCAGCATCTGATCTGGGTCTGCACTGTTTGCCAATTATCCTTTTAGGGGTCTCCAGACACCAATGGGTTAAGAAAAGGTGGTGATGATGATTTCAGTTTTAGCGTATCTGTCGACCCTCAGGGGTCATTTGCCTTCATGGTCATTTGTGTCAAATGCTATAAATTTGTTTTAACCAAATAAGTAAAGGTGTCTTTAGTACATATGCAAACAGCAAAGATTAGAACACTCATCAAAGCTGCACAGTCAGATCAGGGTCATTCTCTATATGGATATACTCAACAGTACTTATGATTCCGTAAGTGGACCTGATCAGATTACGAAGATGTGAAGTCTACTGTGCTTTCGACATCTTTCAGAAAGTTGTTTTTTGCTTGGGGCTTTACACAGAAGAAATGAATTTGCAAACTTTTGTCATTATTTAATGCAAAACCATTTATCGTAACTACCCATGCACAAAAACTTTTATTGTAGTCATTGGTTTTTAAAAAATCAAATATTTTCACTTTTTCCCATAGTAAAAATGAATGCAAATTATGCAGAAATCTGTAGGGTAGGTACATGTAACTTGAAGGCAGATTTTTGACAAGTTCCGCTTGTTCAAATTTTCTGAAATTTTCACAATATTGTTGTGAAACATCAATAATTAAATTTAGCAAAGAAAAGTAAAATATAGTTTACTCAGACAAAAGTTCCAAAACATTACTTTACTATAGGAATTGCATAGGTCAGACCAATTTTTGGCCGTAAATTTAATTTTAAGATAAATATTTGAGAACAAAACACAGAAACAGAAAAGACAAATGGCTTCTGATAAGATATGGTCAATCAGAACAAAATGTTTTCATTTTAAATAAAATGCCAAGCAAAAAACATCTTTCCAAGTGATGTCAAAAGGACAGTAGTCTCGGCCTTCACAATTCGCAAATGCCCCTAAGACATCTTTTCACATGATGTGACTTGTACGTACTGTATTTACCCTACCCTTTACCATACTTGTAACACTAGTGAAGGCGCTTTTTTCAATTTAAAAGTATTGCCATTTTTCTTATTTCTCCACGAAAACATATGTTGTGGGTACTCATTAGAAGTGCCTCAGCGAGGCACTTCTAATGAGTACCCACAACATATGTTTTCGTTGAGAAATAAGAAAAATATTTACCAGATACTCTCCCTTATCTAGACCTATGCATACTTGTCCTAAATTTGAAAAAGTCTATTTTACTACCTGTACCTGTTGATGTGTCTAAAATAGTGCTGGATGAGTGGCAAATAGTGTAGGCCCTGATCAGACCCCGCATTCTGCATTATCTGATCTGGGTCTACACTATTTGCTCAGGCCTGTCTGTCCCAATATTAAGGGTTATTACAGTAAACATGAAACAGACTGTGACAAACAAACATTTCTAAGTTTATATATGGCTTGTGAATGAAACACTGATGTGGACATTGGTATTAGATGGCTTCTGTATGGTGATAATATAGACTGAGCATGGGGTAAATTGCTACCAGAGCTGCAGACTGAGCCGTTACTGTGTAAAGTTGCTGTCCACCGAGAACTACAGTTTTCAATTGAGCAGTACGGATGTCAACAGAGAAATGACTTTATTTGGATGCCCGCTCGGATCGTGATTTTAGGGTATTTTTCAATATTTTTGCGTTCAGACTATTTCTTCGATATTTAGCTGTTCTTAAATTTGTTTTGGGTGCCTGGCTCATCGCTTGTTTTCACTCTGAGAGGAATCGTATGGGAAAACTTGAACAAGAGAGCCAAGATATATATCATTCACCTGATTACCAGATAAATTGGGCTTTCGGTTCTGGAGAAGAAGTGCAAAATAGATTTCCAAGATAGCGGCCATGGCAGCCATCTTGGATTTCTGATCAGAACGACATTAGCTCTTTTTGATCTACAAGTCACCCTGATGCTTCCTACCAAGTTTGGAGTCAACAGGCCTTTCAGTTCAGGAGAAGAAGCAAAAAAAATAGATATTCAAGATGCCGACCATCTTGGATTTCTGATCAGAATGATATTTATTGTTTTGATCTACTAGTCACCCAAATGCTTCCTATCACGTTTCATGACAATCGGCCTTTTGGTTCAGAAGAAATTGTTGACGACAGACTGATGGACACATAGCAATCACAATAGCTCACCTTGAACACCTTGTGCTCAGGTGAGCTTTTAATGAGCAATTCCTGGAAAATATGTGATATTTGTTTAGTGTTATGGCAAATCAAGGGCAGAATTATGTAGCTATATCACAAGTATACATGATAATCAATTATTTGCGCAAGTCTATGTGCTTAATATGCATTTGTGGTACATTTTTTTTTTTTATTATTTTCATCAATACTGCTGTTGATGGGACTATGATACCATTGATAGTTGTATCGCTGGTAATTGACGGCTGTATCCAGATATTTTTCAAATGTCCATAAAATCTGTCAAGAGTGCATAATGTCTAACATCCTTTTTTGCACAAGTATCAGTGGTAAGTAAAATATACTTTATTGCTTTCTGACCTACAGTATTTAAATACATTTAACAATATTCCATGCAAGTCAATGTTTTTGACAGAACAGTCATTTTTGTTGTTTCGGTGTCAATGGCTGTATAGGTGAACAGACAAATAAAGCGATAATGTTTCTTTTAAAAAATTTACGGCGTTTGTAAATGTTAAAACTTAAGTTTTCGCCTCTCTACTGGCAACCAAACAAGTCATTCCTTTGTCCACATTCATACTGCTTGGGCAAAGACCATATTTCTCTGTTGACAGCTACTTTATGCAGTGCCCACTAGGTTGTCAGCACAGGTAGTGATTTTGGTATTTCCGTCCCCCCCACCCCCCCCCTCCCATCTGCCCTCATCCTGTGGAGGAACTATGTACATGTATATCTATTGGCAGAACTCAACATAAATTGTGAAAAACAGTTAAAATATTATTTTCTGATTATTATAGTTATTGATTAACCCTTTCATCCTCGAGTTTATGAAATGGACTCTTCCATCTCTGAATTTGGGCACATCTGTGTTGCAAATTGGGGTTTCGGTCAAAAATTGTCAACAGATTGGCAAAAAAAGTAGATCTTGATGAGATGGCTCATTATGAGCAGTTTCATCTGGATCTGCACTGTATACAAAGGGATCTGTATGGGTCTGGTGTTATGAAAGGGTTAAATCTGACATAAAAGAAGATATGATGAAAGTCGTATTGCTTTCTAATACATCAGAAACATGGTACACTGTTGTGCTTCAACCACATATCAAAATATGATGTTCCTATGAAACATCTAGACAGATTGTCCCATTTTCTGCAACTCTTCATTTGGATCAGACATGCCCTACTCCCCAAAATGCAAAGGAATAACTACATTTTGTAAATGGAGGGTTTTTATTCCTATGATAATTTATGCAGTTCTGCCATCATACATTTGTAAATTCATTTGTGGGCAAGGAAGGCCCCAACCAGCCTGCACAATCAGAGCATTGGTGGCTCACTTACAGATAATTAATAGAATAAAATATAACAAGGAACAGAGAAGGCCCTAATCAGACTGTCACAGCATAGGTTGATCTTGGCTTTCGTTGTTTGTGTGAGCCCTTCTGATGAACATCATTTTATTTTTCCTTGAAAATAGACTTGGAATAATATTCAGGAGAATGAGAATACATTCAGGAGAGACAACTGTCAAAATTGTTCATCACCCTCTTGAAAAAGGGTCTACTCTAAAAGCAAAGAATTTGCTCCTCTTGTGAGCGAATTCTTTTCTTTTAAAGTAGACCCTTTCTCAGAAAGGAACTAGCGTACAGGAAAGCAAAACCCTAAGTCACAACAAATGTCTCCCTTGTAAAACATGGCAGAAAATCTCCAAAATGTATCCAGTCCACTTCAAAAACTGTCTTGTGAGATTATTCAGAAGAAATGCAGGGTATAATACAAGTACTATTATTTTCAGGAATCAACATGACTCATAATCTTGTAAGGGACAATTTCTATGAAATACGGAGGGATGGAAAACAGTATACCCCTCACAAACATAGTTTGCAGGGGAGTAAGGGAGGTAGGGATATAATAACAAGAAGAGTCAATAAGCAATGCTTATTAGATACCCCCGCAACATCTCATCAATATCAACATTATTGCAAAATATGAAAACATTCCTTCAATTATTTAGCAAGATAAGAAGCAGAAACTAACTGATGGATGGTCGGACATACAGACAATGTAAAAACAGTATACCTCCCACAAACACAGTTTGAAGGGTCTATAACAATACAAACAAATTGTATTCACTTTCAGTAGCTGTTATAGGTTATGAATACAAGAAATTCACACTAGAACTGACCTATACACTGCAGACCATCAAACTGAAACTAATGTGAAAAATTTTAAAATCTGGTAATTGTTAAAATGAAACACATCTCATTTCTAACAAACTCCTTTCTGGTATTTATAGCTCTTTCACCCTACATATCCAAAATGAAAATTTCCCTCTTTGAATCTGGTCAAGTCAATTATTTAAATAAAAATGTGAAACGATAATACCCAACCATTATGATGTTGTGGGCAGATAACTCTGTCACAAATTGACCAAATTTGCCCATTACCAATCCCAAACCATATTTCCACAATATCAATGCACACATCATTTTGTGAAAATCCATTGAGATTTACTCAAGTTATTGTCCTGAAATGAACTTACCAATATGTCGCTGGCAATAACTCTGTCAAAAATTAAAAAAAGTATGCCCATTGGCAATCCAAAAGCAGATCTCTACATATTGATGCACATAGCAAGTTTCGAGAAAATCCATTATGAAAACAGGCCTATTCAAATATATAGACAATTTCACCTCAAAAACTGAAAATTTCCAGCTAAAAAAATCTGATCTTTTTCATATTTCTGCTCAAAACATAGATTGTGGGTACTTGTTAGAACCCCCTCAAGGAGGTGGTTCTAATGAGTACCCACAATCTATATTTTTGAGCAGAAATAAGAAAAATAATGTATACCCCTGTAAACCCCAGTTTTACTATATAAAAGTGGGGTTTAAGGGGGGTCAAAATTACATAGGCGTGTTTTCGTGATGCACTGATATTTACTTGTTATTGTCCGGGAACAAAAATACGGATGTGCTGCTGGAAGATAAACTAAACTTGAGGAAATTTGCTGATTAGCAATCCAAAACCAGATCCTCATATTATCAATGCACATACCAAGTTTCCTGAAAATCCATTGATATTTACGTAAGTTATCGTCCAGAAACGAAAATATGGACATGTTGCAGGCACTCTGTCAAAAACTGACAAAATTTGCCCATCAGCAATCCCAAACCAGAGCGCTACAATATCAATGCACATTTTAAATTTGGTGAAAATCCATTTACAATTACTCAAGTTATCATCTGAAAACAAAAATATAAACAGATGGACAGGTACGACAGACGGACATGGACAGCCAACATGAAACCATCATGTGGCAGGATATAAAAGAGGATGTCTGAGAAAAAATCCAAAAAGAATGCCAAGCCAGATGATACAGAGTAACAGTGTTTTCAGAGAAAATGGATGTCCCCCACCTCTACCCCCACTCCACCCACCCCCGACCCTGTTTTCAGTTTTCTACTGCTTTAACCTTGAAAATTAGGTCAAGGTAACCAAATTCTATTCAGTCCTTTGCTCTGTCCCAATTATATATCCAAGAAAATTTGGTATGAATCCAACCACTGGTTCACAAGATATTGTGCAGACAAGAAAGTCTGACCCTGATCTCAACCACACCAAAATCAATATGCTCCCTCCCCCATAGGTGGGGGGACATAATAATGACCTTCACTGAAATGCCTTGGGTTTTGATATGTGGGCTTCAAAAAGGGTTACACATGAGAGTATACAATAAATAAAGTCTATATCTGATTGGCAAATGAAAACTTACAAATGATACATTACGGTGAATGGATACATCTGTAAGATTCTGTCATCATTTTGCAAAGGGAGAACCTTTACAGATGGAGAGCTACACCCCTACCCCACCCATCCTGTGCCTCCCTCCCCCACCCCACCCCAGTATTTCAAACCTTTCAAAAATGGGGCTACTTTTAACTCTTTCCCCGTTTGTGGCAACTTTTGTCGTCTGCTGATAACCTTTGCAAACAATCTGGACCCAGATCAGGCCCAACAAACATCAAAATTACTCAGCATGCAAAGAGTTAAAGGAAAGTAGTCCCAAAGAGTAGCCCAAATGAGCAGGGTGGCAAGTATTTCCATTTCAGAGTTATTTTCTTTAGAGATGTATCCATTTCCCTTAAACTAGTGGAATGTATAGACAATTTATAACACTGAATATATGTGAGTATTTACAGGATATGCTGTATGCATGGTATCACATTATAACATCAATGAGTTAACCCTTTTTAAAAGTACTAAAACAACTTGATACTTTTTTTAAATTTTTCAGAGAAAATAAGGCTTGACATTTCATGTGAATCATCTGCTTAGCAGATGATTCACATGAAATGTCAAGCCTTATTTTCTCTGAAAATTAAAAAAAAAAAAAAAAAATAAAAAAAACCCAGAAGGCCGTTTGCTACAATTTTGCTTAGCGCTTTAAGGATTAATACTTTAGTTTGTCTGTTTATGGTAAATGTTCTAAAAACTCAAACAGAAACACTAATAATCAGACCAAAACAGATCTCTCCTAAACAATGTAGTAAAGGAAAGTAACAAAATTTGCAAAGGGAGATAATTTTCATTCCATTGCAAAATTCAGTAACTTACCTCAATGAATTGTTCCTGGTTTCCTTTAAGAAATTAATAAATGTATATCATAGCTCCAGTGTGGGACTTTTTCCAGCAAAAAAAAAAATACCGATATTATTCTCATTTCCTCACATGTTGTGGTGCTCATTAGAAGTGACTCAGTGAGTATTCACAACATGTTTACATGGAGAAATAAGAAAAATATTACGTGGAGCTATGGTATATGCTTCAAGTTTTAGCACATTTACTGTAATGCATATGAGGCATTTAATGCCTGAACAAAACCTACACTAAAATATAACTAGTATATCTGAGGAATTCTGTGAGAAACCAACTTTTTCCCATAGCCAACAGCCCAGATCCAGGTCAGCAAGCAACCCATTATTGCAGGTTACAGTGGCCAGGGTTTTCTACATTTACTATATAACTTCTAGATGGTCTAAATATTTTGCTCAAGAAGTGAAATGTTACTGACTAGACTGTTTGGATGTGCAGAAATCATGACAAAAACATGCCTATTCAAATACACTGAACATTTTATCACCAAAACATGAAAGTTTTCAGATAAAACTTTTGATATTTATCACATTTCTGCTCAAAACATAGATCGTGGGTACTCATTATAACTGCCTCAACTACATGTAGGTGGTTCTAATGAGTACCCACAATCTATGTTTTTGAGCAGAAATAAGAAAAATAATGTATACCCCTGTAAACCCCAGTTTTACTACATGTATATAAAAGTAGGGTTTGAGGGGTCAAAATTATATAGGCATGTTATCGTGATGCGAGTCCTCATTGTGTTTGGGGGAAATGTGGGTTTTCTTCCACCTTGCACTAAAAACAAATTTCTGGACCATTATCTAACCAAAGTTCCAGATAATATGCGCTTTTTCAACCAAAACGTCGATATTTTTCTTATTTTCCATGAAAATATATATTGTTTGTACTCACTAGATGCGCCTTGTCAAGGCGCTTCTAATAAGTACCCACAACATATGTTTTCATTGAGAAATAAGAAAACTATTAGCCTGATACCCACTCTTATCTAGACCTATGCAAAGGGCAGAGGAATTGTTAAGGAGGATTATTCGGTGATAATTATGTGATAATTTTCTACAGTTTTCCATAAAAACATATGTTGTGGGTACTAATTAGAAGC
Source organism: Anodontia alba (assembly GCA_964016985.1). Taxonomy (NCBI): domain Eukaryota; kingdom Metazoa; phylum Mollusca; class Bivalvia; order Lucinida; family Lucinidae; genus Anodontia; species Anodontia alba. Next base: position 38,465,583 of record OZ024827.1, read on the forward strand.
GCCTCGCCGAGGCATTTCTATTGAGTACCCACAACATATGTTTTTATGGAGTTATAAGAAAAATTATCCCAAAATTATCACCAATTACTCCTCCTTAACAATTCCTCTGAAAGGGTTACTGCTCTTCCCTCCTCTATGTACGTACAATGGACCTTCAATGGCTCAAACATCTTTGGGACCATGGAAATTTGTTCTAGACATGCATAGCTCAAGCCATTGAGGGTTAATCATAGTGCCAGGTCAGGGGGCATTTAGGGATAATTTAGGGATGTCTTTTTCATCTTCTAGAAAATAATGGTATGTTGATTGTAGTTGTCAGAATCACCTCAATGAGGCCATTGTAATGAGTACACATAAAACACATATGCATGATAAAATAAGAAAAATATCCCTAAAATATCCCTAAATACTTGTTTTTTTTAGCTATCTGAGGAACTTCCTAGGAAATAAGTTTGAATTAGCCACTGTAAAAACAGGCCATTGGTGTTCAAGTCAAGTCACTGAAATTTTACTGTTATACAGTTATAATTTGATTTTCTAGTGACATCACCACAAAAATGTTGACTCATTTGATGAAGATCGTGCACTAATGCTCCCGCTATCATATTCATTTCCAACTGCTTCAGCATATGTTGGTGGTGGCTCATTAGGAAACTCACCATAAGGTGGTGGTTCAACCACCTGCCTGTAGCCACTGGGTGAGTCTATGACAGCATCCCGATCCTCTGGGGACATAAACAGATCTTCAATAGGAAGTCTTGGTCGTTCGAGAAAAATAGTGCTATCCAAATCACTCAGTGTACCTGCACTACGTTCACTGTATTCATCAACAGTATTGTCTGTTTCACTACTTCCTGTAATACTATCATCAGCAGTTTCAAGGTCAGGCATAGCAAAGCTGTTTGCCGGCTGTCCACCAAATCTATGTAAATGGTTTTCTAGCCAACAATCTGGAGAAAAATCTTCAACACGCCCACCATACAGTATCTGTGAACAGGCCAATCTACTGAGGCACTTTGGTTGTGGACAGCTTTGCATCATTGAAAACCTGTGGAAATAATGATGCAGGAAGTAATATGACGCACAAGTGAAAAAGATGATGATGATGATTTGGTATTTTACATCCCTTTCAATATTATTGAAGGCAATGAGATGATGGAAGGGTGATAACGAAAGATTGTGCAATAAAGCACCATTCAATCATGAGCTGAATTCTGCTTTCTTATTTCTCCATAAAAACGTATGTTGTGGGTACTCATTAGAAGTAACTTCTAATGAGTACCCACAACATACATGTATGTTTTTATGGAGACCTGGAGAAAATTGTCCCATCTAATAAAATAGATCCATCCATAACAAGTCCTCTGGATATAGTGAAATGGCTCTTTTCTAAGGTTGTATGAGGGTCAGGGTGGCTTGGTGGTAAGCATTCCCGACTTTGGATCATCACGTCAGGGTTCAAAAAACAGGATAGAGGATGTCCCGGTTGGTACCCTGATTAAGGCAGATAATTTTCTCAAGTTCTTCATTAAAACATATGTTGGGGGTACTCATTAGAAGCGCCTCAGCATATGTTTTCATGGAGAAACAAGAAAACTATTATGTGCATAACCCTCAACAATCCTGAAAGAGGGTTACAATAAGAAAGAATATATTTTCTACTAATCCATTTTTAGTCGATGATCAATCAGTTTGAAATTCTGGCTAATTCCCAACACAAGTGAATACGGTGTCCAATATTTAGCAAATTTATCCAATATTTATTTCTTTATTTCCCATGAAAATGAAATTTTGAGTCAAAGCGGATTGGGGTGCGGGGGTGGGGTGACTGAAACCTGTGGATCAGCCCCTGCAATGATGCTAACAAGGAAACCTTCAGTTTTTTATCACTTACCCAAATCCATCCTGAGTTGATCCCCTTGTATTGGCGAAAAAAAAAGTAAAAGGCCAATGTGTGTTACTTGTGTCTGCATGAATAGTGGTTGACTGGTGGTAATTAGAAATTACTGTCTGTCTGTGAGAGCGCCTGCGTTGCCGGAACCAGTCCCACATTCCCATTGTTTGGATTAGAATGTCAAAAAGCCTAGGTCACACAGTTATCTGCAAAGAAAAAGAAAATAGCAGACCTATTAGCATTATGACAAGATCTTGACACAGGATCCCTAGTCCAGTACCAGACATTTAGCCAGTGAGTCTAGAGGTCCAGTACTACATCCCAAGCCATTCCTTCTACACCAGACTAGGGATCCAGTAATAGATTGTTTATTTGTTATTTTCTCTACCATTTCCTATCATGAATAAAGGTAAACTAGCTATAAAATCACAAATGATTTTCTTTCATCAGTTAGCCACTATTTCCAGAGGGGAAATCACCAATACAGTTGAAATGCCCCGAACCAATGCTAAACAGTGACAGAAGGCATTATAAGTAGCACTTTAAAATGCAGAAAAATCTTCAAATGTTTACCTGTCACTGAACTATTCTGACAAATGACACCTGTAGACAGAATGAAGAACTTTCTCAGGAAAGCATTTGGTACTAATCATAATAACATTGTTTGTATTGAGTAAATAAAGATAATGACTTTAATAACCTTGTGATGTTTTTATGGTGGGATAATAGGGTCTTTAAATATTAAGATGTCTTTGCGGTAATTTTGTCACACATGCAATCACAGAGATAAATGAAACAGTTGTTTGTCACACAACTTTTTGCTCTTGAGACCAACTACAGTAACATAATTATTTTGGTTGTGCCTAAATATTTTGATTCCAAAATAAATTGTTATAATATAACGATAATGCAAGTTTCTGCCTCCTATCTATCTTTGAATACTGCCTACATTCTTGCAGGCACTTTTGCCAGGGTCTGCACTTCGTGTTTTGAAAAGTGAAAGAAAAGCACGACAGTGAGTCTATGTCAAGATGATAGGTTAAAAATCTAGACAAAAAAGAAGGCTGAGGCATAAAAACAGATTACACTTGTTATGTTTCCCTATACAGGCAATTTCCCCTTTCAAGATGGCAGCTAAGTGATGGAAGAAATTCACTATTTTATATGTGGTTTAAATGTACCTTTACTGATCATAGCTCTTGATAAGGTGCTTTTTTTCAACCAAAAAGTATATTTTTGCTATTTCTCAACAAAAATTACGTTGTGGTTACTCATTAGAAGTGCCTCAGTGAGATGCTTTTAGTGAGAACCGACATCATATGTTTTCCTCCAGAAACAAGAAAACTACTTGCCAGATACCCACTCTAATTTAGACCTATGCTGATTGTACGAAATTGTTGTTAATGAACTAGCAAATAAATAATCTATTACTAGATCCCCAGGCTGTTCTATAGGAATGACTAAGGATCCGGTACGTGACCTCTAGATGCTCAGGCTAGAGATCCAGTACCAGACCTCTAGCCACTTCCTAATAAACTCTATTTGCATAGGCTGTCAGTTTAGTTGCTCCAAAAGACACCTCAATGGGGTCGGGTATGAAACCCCATAGACCGGAACCCCATGACCAAGACCCGAGACCAAGATCAAAATTTCCATCCTCCATAGCAAGACCAATATGTTTTTAACTTTGTTCATTTTGGGTTTATACTATGAGGTATTATATAAATAGTATCCAAGAGAAAGAAAATTTAGATCGGATTTGTAATTATTTTTTAACCTCAGATTTATCTTTTCAAGGGGTATGAAACCCATAGACCAAACATTCTCTGGTTTTTCTAAGATTTTTTTGTCATCTTCGGTAAACAATCAATTTCTTTGCTACACAGGTCTTTCAAAAATAAATTATATATGACTAACTGAAGCTGTAACAGAAATGTTAAAACATTGACTTTAACGATTTTCATACATGTATATTTATTATGTTTCTAAAAATAGAACAGGCAGAAAATTGGATAATAACGACAATGTCCATAATCCATAGGAATGTACCGACAAGTAAATACTCACACAGCCAGTGCATATAAAGGGCACATGCCCAATCCAAACATTGTATATAACACAATCAGCATAATTTCCATTTGTATGCACTGGCTGTAGGAGTACTAGATTCACTTGTTGGCACATTTCTGTAGATTACGAAAATTGTTATTATCCAATTTTCTACCTGTTCTATTTATAGAAACAATTTAAATATGTCAAAATCGTAAATTTCAACACTTTAACGTTTCTGTTATAGTTTCAGTTAGCCATATATAATTTATTTTTGTATTTGAAAGACTTGTGTAACAAAGACATTGATTGTTTATTGAAGATTATAGAAGGCCTGCTGCACAGTAAAGTGTCCAATTAGGTTAGCATCAACATGAAAAAATGGCTTAATTTAAATTTTATTCCACAGAGTAATGCTTCCCCTTTAAGAAACAGTCAAAGAAAAGATAAGTCCTTGGCCGCTTCAGTTTTTATGCTTGGTTGATGGCAGTTTGTCAAGTTAGGGGACGGACATTACAGGCTTGTGTTTGATGCTTAACTAGGGGAGGAAAAGAACACATGATTAAAGTTTTTTTCACTTTATTTTATTAAACTAACTATATTTAAACATGCAATGTACAAAAACTTTGGATTCATCATTTTTAGTTTCTTATTTTTGGACATATGCAATTTTGTCACAACGAATCATAAAAACAGAGAATTTCATTTACTGCCACCAGGTATTAAAAGCCTGCATTAGTCAAACCTGTCTTTTATAATATTCTACAAACTATGTTACATGGCTAAAATAAAACTTCACATCATATCAGCAACGTCAGAGTTTTGATAAAGCTGAATTTTACAAATGTCAAAAAGGGACGGACATTACAAAACTGGTGACGGACATTACATGATTATTAAATGGGTGATATTTTCTATTTAAACATATTCCCTTACTTAAAGTTCACTTTATGCCATGAAACTAAGTATATTTAAGCATGCAACACACAAAATTTGTCATTTTTGATATTTCTTATTTCTTAATAGATGCAATTTGCATCTTTGTTGTCAGTGAACATGACATTGTTGATCTTCAATTACTGCCTCGAAATAGAATGAGTACTTTCTGGCCAAACCAGCCCTCAGACATATCAAACAAATAATTTAGAATAAATGTATAACAAACAAAGTACATAATGCCTGCTTCACAGAGATTCTACAGCCTTTTACAATGAAGAGTGTCAAAAGGGACGGACATTACAAAAAATGCAATTGATGGTTGAAAATGTTATTATTTCTAATTATACACAATACCATACTGAAAACTACCTCGGGTTTATTTAATCCACTTCATTTTTCATGTTATGTAATACCATCATAGTTTTATTGACACTTGTATTTCTTTAGCAGAGCTTTCTTCTGTTCATTAATGTTGAAGACACAAAACACTCTAGAGCCACTGATGACTACCTCTGGCTCTGGTAATGTACACACTATATCAGAAGTGTTCTGCGTGAAGTTTTGGCTGTCGGTGGAATACTTGTAGTACTTAGATCCAGATTTCTCCAGATACTCAACACAAATATCGTCATTGTCAATTGATTTCACCTTAGCAAAGTAACACGCTTGTGACTTCTTTGCTTCAAGCTTTATGGGCACAAAACTGTTCACCATTAATTTTGAATTATCATCTAATATTTCCTCTGTGGATACAGTTTCTGTTGTTTCAAGAGGCTGTTCTTCAGTTTGTGGTTGTTCTAATGGACATTCTTCAGTTTGTGTTTGCTCGGTTGGTTTTAACACTTTAACACACCAGTGATCAACATAATCACTGTTCAAACACTGTTCTCCACTTTTACAACCTACACAATAGCAACTGAGCTCTCTGACTTTAATCTGAAACCCTACTCCAGTACTTGAAACACTGTGTAATTTTCTGCTTCCGGGCAATGTTTTGGCCCTTGTTATACTTGTACGATCCACTTGTTCAATCAGTTTGAATGATCTAGAACTTGCTTCATATTTACTTTTTCGGGACACATAGGATGATTCACCAACCTCAGCCAGTCTTGACTCACAGAACTGATGCATCGCTGCTGCACTCAACACAGACAAATCATTGCCATGAAGTACTACATTTGAAACTTTACGCTTGATGATCCCACCAAGTCCATCACATGGTCCTTTGCCATGAGAAGTTTCGAAGTAATTCCGGGTTACCGGTGCCTTATGGACAGTCTCTGCCATGCTGATATTAGCGGAACTTGTGTGACATTTGTATTGAGAGGCACAGCCATCAGTACAATGATGAATCGCCTGAATGTCGACCCCCTTTGCCCGTACATGATCTATTGCCGCCTTTTCAAAGCTGTCATATCTTTTTCTTTCTTAACTTTTGTCTGACAGTATACAACGTGTCATCAAAACTATTCAAATGTCATCTGTAATATACAAAGTGTCTTCCGGAATACGTGTGTCATTTGAAATGCATCAAAGGTCATTGGGAATATACATGTACGAAATGCCATCTGGAATACACAGTGTCAAGATCTGGAAAAAAACAGTGTACCCGAAAATGGATGAAATAAAACAAGTCTATGAAATGTCACTAAGAAACAACTAAGTGTCATCCTAGCTACGCAGTTGACAAGGGTGTGACAAATTTCTCTGGCAATAAACATAGCTTCCTTCCTGATTGTTTGACAAGTGTCTGAATTTAATTTTAGCCATTTTATGGAAAATGACTAATGCTATTTATCTAACTCTTCAAAAATATTAAAAAAGTATAGTATTTGCATTGCAGAGAAACCGTAGCAGTATTCAAACTACGAGATAAACAGATAGTAATGTCCGTCCCTTTTTTGTAATGTCCGTCCCCATTCTTTATTCTGCCAGTTAGGAAGCTTTTGTATTTGTCACAAACCACTCAGTATTAATTGTTTGTGTTAGTATAACATAAATTCACATTTTGCATGAAGATTCTTTTACCTAAGCAGTAAGGGATAAAAAATGAGAGGGCGAAAAACGAGAAAATTAAATCATGAAAATACATTTAGACCAAAAATGAAATTTCTATAGCTTTATGGCTTGATATGAAATGTTTTGATGAATAAAAGTTTTCACTCATTATCCCCTCAATGTTTGAAATACATATGTATGTATAATTTTGAATTGAAAAGGTTTTATATTCATCTTGACAGCTATGGTATTCTGTGGGACGGACATTACAGGGACGGACATTTCACATAATTTTTGGTTTCCTGTCCAGAGGTCTGATGTGAAGCATCACATTTAAGTTATTTCTCTATATCTGTTAACTGGCTTAGTATACTTGTGCTCTGAATGCTTTTTAAGAACTCCAGTAATGTTATAGGGATTAATAATGACAGGGGACGGACATTACTTATTTTTCGTCACAAAGAAAATAAGCGCAGCAATATCAAAAATGTGAAAATATATTAAGAGATACAAAAAGTTGGTCCTTCTAGCCAATAAATATACTCAAATTGCTAGTAAAACACTACTTTTTCATAACTTCATGTCATTTAGGGAAAAAATACAACAATTTTATGCAAAGAAGCTTATTAAATATCAATTCTGTTACGCTACTACCATTTCCAGTGAACATCATACCCTGGTCCCTGTTTTGACATAATTGCTTCATGTTATATACCAAAATAAAGGTTACAGTATTATCTGTCTATTAAACAAATAATAAGAATTCTATCTTTTCAAATAGTGGGATTAAATTGTAAAGAAAATGATGGAAAAAGTCAATGTTAACTCGTTACAGGCAAATCTTGAAAGATTTCACTTCGAAACAAACTCATAAAACCAAAATCCTCCATCCGATTCTCATGGAACTTGGTAGACATTTGCTCTAGGTACCAGTATTGACAAAAACTTAAAATAATCATACTTAGGTCAAAACATAATAAAGTTACAGCCCTGTACAACATTTTTACCCTAATCGGACACTTTACTGTGCAGCAGGCCAGAAAAAAACTTAAAAAACTGGAGAATATTTGGTCTGTGGGTTTCATACTCCTTGAAATGATAAATCCGTTTTAAAAATAACTACAAATCAGATCTAAATTTCATTTCTCTTGGATAATGTCTATTTATTACCTCATATTATAAACAAAAAATGAACAAACTTAAAAACATATTAGTCTTGCTGTCGAGGATGGAAATTTTGATCTCGATCTCGGGTTTCAGGGTTCCGGTCTGTGGGTTTCATACCCGATCCTCACTGGCCCTAGCTACCACACTTAAAAAATTATAACAGCTGAACTGTAAGTTTGCAGACATTCGCAAATGTCATAAACACACACTTTGCGTTAAATACTGTGGTATCTCTCCATATGGACCAAAATGATATTCAATTTTTTGCTGATAGTATTTTCAAGTTCCATTTTCTGACAGCATTTCTTCTTTAAATTTTAAGTAAATAAAAATAGTTTATTTTCTAACTATACAAGCATGAAAATTATTACCTCTTCTCATTGTGAAACAACTTGATCATCATACAAAAGACAAGAAAATCAATCGCAATAAATTCAATTTCATGATTTGTTTACTTCCTTGAACATTTGGTCATTTTTTGGCAAGTCGTAGTCCGGGGTCGTAGCCCTAGCCAAAAATGTTGTTTAAAAGCAATTTTCTGTCACTCTCAAAATGTATTGGCAGTTTCAATCGAGGTTTAGAAGTATTATTAACTGATACAATCCTATTTCACGTCTCATTATCTCGCAATAAATGGTTTTGCGACAACTAACAAACACGGCAATGAGTCTTTAATGGCTGCGCCCTGTCGGCGGCAAGTATAAACTTGTAACTAATGACGCGAAGAGCGAATATTCCATGCTGATTTATATACAAGAGGATAATTACGTTTATCTCTGCAACTGATTTAGTAATGTGCTAAAAGGTAAATGGCTTATTCCGCAACTAATGCAGCAATATGTTTAAAATTGCTTCAAATTTATTTTTCTATAGTGAGGGTACAGTGTTCAACAGTGTACCTGTTTACGACCAAACAGTTATTCATATATGCACTTACTTGGTATACTTACTTGGCCAACTCAGAGTATGCCATAAGGCTACGGCTGTGTTTGAGAAAATATTTTTTTCACTTCTTAAAAGTGCTGAACTGCACTTGGAGTTCCATAGTATGACATCAAAAACCCCAAGTGAAATAACAACTTGCTTGAGTTTTATACATGCCATTCATATACTTGTATATATTTTAGGAAGTGTCTGGTGACAACCGGCTGTCAGCAGACTTTTAGGTCTGGTGACAACCGGTTGTCACTAGACCAAAAAGTCTGCTGACAACCAGCTGTATTTTTCCAATAATCCTGTGTAATAATTATTGGTTTCACAATTAATTCTACATTTCCAGGCATTTATTTTGCTATTTTTTTCTTTTATATAAGATTTTTAAGACAGTTGTTGGTATATTAATCATTTAAGTGAGGCATCCAAACAATATTTAACTCATTGTACTTATCAGTCAAATAGTATCTCATAGAGTCAAGATCTTTAAATATTATTATTGTTGGGGTGGGAGGCAAAAATGGCATTAAACTGGCATTTGCGGTAGCAGCTACCACCAGAAAATGTGGGCGGGGCTTACTGATTACTGGTCAGCTGTTTACATGTTTAGCTGGGGTCTGCTAGCCTCTTGCTACAAAATAATGTATATACTCACTACTAGGTATGAATATGGCAAATAAGATTTAAACTTGCACCTAACATGCCTGGCTTACATGGGGCACAAATGGTTGTGACTTTTAATAAATTGTACCCAGCAAACAGTGGCATAATTTGTTTACTATATTTTACTTGGTTTAAAGAAACAGGATTCACAATATATTACATGTTTTAGTGCAATTTCCATTGCTGGAATAAAATTGTAACTGACTACTTAAAATATCTCCCTACATGTATGCAGATTGCATAAGCTCCTATAAATGCCTATTAATAATGGTTTTAACAATTTTCTTTTTGAATCATGGAATATGAGTGCAATTTTCTCTGAAGGAATCAAAGATAGGATAATTTATCTGCTTTTACTGTGATTGCCATCTTACAAGTAGACAGTGTTTGTATTCTACGCTCCAGGTTGCTATGTTTACATCACAAGACCAAGGTTAAAGGTTATATCTAGTTTGAATTTCTCAGCACTTTCAGGTTATTTTATTCAGCTTGCTTGTTTAATAATCTTTTATAACACAATATTTTAGTGTTAATGTGTAAAGTAAAGACATGCCGTCTAGCAAAACAAATTTTGTGTATGAAGGTTTTCTAGTTCTTTTATTTTCATTGATAAAGCTTCTGCAAGTAACAAAATGTAAAAGTCCTGCACCATTTTGAAATAAGCCCCACCTACATCCTTTTATAGAACAGGTGGGGGTTTAAATAACCAGGTTAAATATTTACATGAATACATTTAAGACCCCCGCTTATAAGAGATCGCCCCAGCATTTGAAGTAAAGTATGATTACTTTTCTTTGATTGTTATGGAAGACTTTTAATGCTAAATGTAATGTTTTACTATATTTGGCAGAGTTCTCATTAACTCTAGATTTGGAGTAAGTTACTCCAACTTTTCATTTCTGACTCCAACTTTTTGGAAAGTCTCAATAGAAAAGTATGGTAAAATTCCAACTTTTTCTGGACGACAGCATTTTACTCCCAATTTTCAAAATCCTAGTGAGAACCCTGTTTGGTTTCAGCGATCAGAGCTATGGAGCTTTTGCATATAAACTGTACTCTAGTCAGTTTTGAGAAGACTGGATTGTTTTAATAGCATCTGCACTGCTATTTTATTCAGTTTTATTTTGTACTTATTTCCTTTCCAATACAATAATCAAAGGGAAACACCCACTAAATACAATGTACAGATATCTCTGAAAGTATTAAGCTCTAGAAAAAAAACAAGAATTTTGGAGCAAATCTGATCAAAATTGGTTAAGAAATAAGAAAGATATATTTTATATTTCATATAACCCTGAGCATGGGTGTCGCCATTTTGAATATTAAATATTTTGAATATTTAATCAGATGTTTAGCTTTTTAAAACACAAATAAAAGTATATGGACAGGAATATTTTCTGCTTATGTGAAATAGTTCTTAGTTTTTATGCAAATGAATACATTTATGGTTAGACAGCAACAAAATGTTACTATTTTTGCATATTTAATTGGGTGGTTATGACATCACTCACTCACAGAAATGGCAGCTTCCATGACAGCATTTTATAGAATGTTAAAATCCAACAACTTTCTTACTACACAACCAATTTTCATATTTTTTTTCACCAAATTACTCAGCCAATCATGCTTAATAGTTTATGTACATTTTCCTTTAAGTAATGACTGCATCTAGAGAGGGTATCTTCATTTAGTACATAGATGTAAACTCTTGACTAGCATTTAGGGCTGGAACAATATAGTCATGATATGATATGTGTAGCTATACTTGCCTCTGAATATATGTATCTGACATAATACCATTTTAATGCATAAGCCACAGCTTGGAAGTTTTAATACTCTTGGAAAACAGGTTCAAAATTATCTCCAGAGTCCTTCTTGTGTAACAATGTAGAAACCCCTGTATGTCATATAAGTGATCAGTGTATTTCAGTAACATTTTAGATCTTTGTAATTTGTTATAAAAATGGTCTTGAAATATGTTAAAGTTACATCCCTTGACAGGTTTTACAATTTGGCATTAATGAAAATTTTTTGTCCCAGTTTTCTCAAGAACTGTAAAGGTAACAAAAGTTGAAACCTGGTACACACATGAACGGTGGGTTGATGTATTGTGTGTACCGGAATCAGGCCCAAGGGTCCATAACTCATGGATTTAAATCATTTCATAGATTTATGTTGACATGTAACCATATCCTACAGTGATGTTATCTCGTAAGCATGAATTTAAGATATTTCAACACTATAAGTTTTTCTCCTCTGATAGCACTGCAGTGGGGATGTAGTGAGATCCTCTGACAGCTCTAATTTCAAGAAAAGAAACCAGTATAGATTTAGAAACCAGTAAAGATGGGTTCATTATTTATGAACTTTTATGAATTGGTTATTTAACTGAAATATACTTCAACCAAAACCTTCAAATTTGCATGACTACAAAAACATGTTATTTGGAAGTACATTGTAGTTTGTTTTCCTGTTACATGTATACAGGCCCCCTAGGAGAGTCTCTTAAAAATAAAGACTTTTTATAAAGGCTATTTTTGGCCAAATAAAAGTTTTTCAGGATGAATTTTATACAAAATAAAGAGCATTTACTGGTTAAATTTCTTGCCAGATCCCAAGCAAAAGAATCCTTGCGCCGTCACCTTTCAAGCAAAATAGGGAGAAAATTGCAGAGAAAATCTGATATTTTTATCTTTAAATGGAAATGACAATATTAACTTGCATTTCTGTTTAGGAACATATTACTCTAAGTCACTGAACTATAATTTGCTGTTATGAAATGCTACATATTTACTCTGCCCTTCTCTTGCATTTACAATTGCCAAATATAAGGTTTTTCTCATCAAAATACAGGTTTTTCAGCCAACTTTAAAGGTTTTAATGGATTTCAACAAAATTAAAGGTTTTTAATGGTTTTAAAGGTTCCACTAGGGGCCCTATGTGCATGTGCATGTTTCTATTTCTTGTCTTATATATAAATTCATTTATCTGTTCCATAAAAAGTATGCTAGTATTAAATAAGCTGATAGAAAATAATTGAATGTTAAAATGCAAGCTACATAGTATAAGCATTTAAAAGTTATTCGGTATTTTTCTTTGAAAACACTGTCAATGGGAACTTATTATACTTTTTTATTCATTATTATTCCATGATAAGGACAAATTTTCCATAATTTTATTAGTAAATATAGCTGGTTGTCAGCAGACATTTAGGTCTAGTGACAGCCGGTTGTCACCAGACTTTTGGTCTAGTGACAACCGGTTGTCACTAGACCTAAAAGTCTGCTGACAGCCGGTTGTCACCAGACCTCGCCTATATTTTAACCAAGTCCATAAAGTTTCTGTGGAATTCTAAGCTGTCCATTTGAATAGGTACATTGCACATGTTATGACACTTACTTTGTACTTTATTCGATTTCCCTATGTCAATTTTTAACCATGGATTCCAAGCTGGTGATGCAGATTCTAGTTAGAGTCTAATTATTGTCTTATATAAAATAGTGATTTTCCGGTCACACAACTTACCCAAATACCACAATACCCATGAAAACATACAAGATTATCTGTGAAAGACACCTACTGAAGAAACCAATAGTGGCTTTAATTAAGAAACACATATATTTGGAGGACGATCTTGAAAAGCCCAGAGGCCAAAGAAGGTCATACCAACAGCGAAGACTGATTTGCAGGCTGATCTGAGTATTCACTGTTTGCACAGGTCTTATTGTCCTAAAACTCTTTTCCAAATTGTCGTGATTCCTGTTCTACCAAATTAGTTTCATTCACTTGTTCTTTGTGGCATCTGATTTGTGTCTACACTGTTTGCATAGGCCTATCTGTCCCAATATTTAGGTTCTTTAAATTTTTAATATGTGCCAGTTTCGTATGCATTTCTGACGAGAAAAAGCTCTATAAATTAAGTTTGTTTTTCTCTCAAAGCGGTTTCCCACCACGATTTCATGTGACATTACCGCTACGAGCAAGTGGTTTCTTCATGTGGGGCAAGGGAAATAATGTTGCTTTGTGACTCTCATTTTCTGGATATTTTAACTTTACACTGCTGTAGGTGACTATGTGTACCCAGGAGGGGTCTGCCAACTCTAAAGCCTGTCATACTATACACCACATGCAACCATTCAGAGCAAGTGTTCTCATACAGGAGTGACTTTACTTTCATACAAACATGCCACTTTTCATTAGATAGTCGGGTGCTGGATTTTACCCACACTAATAAAGACCAAGAAATCTGAATTTGAAGCTGCCATTAATTTCAGCACTCACTTTAACAGATTGATCACAATTTCCTGGAGAAAAAGCCCATAACACCTAAATCATTTCCAGTGAGGAAGAAGTAGGAATAACAGTAGAACCTATGTATGTCACTCATTTCATTCGCAATAGTAAACAGTAGGCGCTGGTCTCTTGTAACTTTTTTTTTTAAGTGTCTTAAGCGGTTCCCTGTTTACACGTGACTATCATGTGACTTTCTAGTCATGTGACCATCCCCTGAAAATGGCCACCTACGATCAGCAAATTATATGTGAAAATTCCATGTAAATCGAGGCAAAATTAAGGGAGTAATGACTTCTCGAATAGGGGTACCCCCTCTTACAGGCCTGTTTCATTTTTTTTCCTAGCACGCTAAGGGTTAATAATCATAATGTTCTCAATATGTAGATAATGTAAAAGAATTACAGTACTAATATTTATTTATACCCTGATAAATGGAGGTAAGGCCCTCACTCTTTAGGTTTTATTGTTTAAAGGGAGCTAATTGCATATGCCTTGATAATGAAGTTTACAACTCAAACACATCATTTTTTTATGAATGAGGGGCAGATCCAGGAGGATTTCTGTAGGGGTTTTATTTGATAGAATTTCCGTATTCACTCTATGTATTCAGACAGACAGGTCTGAGCAAACAGTGTAGAGCTAGATCAGACACCACAGAACGCATTTAAACCTTCACTGAAATGGTGATGTATTTAACCAGAGATTCGTAATCTCTCAAAGAACTAATATCTTATCTCCTCACCATACTTAAGTCCTATAAAGCCAAAATAAAAAAAAAAAAAAAAAAAATATATATATATACACTGTATATATATATATGTATATATATATATATATATATATATATATATATATATATATATCAAGAGCTTATTAGACAGAGCAACCAACTTCTACATTATCTCCATAGGAATAGCTGTTTCCGCAAAAAATTGTCTGATTGGTCTGAAGGTAACAGGTTAACAGTTACGCCCAGATATTTCTCCAGGCTATTAGTGTCAGATGCTGAACCCTTCCAGTGTTTTATTACCACAAGCTTCTTTATCAGTAATCTTAAACAAAACATTCAAGCCTGTTAATCTGATAACTGTAAATGACTTAACCCTGGTCCTGCTGAACCTGGATATGCCTCACAATTGTAAACTGTGCAGATTCAGATCAGTTGGCTTCTGAAGAAACCAACTGATCTTGATCTACAGTGTTTGTCATCAAGTATGCAAGTTTGTATAAAAACAAAAAAAAAAAAAAAAAAAACTCATCAAGTAATGTGATCCACTGTCCACTTTCCTCAGACTTTCTTTTTATCTGTTCAAAATATTATCCGTTGCAATTATACCTGTATTGTAATTAAGCACTTTGCCAGAAAATGTATACCAAGACATTTGAAACTGTGCATATTTATTTGATTTTCTGTTACATTATGAAAATATATCACTGATATGGAGAAGCAGAAGCTCTGTGAACATGACAAAATGTTCCATTTTAACTGCAGCATCAAATAATGCTTTTATGCAAGGAAAATGTTCTAAATAAGATGGGTAGCACTTGAGGAAATGCTACTCGAATTCCTTTGCATAATATGTTTTTCCACTGCTTATCTTCTCCTTATTCTGTTTTTCTTTGTCTGGAAATTTCAATTGTTTCTTTGATTTTGAAGACATCTTATTTAACCTAAGAAAAGAAGACACTGCTTATCTGGATCTCAGTTTCAAATAGCTGCACAGAATTTCACAGTTTCATTAACAGCTGACATTGCAATGAAGATAAATGATTCCTGGCATGCCAGTCTGACCACAATGTTTTGATAATTTAAGATAAGGGTTGAACTACCTTGCCTGAAACTAACCAATCAGCTGTTCCCCAGCGAAAACGCCTGGTGGTATTCATAGTAGCTCTGTCTTATATGCTACTTGATATATATATATATATATATATATATATATATGCAGTCAAACCTGTCTTAAAGCCCACCTGTATTAAGCAGTCGCCTCTCTTAAAAGGCCACAGTTTTTTGTTCCTTTAAAAGCCAAAGATGTGTAAATTTACCTGTATTAAGCAAGAACTTGTCATAAGCAACCGCTTTTTAGCTTTCCCTACATGTAGCTGCTTGCTTAACACAGGTTTGACTATATATACTGCGACACCCTCATTGTCTGAGTATTATGTATTTAGGTCTTCTTGGGTAGAAACTAGTATGTACTGAGCAATGTGGATAAAGTGTCTTGCTCAAGGACATAACACTTGGTGCTTGCTGGGGTCGAACTGGCTAACTCGGGTTTGAATCTGACACTTTACCACAGCACCACAGTGCTCCACAAAATGTTTACGAGTATATACCGTACTACAAATGACATACTGTATAACACTGGAAGCTTTGTAATATGATAAGAGAAGACAAGTCACAGGACTCAGTAGTTAGGAAATATACCACAAACTCTTAATAAAGTTATTGCTGGGGTCCAAAGCAAAAACCGTCACTTTTGTCACACCTGCATTAGCATGGGTGACTTAGGCATGCAAATTTCCATCTGTTCATGCCACCGTTCATTTGTCTGTGTACCTATGTCCACCATAGCATCAACCCAGGTATGATCACCTTAAATGAAGTTGAAACCATTTGAAATATTTTAAGAAGGTGCGACATAAACTTCAACATTCATTCTATTTTTCAATATAATCTATACTGTACATTTTGTTTTGTATCCAAACAAAAATGTATCTATAATATAGAAAGATAAATGGTCATTTTTTTATACAATGTATATATTTTTGTTTAGATGCAACACTTTTGGGGTCTACCTTTAACCCTTAAAATGCCAAGCAAAATTTGTAGCAGACGACATTTTAAAATTTTTATTCTTTATTTTTCAGAGAAAACAAGGCTTGATATTTCAGAGAAAACAATATTTCAGAGAAAACAAGGCTTGATATTTCAGAGAAAACAAGGCTTGATATTTCATGTGAATCGTCTGCTTGGCAGACGATTCACATGAAATATCAAGACTTGTTTTCTTCTGAAAATAAAAAAAAAAAAAAATCAAACTTGCGTCTGCTTTAATTGTGATTGGCGCTTTAAGGGTTAAACCATCTTATAAAGAGGTTCCTATGTACTATTGAAAATACCGTATTCAACCTAATTACTGTACTGTAGGTTTTTCAAAACTACTAGGAAAACTTGTGGTAAGATATGTATCTACTTAATAAGGGTACACTTTAAAAAAGATAAGCAAAGGACTTATTTGGTGCTGTTTATGCCTTCTTTTTTCTGATTTTCTTTATAAATTATGCATATGTTGTGGGTACTCATATGAATTGCATCGACTTGTCGATGCAATTCAAATGGGTACCCACAACAATGCCCTTATAAACCAGTAGACAAAAAGTACACTGGCTGTAATCGGTAGACTACCGAATTGCTTAAGTGTGCTCTTATAGGGGTATTTGCGGTAATCAGATTGAATACGGTACCCATAATGTTGGTTAAAAAGTGCATTTTCCAGCTTACATTTTTATTATGTTTCTAATTGCAGACTCAGTTGACTAAGGCGTTTGTTTGCTGATTTGCTATGGCGCAGCAGCTGGATTTGGATTCCTCGGAGCTGTGTCTTATTGACTCTGGTATTGCGAGTCTGAAAGATGTACCACTTAGGTAAGCAGTATGATATATGATAAATTTCAACCGCATAATATTCCATACCTGTTTCACCGAAATTTGTTTTTATGCACTTGTTTCACAAAATTGGTCAAATAATGGCAAGCAGTGTAGACCCAGATCAGACTGCTCAGTCTGATCTGGGTTCGCACGGTTTGCATTTTCCATTTTGTCACGTGTACATAATTTTAGGAAATTCACATAAATTTAGCTCAGCACAAGGTAAGAGGTGTACTCTTTTCAAGTTTTCAGGTAAATATTTTTCATATTTCGGTATGAAAGCATATGTTGTGGCTTGTGGGTCCTCATTTCAATTGTTTTGGAGAGGACAGGCCATTCTAATGAGTACCCACACACTGCACAATATATATGTTTTCTCTGTAGAAATGAGAAAAAAAAATAGCAACAGTTTTTGGCTAAAAAGCATCTTATTTGGGGCTATGAGGTCAGTTGCACAGTTATTGACCTACATTGAATAGATATTAAATTCACTTAATTTTGTCAACCAACTCTGCATCAGATTTTTTTTTCAGAATTTTTACTGGTGATACCTCAAATGCAAAAAAGTCTCTGATCCAACATCAAACACACATTTGATAAAAAAAAAAAAAAAAAACACAAACTAATAAACAAAACATATTGACACATATAGCTCCGGAGGCATATCCATAAAATGATTTTTATTATTTCTCCATGAAAAACCATTTGCAGCATGATGTCTGTGGTTTCTCACTGTAGCTCTGGCAGCGAAATAACTGCAAACAAAGGTAGGTAGAGCTGTATGTATTAACCAATTTTAGTCTGGAGACCTACAAATTGATAAACAGTGCAGACCCAGATCAGCCACCAGGATTCAAGCTAGGCTTGAAATTTAAGGAGAAGTTTCTTCTCTTTATAGAAAAAAAAATAGGGAGGAGAGTTTGGCTGAATTTTAGAATTTCCTATACATTCTATATATTTTGACTTCTCCCTGAGCAGAAAATAGGGAGAAGTTTGACAAGAGAAAAAGAGAATTTTAGTTTATTCCCTAGATGCTGCAGAATGCGGCATCTGATTAGAATCTCTACTGTTTGCTAATAGTTTAGCCATTTTTCTCTAGGAATATCTAAATAACATAGCCTGGCATGCCTAAAATTGAAATTCAACTCTTCCAACATATACAGTGTACATGTAGTGTGGTTATTCAGTCTAAAATGGGCTAATTCATTTTGTAATAATACTGAAGTATGGAGAAATTTCGTCATGCTAATCCATGCAAATATATTGAAACTTTTACATCAGTAGTAGGGTGTGATATAGATTTCTTGCAGAGTTATCAACTTTGGAACTTAAGTCCGTCTGTCCAACTTCATATGATTTAATGTTTTGCAGGGTTATCTGCCCCTCACACATTGTCCATTTTATTTTCGCAACTGCTTGTTGTTGGGGCAGCGGCGGTGTCAGCAATGTTAAATCTGTATGTTAAGCTCTGTTTGTCAAACACCAAGGTGTCTAGCCTAATTAATCCCCAGCTGCTAAGCAGATGGGGATTATAGAAATGGCCTTCATCTGTCCGTCTGTCCGAGCCAACATTTCGGGTTAGGGGTTCAATTTTGTAACCACATTATGCTTTATTCTGTTAAGATACATTATAAACCTTCTGGTTAGGGAGCTTATAGCCCTTAAAACCCTTTGGGAATTTACAATGAGACATAGCCCCTAAACCCATATTGTTGGACAGTCTGTCTGTACTTCCGTAACACTTTCTTGTCCGCTCCATACCTCCTGAACCTTTTGAAAGATGTTCATTAAACTTTGGTCAAATGTTCGCCTTAGTGAGTCGATGCGCAAAACCCATAAGTCAACCATGCCGACTCAAGGTCAAGGTCACAGTTCAAGGTCACATGTTTGAGCCTTGAATTTCGTGTCCACTCTGTATCTCCTATACCTGTGGAAGGATTTTCTTTAAACTTTGGTCAAATTTTCACCTTAGTGAGACGATGTGCAGAATCAATAACTCAGCCATGCCGACTCAAGGTCAAGGTCACAGTTCAAGGTCATGGGTTTGAGCCTTGAATTTCGTGTCCACTCTGTATCTCCTTTACCCCTGGGAGGATTTTCGCAAAACTTTGGTCAAATGTTCACCTGTGGGATGATGTGCAGAACCCATAACTCAGCCATGGGGACTCAAGGACAAGGTCACAATTCAAGGTCGCGAGTTTGAGCCCTGAATTTCGTGTCCACTCGATATCTCCTTTACCCCTGGAAGGATGTTTAGCTCACCTGAGCACAAAGTGCTCATGGTGAGCTATTGTGGTCAGTCAATGTCCATTTTCCGTCGTGCGGCGTCAACAATTGCTTTAAAAGCTACTCCTACACCCCTGGGCCAATTGACTCGATACTTGGTAGGAAGCACCAGGGTGACTTATAGATCAAAAATAGCTAAAATCGTGCGGATCGGAAATCCAAGATGACCCCCATCTTGAAAATTTTTTTTCGCTTCTTCTCCTGAACCGAAAGGCCAATTGACTCCAAACTTGCTAAGAAGCATCAGGGTAACTTGTAGATCAGAAATAGCTAAAATCATGCCAGTCGGAAATCCAAGATGGCCGCCATCTTGAAAATCTATTTTTCGCTTCTTCTCCTGAACCAAAAGGCTAATTGATTCCAAACTTGCTAGGAAGCATCAGGGTGACTTGTAGATCAAAAATAGCTAAAATCGTGCCGATAAGAAATCCAAGATGGCCGCTATGGCAGCCATCTTGAAAATCTATTTTTTGCTTCTTCTCCTAAACCCAAAAGCCAATTGACTCCAAACATGGTAGGAAGCATTGGGGTGACTTATAGATCAAAAATAGCTAAAATCATTCCAATCGGATCCAAGATGGCCACCATGACAGCCTTCTTGAAAATCTATTTTTTGCTTCTTCTCCTGAACCGAAAGGCCAATTGACTCCAAACTTGGTAGGAAGCATCGGGGTGACTTGTTTAAGCAATCGTCATGAATCTTGCTCAAAATGTTTGTCTTGATGATTTCTAGGTCAAGTTCGAAACTGGGTCAACTGGGGTCAAAAACTAGGTCACCTGGCCAAATCAGCTAAAACCTTGTTAACACTCTAGCGGTCACATTTTTGAAGCAGTCATCATGAATCTTGCTTAAAATGTTTTGTCTTGATGAGTTCTATGTCAAGTTTGAAACTGGGTCACTTGGGGTCAAAAACTAGGTCACCGGGCCAAATCAGTGGAAAACCTTGTTAACACTCTAGCGGTCACATTTTTTAAGCAATCATCATGAATCTTGCTCAAAATGTTTGTCTTGATGATTTCTAGGCCAAGTTCAAAACTGGGTCACCTAGGGTAAAAAACTAGGTCATCTGGCCAAATCAGCGGAAAACCTTGTTAACACTCTAGTGGTCTCATTTTTCGAGCAATCATCATGAACCTTGCTCAAAATGTTTGTCTTGATGATTTCTAGGTCAAGTTTGAAACTGGGTCACTTGGGGTGAAA
This sequence comes from Anodontia alba, assembly GCA_964016985.1. Taxonomy (NCBI): domain Eukaryota; kingdom Metazoa; phylum Mollusca; class Bivalvia; order Lucinida; family Lucinidae; genus Anodontia; species Anodontia alba. The sequence goes on from OZ024827.1 coordinate 38,486,658, forward strand.
ACTAGGTTTAGGATTTTGAGCCAAATCAGTAGAAAACCTTGTTAACACTCTAGTGGTCACATTTTTTAAGCAATCTGCTCAAAATGTTTGTCTTGATGAGTTCTAGGTCAAGTTTGAAACTGGGTCGTTTTGGGTCAGAATCTAGGTCACCAGGCCAAATCAGCAGAAAATTTTGTAAACACTCTAGTGGTCACATTTTTGAAGCAATCATCATGAATCTGGCTCAAAATGTTTGTCTTGATGATTTCTAGGTCAAGTTTGAAACTGGGTCACATGGGGTCAAAAACTGGGTCACCAGACCAAATCAGCAGAAAACTGTTAACACTCCAGAGGTCACATTTTTATACCCCGCCACACAACAGTGGCAGGGTATTATGGTTTGACGTTGGTCGTCCATGAGTCCGTCCGTCTGTCCGTTTTTAGTTTCCTGATGATAACTTGAGTAAACGTCAATGGATTTCCACCAAACTTGATATGTGCATTGATATTGTGGAGATCTGGTTTGGGATTGCTAATTGGCAAATTTCGTCAATTTTTGACAGAGTTATCTGCCTGAGACACACCCATATTTTCGTTTCCGGACTATAACTTGAGTAATTAACAAGGGATTTTCACCAAACTTGCTATATGCATTGACATTAAGGAGATCAGCTTTTGGATTGCTAATGGGCAAATTTCGTCAAATTTTTACAGAGTTATCTGCCCTAGACACGCCCATATATTCGTTTCCGGATGATAACTTGAGTAAATAACAAGGGATTTTCATCAAACTTGCTGTATGCATTGACATTAAAGAGATCTGGTTTGGGATTGCTAATGGGCAAATTTTGTCAAATATTTACGGAGTTATCTGCCCGAGACGCCCATATTTTTGTTTCCGGATGATAACTTTAGTAAATAACAAGGGATTTTAACCAAACTTGCTATATGTTTTGACAGTAAGGAGATCAGGTTTGGAATTGCTAATGGGCAAATTTTGTCAAATTTTCACGGAGTTATCTGCCCGAGACGCATCCATATTTTCATTTCTGGATGATTCAAGATCTGGTTTAGGATTGTTATCTGTCCATTGCTATTATCAAGATCTGGTTTAGGATTGTTATCTGTCTCTCTGTCATTTTCTTTCCAGACATTTTCACAACGATAACCTTAATACATAAACAAATAATTGCTATGGTGGGGTATTATGCTTGTGGTGCTTTTATTTAAATAATCATCATTAATATTGCTCAAAATGTTCATCTTGATGATTTCTAGGTCTAGTTTAAAACTGGGTCACTTGATATCAGAAACTAGGTCACCTGGCCAAATCAAAGGAAAACCTTGTTGATGCTCTAGAGGTCACATTTTTGGAGTGATCATCATGAATCTTGCTCAAAATGTTTGTCTTGATGATTTCAAGGTGATGTATATTTTTCTATCCAGTGACTTTCTTAAGTTTTTCCATTTAGGTCAGTTTCTCAGTAATTATTGGTCCTACAGAGTGATATTTGGTACTTGTGAAGTGTTTGTGTTTAGGTCAGTTTCTCAGTAACTATTGCTCCTACAGCCAGTGATACTTAGTACATGCATACATCTTAGCATGGCCTCTTGAGTGCAGTCATCCATATTTGACCTTGACTTTTATTTCATAGTCCGTTAGACATGCTACTTTGTCTTACTTGTTAATATAATCGTGTTGAATTTTGATCAGAATGTTTGCCTTGATCAGTTTTAGATCAGGTTCTCAAAGTGGTATGATGCTCAGGTGAGCGTTACAGGGCCATCATGGCCCTCTTGTCTTTTAATTTTGGTCAAATGTTTGCCTCAGTGAAATGATGTGCAGAACCCATAGCTCAACCATGCAGACTCACAAGGTCACAGTTCAAGGTCACGGGTTTGAGCCTTGAATTTTCTGTCTGCTCTGTATCTCCTTTACCCCTGGGAGGATTTTCTCTGGACTGGTCAAATGTTCACCTCAGTGGGACAATGTGCAGAACCCATAACTCAGCCCTGCAGACTTAAGGTCAAGGTCACAGTTGAAGGTCACGAGTTTGAGCCTTGAATTTGGTGTCGGCTCCAGTTTCTGGCGAAAGAATGTGCACAATACTGGTTAACCGCTTAGAGGACTAAGCCTGCCCAGTAAACGTGTGGTTAGGTAAACTGACCGCACTCGACATGACCCCATTGAGTTGACTGGGCCGTAAAACCTCAACACAACACAAACGTATCTTTTTTACCCCTGGAAGGATTTTTTTTAAACGTTGGTCAAATGTTTGCCTCAGAGAGATGATGTGCAGAACCCATAACTCAGCTATGCTGACTCAGGGTCAAGGTCACAATTGAAGGTCACCAGTTTGAGCCTTGAATTTTGAGGCCGTTCCATTGCCATTCAAATGTTTGCCTTAGTGAGATGATGTGTAGAACCTATAACTAAATGATGCAGACTCAAGGTCAAGGTCACAATTGATGGTCATCAGTCTCTTACTTGTTTGCTCCTGAACCCTTTGAAAGATTTTCATGAAACTTTGGTCAAATGTTTGCCTTAGTGAGGTGATGTGCAGAACCCATAACTCAAGCATGCCAACTCAAGGTCAAGGTCAAGTTAAAGGTCATGAGTTTGAGCCTTGAATTTCATGTTCACTCCATATCTCCTGAACCCTTTGAAAGATATTTTACAAATTTGAGCCAAATGTTCACCTTAGTAAGATGATGTGCAGAACCCATAACTCAAGAATGCAGACTCAAGGTCAAGGTCACAGTTGAAGGCTGAGCCTTGAATTTTGAAGCCGCTCCATTGTCATTCTGCGGTGGGGGATATAGCTGTCCTTCAGACTGCCTCGCTAAACTTTATACAGGCATCCACCATGATGCACCCTGGCCACTACCATCAACCATTATTGAACTTTGACTTACTTTTCACACTTGGCTGAATAATGTTAAGTCTGTGCGTTAAGCTCCAATGTTCTGTGCCTTTAGCTCCATATTTCAAACACTAAGACTTCTTGGCTAATGTAACTTCATATACACATCCGCCATGATGCACTCTGCCCAATGTTGTCAACCATTACTGACCTTGACCTACTTTTCATTTTTGGCTGAACAATGTTTAGTCTGTGTGTTTAGCTGTTTTTCTCAATCACAGAGGCCTCTAGGCTAATGAAACTTCATACACATATCCGCCATGATGCATTCTGCCCACAGCCATGGATTGTTACTGACCTAGACTTACTTTTCATGCTCGGCAGAACAATGTTAAGTCAGTGGTTTAGCTCTATTTCAGGAACACAGAGGCCTCTATACTAATGAAACTTTGTACTCACATCCACCATGACACACCCTCATTGACCATTACTGACCTTGACCTTCTTTTCACGCTTGGCTGAACAATGCTTAATCTGTGTGTTAAGCTCCGTATCTTGGACTTTGAGACCTTTACGCTAATGAAACCTCATACACACATCTGCTATAACATGCCATGCCCATTGCCATCACCAATTGCCATCACCCATTATTGACCTTTATCTATCGTTTACACTTGGTTGAAATATGTTAAGTCAATGCAGTTAGCTCCGTTTCTATGACAACGAGGCCTCTACAGTAATTTAACTTCATACAGACATCTGCCATGACACACCCTGCCCACTGCCATTGACTTATTTCTGACCATGATCTAAATTTCATGCTGGCTGAACAATGTTTAGTCTGTGTATTTACCTCCATTTAGTGAACACCCAGGCCTAGAGGCTAATTAAACCTCATACACACATCCACAATGATGCACCCTGCCCACTGCTGTAGACTGTTATTGACCATGACCTTTTTCACACTTGGCTGAACAATGTTTAATCTATGTGATTAGCTCCATTTCTTGAACACACCAGCAGTCACAACATAGATATTCAACAAATTTCTTATTACATGTATGTACAAGCTGTACTGTTACCATTGGTACTGTGGGGGATACAGAGCTCCAGGAGAGTATAAAAGGGTTTTTCAGTATTGTTTTATTTAAAATCAGCATTGAAATTGAAGCTGAAGGTGTAAAATTACTCAGTGAAATTTTGAATTTCAGCATTGAGATCAAATTTAGTGGGTATACATTTTCAGTGAACTGTGGTGATTGGCAGGACTGTTGGCCATGTTAGCTCAGTTGGTAGAGCACCTGACTTGCAAGTTGAGGTCGCAGGTTCGAGTCTTGCATTGGACACACTTTTTCCTCCTTAGTTTACTTTAATGGCACCCAACATAAATAACCATGGGGTTGGTGTTAGCAATTGCAGAAACTGATTGTATGTTCAGTTGATTCCTTGCACTTACAAGTTAAAAGGGGAAGGAGTATGGTGATTGACAGGATTGTCGGCCCTGTTAGCTCAGTTGGTAGAGCAACTGACTTACAAGCAGGGGATCACAGGTTCGAGTCCTGCATGGGGCACATTTTTTCCTCCTTTGTTTACTTTAGACCTTTACATTTAACAGGAAAATGATCATTGTCAGAGTAGCCTAGCTTGCTCTTTGATGATTTATTTTATTTGCAAACCTCTGTTATTAACCAAGCTGCTGATCCCTGATATACCCTGCCTTTGCAAACAGTGTAGATCCAGATCATTTGGCTTCCTCAGATCTGGATCTGCACTGTTTGTCATTAAGAATGTGAATTTGTATCATCAACCAGGATCAAGTAATCTGATTGGCTGAAAATTAGAAGTGGGCATGGCATCTTAACTCTTGTCATGCTGAATAAGTTAAAAGATGCCATGCCCATTTACAAATTCACATACTGAATGGCAAACAGTGCAGATCTAGGTCAGTTGGTTCTTCAGAAGCCAACTGATCTGGATCTACACTGTTTGCAAAGCCAGGGTATATCCAGGCTCAGCAGGGTTAATTTATTCAGCATGACAAGGGTTAATTTAATTTCAGATCACATCTACAAGTCCTCAACTTACACAGCAATTACATCTGCAAAATAGAGAATCTTCTGCATTTAAAACATTTGAAGCACCTGGATTTATCTGCCAACCAGATCAGGATCATAGAAGGGCTTGATGGTCTGCTGTCACTGAGAACTCTAAATCTTTCATGTAATCTGCTAACTTATATAGAAGGACTTTCAGCATTAAGGTATGTTGGTAAATCTGTTGTGATGTGTTTGTATGGAAGCCATAAAATGTCACCCTTACTTTAAAATAGAGCTGATATTGTTATATTTTCTTGTTCTTTGGATCTATTGGGTACATATGATTACATTATACTGAGCTGCTAATGGGTGTATGGAATGTTGCATTTTTTTTCATTATTCCTCAGGAACAGACTTAACCCATGTAGGAAGTAGTGGTTAGTGCCTCTGACTTTGGATCACAAGGTCCTGGGTTCAAATCCCACTGGAGGCGGAATTCAGCTCATGATGACTGTACTATGCTTCATTGCACAGAGCCTTTCATTGTCCCCTTTCTGTCGTCTGTATATAACTTAATTAATGTTGAATGGGACGTAAAGCACTGAGTCACCATCATCATAACCCGTTTACTCAGAGTCTACCACAACTCTTTGGACCAGTCTATTTCCAATAGCAGAGTGTCTGGTTAGTTTTAGGCTGGCTGTGCATCTCAAGAAAAACTGTTGTATTAACCCTTAATGTCCTAATCACAACTGCATCAAATGATATTTTGATTTTTTTGTGTGTATTTTTTCAGAGAAAAATCAGGCTTGACATTTCTTGTGAATCAGCAGATGATTCACATGAAATGCCAAGTCTTATTTTCTCTGAAAAATAATAAAATAAATAGATTGTCATCTGCTGCAGTGTTATTTTCTCTGAAAAATAATAAAATAAATAGATTGTCATCTGCTGCAGTGTTGCTTAACTCCTTAAAGGTTTGAAAAGATTCTGATTTGTCTTAATGTCTTATACAAAATATTGTTCTTGCAGGTCCCTAGTGAAGCTAAATCTTAGTTACAACCAGATTGAAGATTTATCAGGAATCAAGGCTTTAGCTGGACCTTCCTACAGTCTCACACATTTAGATCTGCATGGTAACAAACTGTCCTCTGTGGCTCATGTTTCACAATGTTTGTGTCGAGTGAACAACCTGAAACATCTCACACTAAGCTTGGATGGATCGAGCAACCCACTGTGTCACAAACCAGGTTTGTATGCTTTAACCTTTACCACTTGCTAGATAAATTCAGCAGATAACAATATTACAAGTATGATAATTTACAAATGTACTTATTTTTCCCAGAAAATATGCTTTGACATTTCATGCAAATCGTCTCCTTATGAGACAGTTTGCATGAAATGTCTAAGCCTATTTTCTGGGAACAATAAGAAAAATATTTCAAAATGTGGTCGCTGAAATCTTTACCAGGGAGGGGAGCAGTGGTTACAAATGCATAGCTCTTGATAAGATGCTTTTTTCAGTCCAAAAGTATTGATATTTTTTCTTAATATGCCATGAAAACATACGTTGTGTGTACTCATTAAAAGTTTCCATTGTTTCTTATATCTCCATGTCCATTCCATTTGGAACAATCACAATGCACAACTTTAAAAAATTATGCCACATTGAAATTAATGAAAAATAAATTTAATTAGAACTGGTTCTGTATCATATAATTTGTTATTCACAATTTTATGCAAGAAAAACTAATTTTTGTCACAAAATGCTTTATCTTTAGTGAGTACTCCAAAATAATCTCAAACCAATGACAATCATGTCAATAAAAATCAGGCCCAGTTGTTCAAACTAACGATGTTGTTAGTTAACGTATTGTTAAAACTTTGATCATTAAATATGGCATATATGCAAATATTTTTGCTGAAAAAATGTGAGTAGCTTTTCCATTTGCAAAAGCTAGTCACATTTTTTCAGTGAAAATACCTATGAACTAGATATTGTACTTACTAGAACAGCTAACATTTTGACCACTAACAAGCTCGTTAAGCTAACGATGCTTTGTGTCGGCCTCGGTGACTCAGTTGGATGTGCTGTCCGACTGGAGACCAGGAGGTCGTGGGTTCAACCTCCACTGAGGTTGGCAACATTGTTTCGTGGAGACTGATCATGAAATATTTTCTACGGTCATTCTCTCCCTTCCGCTGATTCAAGAAGGGCAGTTGTCAGTTTCTGGCGAAAGAATGTGCACAATACTGGTTAGCTGCTTAGAGGACTAAGCCTGCCCAGTAAACGTGTGGTTAGGTAAACTGACCGCGCTCGACATGACCCCATTGGGTTGACTGGGCCGTAAAACCTCAACACAAACAAACTAACGATGCTTTGAACAACTGGGCCCAGAAGTATTGGTTATTGCAATACAGTGATATTCCAAATATAATGCACTGTATATTTTGAGCTCCTTTAAATAAGCAAATCAAATTAAAAGAACGGAATTATGGGTACAGACCTAAAAATCACACTTGAATTTAGGATGTTATGGAATTTGTAGATCTGATTTTTATTTGCATTTATTTTGTTGGTTTGATAGCCACTTAGTTAAATATTTTGTAAAAATACCATATTCAGCCTAATTACCACACATACCCCTATAGGCGCACAGTCAAGCAATTCTTTAGTGTTCAGATTACAGCCAGTGTACTTTTTGTCTACTTCTTTATAAAAGCATATGTTTTAGGTACCCATTTGAAGTGCATCGACCTGTCAGTGCATGCATATGTTGTAGGTACCCATTTGAATTGCATCAACTTGTTGATGCAATTCAAATGGATACCCACAAAATATGCTTTTATAAAGAAAATCAGAAAAAAAAAAGTGCACAAAAACATAGCATAAGCATCATTAGCTAAGTCCTTCGCTGATCTCTTTTTGAGTGTACCCTTAGTATAGGTGGATATATATCTTACCACAAATTTAAAAAAACCTAAGCGCAGGGTGCGGTAATTAGGTAAAATACGGTATGCCAAACAAAACTCATGCAAAAAATGTTACTAGCAGACCTGCTCAACCTTAGGGGTATGAATGTATGGGTTTCCAGCATAATGCGAGAAAAGGGCCCATGTGCTGTATGTGAACAGTAAAGGCACGGACTAGCCTGTGAATCCTTGCAGTCTGATCAGGTCCTACTCTGTTCATTGATATATTCTGTAGTATCCAATGATTCTGTAAACAGACAGTGAAGGCTCTAGTGAGACTGTACAAATATACAGGCTTATCTGGGCCTACCTTTTTCCATTTTGTACTTTATATATTTTCCTAGGTTATGAGTCCGAGTTATTGTCGTCACTGTCCCAGCTCCAGTATGTAGATGGAATAGACAGATTAGGTAACAGTGCTCGTGAAATGGAATCACTCAGTAATATACCAGGTAATTTATAAATGTTTGTCTTTCATTTCTTGATGTCTTGTTGGAGCCAGGTCTGTGGAGTTCACTCTGTGGCAATGTGAACCAGCTGAAATAGTGAATGCACAAAACTTTCAGTTTATGTTTATACATTTTTTTTTTTTTAATTTTATTATTTTTGCAGTTTTTAATTGAAAAAAAAAAGAAAAAAGAAAGATTAACAACAAAAAACTGATTGATGGTTTCTTTGTATGGCATTTAAATATTAATAGTACAGTAACTGTCCTAAAATTTTGTACACCAAAGTTGCTGACAGAATGGCATATGCAAATAGTACAGACCCAGATCAGACTGCAGGCTACAGGGTCTATACTGTTTGCCATTCCACTAAGTATTTTATGAAAAAAAAATGCATAAAAAGCAAAATTTAGGCCAAAATAGTATGGAATAAAGTTTTTGAAATTTTAGGACATTTACCTTAGTAAAATCAAAGGGCAAAAAAGACTTTATATATGAGGTGCATATCATATTACCCCAAATAATTTGGACAGGCAGGCACAAGCAAATTCTTTCCTTTTAGGATAGACCCCTTTTCAGAAGGGGATTAGTGTACAGAATAGTAAACAGGAAATCACAAAAGTTATCTCCTTTTTAAAAAATGGAGGAAAAACTTGTACCTGTATTCAACTCCCTTAAGCTTGGCCATGAGTCTGAAAAGTGCTAACTAAATGGCAAACAGAATAGACTCTAACAAACTGCACTATGACCAGTTTGATCTTGCTGTACACTGTTGTTGTTTTTCTTCAGGCATGTCAGCCTTGTCTGTCCAAATATTTAGGGTAAATATAGTATTCTGAATGTGCATACAGTTTTGTAATTTATTTCCAGGGCTTGATGACTACATAGATTATCTTCTGTCAAGTGGCACAGATACAGATCCTGTAAAAGTAGGTACAATTCATGCTACTGTATTTACATGTATGATGTGTTTTCCAATAACATGTCTCCTTACCATACTTTTCCAATAATTTTAACCCATTTATGCCAAATGGACTCTTCTACCTTAACTCTTTGGACTGGTCCATTTCCAACAGAAGGGGTGTCTGGGCAGTTTTTATTATTACCATGTTTTATGAAAATTCCTGTATTTAATGCAAATAGTGTAGACTCTGATGACGCATTCTGTATGTGAATTTGTATCAACAACCTGGATCAAGTAATCTGATTGGCAGAAAATTAGAAGTGGGTGTGGCATCTTAATTTATTCAACATGGCAAGGGTTAAATGTTCAGACACAGTAAATCTTCTTACCCTACTTTTCCAAAATTTTAGATAGCTCATTTTACTATCTGTTGATGTGTCTAAAAACTGTTGGATGAATGGCAAACAGGTGTAAACCCTGATCAGATTCCACACTGAGTGCCACGTCTGGGTCTATGCTGTTTGCTCAAGCCTATCTGTTTGAATTTTTAGTGCATATATAATAATTATTCAACTTTGGTAAGATGCTTAATATGTTAGGGTCATTTCAGGAATTGTTTTTTGTATTAGTATTAGGGCCCCAAATTTAACTCTTGCCATGCTGAATTAATTAAGATGCCATGCCCACTTCTAATTTTCAGCCACTCAGATTACTTAACCCCGGTTGTTTATACAAATTCACATCTTAATGACAAACAGTGTAGATCCAGATCAGTTGGCTTCTGAAGAAGCCAACTGATCTGGATCTACACTGTTTGCAAAGGCAATGCATATCTGGAACCAGCAGTTAGAGGTCTAACAATTGTAATTGTTTCTTTTAGGACCCTAACACAGCAGATGTGATCACACCAAAGATTGATAAAGCCCTTGAAATGTTCAGAAACCGCCAACAACAGATCTCGTCTTCTGATACCAGTGTGATACAGTCAGTTACTGACACAGAACTCAGTCCTGGATCCTCAAGAGTCAGATCAAAAATAAAGGTACACTCACAAACAGTGATTTTGAAACATTTATCTATTTCTTTCCATTTCTGTGTAGAACCTTTCATAGTTACATAGCTCTTGATAAGGTGTGTTTTTCCGCCAAAAAGTAGCTATATTTTTCTTATTTCTCAACGAAAACATATGTTGTGGGTACTCATTAGAGGCGCTTCTAATGAGTACCCACAACATATGTTTTAACTTCGTAATACATTAACCTATAGATAATGTGCTATTCTATTCTGTTATTCACCCCCTCCACAGAAAAAACGACCTTTCAGTCGTTATAAAGTCTTAATTCAGAAGGTCCCTTTAACAGTTACCTGTATGACGTAGTTCCTCCCGCTCAAATGATCACGTGTCAGTTTCTTTTCTGTGGACTTTGAATGTTCAAGGATTATTATTCTGTGTTAGAAAAAATGGATTAAAATTATTCTACACGGTTAAAATTTTTATATCCTTGACTTTCTCTGGTTCTATATTCACTCCTTCTACTATCTATGTACTTATTTTCGAAATATCGATCTTAGATTTCTTGTTTTCTCAATGTTAAATTTCTTCCTTTGTTTCCGCGTCAGTCGATGCATTTCGCCCGCGGCAACTGTGGCCATTTAAAAGCTAAATGGGATACACATTTATCTTGGCTAACTTGTAATTCTTGCACACGTATCTCTCCGTGTTATATTTGTAGTTCCTGGACAGAAAAAGTTTGGAACCTAGCAGAAAGAAGACGCCTTCATGCTACTAGAAAATCAGTTATGACGCAGAAGAGAAACAGAAGAAATCAAAGAAATCCAAGAAGTCCCAGTCAGACATGTCTGACAACGGGACAGTTGATGGGAGCACCGCCCCTCATAGCTTTACTGCTCGGGGCAGGACCCATCAAGGTGGCAGCCTGGCGGACTTAGAGTCTGACCGGGCACTAAGCCCACCAGTCACCAGTCAACCAGTCACCAGTCAACCAGTCACCAGTCATCCAGTCACTGGGCAACTTATCTCCGTTCATCCAGTCACCGGTCATCCAGTCGCCAGTCAACCAGTCACCAGTCAACCAGTCAACCAGTCACCAGTCAACCAGGCACCAGTCAACTAGGCTCCAGTCAACCAGGCATGGGTTTACAGTCATTCGCGTATGACCTACAAACACAAATTCCGCCTGGTTATATTCCTATAAATGTGCCTGTACAAAGCTACGCTCCGTCCATAAGTAGCCATATTTCACAGGGTAGTGTCCACAGACTATCCAATGTCTTTATTCCTGGTTACGAACGTTCTAATAGACTAGAACTTCCTAATCCAGCTTCTTCCTCTAGACAGATTATTCCACTCGAACCTGATTTTTCGCAGGTCTCAGATCCGAGTGTAATGATTTAGCCTCCAAATTCAAATGATTTATCTATCTCCAGACCTTCAAGGAAGGATCAGTCAAAAAGAGAGCATAAATCTAAAAAGAGAAGAAGACATCGATCGTCCTCTTCTTCTATCTCTACTTCCAGATCAGACTCTTTGAGTTCTTCTCGGCGAAAGAAAAGTTCAAAGAGATCTAAGCACTCTCATAAAAAGAGAAGAAGACGATCGATGACGCCTTCTTCTTCATCAAATTCCTCCCAATCTCAACTTGACATTGGTAGATATACAAGGGCTCATAAATCTCCCCAGGTTGTTCAAACGCCAACTCCAATACAACCTGAGGAGACTAATTTTAGTCAAATCACTAATCAACCTATTAATTACGATCAGATTCAGCCGAATCTCACTCAACAGAATAAGGAGTCAGATTCGAAAACTGAATCCGAAGTCTGGTCATTTGATCGTGCGATTAACGAGGTCTTCCGGCTTCTTCCTCCTGAGTTATGCCCCAAAACTCAGCAGGATCAAGCTCCATTAAAACCTCTCTCTGGGATCGAACAATTAATGGAGTCTCGTTCCACTCCATTACTTGTCCTCCCACAATCCAAATTAGTACAAAATACAACAAAATATATTCAAAATAGACTAGAATTGGACAAATTTTCAAGAGATTGGATTTGCCCGCAAAGCTTGGTTTCGGCTCTTGCTCCGACTAAATTCTACAAGAGCCAAAACCAATATTTGCCAACTGATAATATCCCTCAATTAGAAGCGGATGCGTCGCTCCTAGACATTTCTAATAAAGGAAGAGCTTCTATTCCGCTCAAGAATCTAGAAGCATGGGAAAGGAAGGCTAGAAAACTAGTCGCTATTAATTCTCATGCTGATCTATTTTCTTCAGCTGCCTTCCTTTCATTACAACAGGAATCGATGTCGGTTGCGGCCCTTTCCAGACTTCTGGAGGCCGTAGCCAAATCGATTAAACATGCTACTGCCATGTCTACACTTTTAACTACTGAATTATTCCAAGCTAGGAGGGACGCAGCCCTAGCTTCGTCTAAACTACTACTCGACAATTCCACATACGAGTTAAGGAACGCTCCTATTAACTCAAAGTCCTTATTTGACGGCAGGATAAAAGAAATAGCTAAATCAAACTTCGAAGCTCAACAGCAAAGGTTTCTAGCTTCTACATCCATTCAGTCACAATCTCATTCTTATAAGCCTCCTTCGCAGAGCAGAGCTTTCAAGATACCTAAATATCCTGCTAAACAAACATCATCCAGACCTAAACCTACGCAGTCGTATAGGTCCAAAAATATTTCTCAAAGCTCATCTTCTCACATTAAGAAAGATAATATCAAGAGGACTGGTAACATCCGTCAGTTCCCCTCCTCTAAACCTGCCTCTTCCTCCGCAAGATTATGAAGGCCCGCCCTTTCCACTGCCTGCTCTTCCGCTCGCGGACATTCCAGTGGGAGGACGATTGGCCCATTTTGCGGAAAAATGGGAGGAAATAACAGACAACAAATGGGTCCTCTCTGTCGTATGAAACGGATTCAGGATACCATTCATCAAAATTCCTCCTTTGTCATCTGTTCCGATCAGAATGAGTCAATCCTCCTCCCCGTTTCTCAGAGAAGAGATCGAAAATCTTCTCAACAAACGGGCAGTGGAAAGGGTACAGAATCCGGAAACTCCCGGCTTTTATTCCCGGATATTCCTTGTGCCAAAAAAGAACGGAAAGTTTCGTTTAATATTAGACCTGTCTTTATTAAACCGTTACATAGAGAAACAAGCATTCAAAATGGAGACAGTCAAATCGGTAAGACAAGCGATGAGACTCAACGATTGGGCTGTCTCCATAGATTTAACAGATGCATATCTACATGTGCCGATACATCGTCAATCCAGGAAGTATCTTCGTTTCGTACACGAAGATCAAGTATATCACTTTTCGGCCCTACCGTTCGGAATGTCCCTAAGTCCGTTAATTTTCTCGAAACTGATGGACGTTATTGCAGCTTTTCTACGCCAACGTGCCATATCAGTTTTTCCATACCTAGACGATTGGCTGATAAAAAATCTGATTCACAACCGTCTGATTACTCAGACAAAGATTTGCATTCAAACTATTCAAAGCCTAGGTTTTCTGCCAAATCTCAAGAAGTCAGACCTCTTTCCTGCTCAGAAATTCACCTTCATAGGTATGGAATTTCTGACGCAACAAAATTTAGTCAGGGTTCCAGCGGATCGTGTACAGAACCTAATTCTAACAATCAAGAAAATAATGTCAGCAAAACATGTATCGGCATGAACTTTCCTTTCTCTTTTGGGCAAACTCAGTGCTGCAGCAGACCTTGTTCTCCTGGGCAGACTGCACTTACGTCCTCTTCAGATGTGCCTGCTGTCAGTCTGGAAACCTCATATTTTTCCTCTCGATCACCCGATCTCGATAAACGGCATGATTCGATCTCACTTACAATGGTGGATAAACCCCATTCGATTCGAGACAGGGACTTCAATCCATCCTCCAGACCCCAAATTCTTCCTTTATACGGATGCCAGTCATTACGGATGGGGAGCTCATTTAGAGCCGACAACACTGTCCTTTCATGGTCGCTGGACAGAAAACCAATCCCAGCTCCATATCAATATGTTAGAAATGATGGCCATACGATTAGCACTGAAACAAGCCAAAACATTTATTCACCATTCTTGCATCATGATATCCACAGACAACACAACGGTGGTCTCATATATCAACAAACAGGGTGGCACTCATTCCCCCAATCTTTGCGTAGAAGTTTGGAAAATACTCAATTGGTGCCTGGAACAAGACATAGTTATCAGAGTACGTCACATCCCAGGCAAATTCAACATTCTTGCAGACCGCCTCTCAAGACTAGACAAACCTATCAAGACAGAATGGTCTCTGGATCAAACAGTTGCGAATTCAGTATTCCAGATGCTCAACTTCCGAAATGTGGATCTGTTTGCGACAAGATTCAACCACAGACTCCCATTTTATGTCTCTCCAGTACAAGACTACAAAGCACTAGCGATAGATGCCCTGTCCATGGACTGGAATCATCTTCATGCATATGCTTTTCCTCCTTTTATTCTGATACCTGCTGTTCTAGAGAAAATCCGACAACATCAGTGCAGAATAGTTCTCATAGCTCCGTTCTGGCCACAGCAACAGTGGTTCTCAGAACTTCTTCTTCTATTAGTGTCAGCTCCGATTCGTCTGCCACTAATTCCAAGACTACTGACTCAATCCAAAGGAAGATTTGTACATCAAAACCTCCCAATTCTCAACCTTCACGCTTGGGAGTTATCAAACAATCAATCAGAGATAAGAAATTTTCACAAAACGTTGCAGATTTTGTCTCCAGATCAAGAAGAGCATCTACACAAAAAGTCTACGATGCAAAATGGACCATCTTCTCTAATTGGTGTCATACAAAAAAGGTTAATCCGATCTCGGCCCCTATTACAGTTATAGCCGATTTCTTAATCTTTCTTTTTTCGGAAAAGAAATGTCAGATTAGTACTATTAAAGGTTATAGATCTATGATCTCTAACACTTTAAAATTCAAAACTGGTAATAGAATCGGATCTAATCCAGTTTTATCTGAACTTATCAGATCCTTTGAACTTCAACGACCAGTACAAAGATCTCTTACACCTAAATGGAACTTATCATGGGTTTTAGTATGTCTACAAAAACCACCTTTTGAACCTCTTGATAAGGCTTCTAAATTTCACGTTACTATTAAGACAGCCTTTCTCTTAGCTCTTGCCACTGCTAAAAGGTGTAGTGAAATACATGCTCTAGCTATGGATTCACAACATTTAAGATTTAATCAATCTGATGGTTCAGTTTCCTTGATTCTTAAATCTGGTTTTTTAGCAAAAAACCAGCTTCCTTCTGTTAAACCAGATCCTATTGTTGTTCCTAGTCTTGCTCGAATATGTAAATGGGAACATACTGACAGAAGTCTTTGCCCCGTTAGGGCTCTGAAATTCTATCTCAAAATGACTAGCTCTTATCGCCAAAATAGAACTAGATTTTTTCTTCCTATTAAAGGCAATAAGGATATTTCTAAAGATACTATCGCTAGATGGATATCTTACACTGTTAAACTTGCCTATAGGAAACTCACTAAACGAGATATCTCTTTCCTTAAAATCAAAGCTCATGAAGTTAGAGCTCTTTCCTCTTCTTGGGCTTTCTTCGACAAAGTTCCTCTCAATGATATACTTCAAGCAGCGGTTTGGAATAGTTCATCAACTTTTGCCAAATTCTATCTCAGAGACATGTCTCAACAAGCACAGAATCTCCAAAGTTTGGGCCCCATTGTAGTGGCCCAAAAAGTGGTGGGGGGCCAACAGCAATCAGCTATGGATGTGTAGACAACGTCAACAGCCCCCCTAGACCTGATGCTATACTAGAGAGGTACTAATTATATCTTTATTATATATATATGTTAACCCTGGATTACTTTATCCTTGGTTAAAGGATCTTATTATTGCCTTAAGCACTAATTATGTCCTCATTATATATATATAAAAAATAAATCCTTTTATTAAGCCTTAATTCAGAAGTTGGGACTAACTTATTAGGAGAAATCCTCCCTCCTATTCTACAAATTCTAGCACATTATCTACAGGTTAATGTATTACGAAGTTCAAATGAAGTTTTTTTAAAAGTAAAACATATTTTAACGAGTAATACTTAACCTATAGATAAGTATTTATCGTCCCACCTCCCTTCCCTCGCTCCTTTCTCCTAATTGTGTATTGTTTTACACATAAAAGAAACTGACACGTGATCATTTGAGCGGGAGGAACTACGTCATACAGGTAACTGTTAAAGGGACCTTCTGAATTAAGACTTTATAACGACTGAAAGGTCGTTTTTTCTGTGGAGGGGGTGAATAACAGAATAGAATAGCACATTATCTATAGGTTAAGTATTACTCGTTAAAATATGTTTTACTTTTAAAAAAACTTCA
The DNA here is from genome assembly GCA_964016985.1 of Anodontia alba. Classification (NCBI taxonomy): domain Eukaryota; kingdom Metazoa; phylum Mollusca; class Bivalvia; order Lucinida; family Lucinidae; genus Anodontia; species Anodontia alba. The sequence goes on from OZ024827.1 coordinate 38,503,273, forward strand.
TTTTCGTTGAGTAATAAGAAAACTATTTACCTGATACCCACTCTTATCTAGACCTATGAGTTATGTCCCCAACCTAAGGGGATGAGGATATACTGATTTTGGTGCTGATCCCGTTGGCATCGGCGTCACACTTTCTTGTCTCACAATAACTTGTGAACCAGTGGTTAGATTCTTACCAAATTTTCATGGATATATCATTTGGACATAACAAAGAACTGATTAGATTTTGGTGACCTTGACCTAATTTTCAAGGTCACAGTAGTAGAAAAACTGAAAATTCATGGTGGGGGGGACATCTGTTTTATCTGAAAACATTGTTACTAGTTCCTCTTTGATTTTTTACCATATTTTTTTCCTGTTAATCTCCAGTATCTGTGCTAAAGAAAACATTAAATTAATAGACTACAGATGAGACTAGATTGTGCAGTCATGTACACACCATTGCTACACACCATTGCTAATCCATTGCTAATCCCTGTATTTTCTAGCTCAGCTGCCCAAGGATAGACATTTTAGTGAAACCCATTCTTGTTTGTGTTGAGGTTTTACGGCCCAGTCAACCCAATGGGATCATGTCGAGCGCAGTCAGTTTACCTAACCACACGTTTGTCCTCTAAGCGGTTAACCAGTATTGTGCACATTCTTTCGCCAGAAACTGACAACTGCCCTTCTTGAATCAGCAGAAGGGAGAGAATGACTGTAGAAAATATTTCATGATCAATCTCCACGAAAGAATGTTGTAGACTTCGGCGGGGGTTGAACCCGCGACCTCCTGGTCTCCAGTCAGGCGCGCTAAACCCATTCTACTTTTCAGTTTGATGTGCTAAATGACCTGGTTCTGGAAAAAAAAAAACAGTTTAAATATCGACCGCATACTCTCATCTTTCAGCCTCATCCCACCACCTGGACTGCCCAAAACACCAAGGGCAAAACACAGTGAAAACATATTCTTTATATGATTAATTTGATATGCTACATGATCATGTTTTGATTTTGACCCCTCCTTTTCCCCACTCCCCAAAACCTCTATCCTGATCAAGGCAGCATGAACGCTTATAATTTACATTCCTGCAACTGCAGTTACATTTCTTGTTAATTCTAGACTTCATACTGTGCAATAAAGCAGTTTATTGAGAAATAATATTACTCTTGTGTAATACAGTTTTTGCAAACTTTGTTGCTAAGTGTAATAAACTTTGTTGCTGTAAGGCAGAGCCAAAAGAACAACAACAAACAACAAAAAACAAACAAAAAAAAAAAAATACAGTCGAACCTTGTTATCTCGGACTCGCTTATTTCGAATTATCGCTTATCTCGAAGTGAAAATCTGGTCCCTGTTTTAACATGAAACTATGACAACAGGTAACAAAATAATGTTGAAAAGAGGAGAAATTGCTCCTAAGGAGCAATTTCTCCTCTTTTCCACATTATTTTATATATATATTTCTAACTTCAGGAGTCAAATTACATATTCATTTGTTAAATGTGGTTGTTCAATTTATTGTTTTCCTCATTCTCTCAACTCTGATATGTCGAAGTACGGATCTCGAGGTGTTTCAGTGAGTCCCATGGAATTCAAGATAACGAGAGTCGACTGTACATGCGAAAGAGAAAAAAAGATATCTAACAAAGTTTTGATATGCCCACTTGCTTTTACATGTGTGTCCTGAAAACATATTCCAGTTGTACCCCTAGTATAGTCTAGGAGGAGAACATACTATTAACATTCTACTTAGATATATATTAGACTGTTATCGGCCTGACAGGAATCCTATTAGGCCAATTACAGTCCAATATTGATTAAAGTAGACTGTTAACTGAATGTTGTTTACAAATGGACAGACAGTATGATATGAAATAAAACCTGACCATAGCTCTAGTTTAAATAAGGCACATTTTTTAACAGAATAGTACTGATAATTTTCTTATTTGTCCACAAAAATGTTTGTTGTGGTACTCAATAGAACTGCCTTGCAGAGGCACTTCTAATGAGTACCCATAATACATATTTTCATGGAGATATGAGAAAAATATCAGTACAGAATTATGTGGATACCCCCTCTGATTTGGAGCTATGCCTGACTTTTCCCAAAAAATGCATGGATAAATATGTTCAGTAATTTCCTAAACATATCATTTGAATGTAATTTTAGTCCTGTTTTCAAGAAAAGTAAGTAAAAGATATTTTTAAATGTCATCAATATGTAAATTTTGGAATTTAACCTTTACCACTCTCTGAGCTAATTCGGCAGATAACAAATTAATAATTTTTCTTATTTTTCCCAGAAAATAGGATTTGACATTTCATGCAAACTGTCTCCTCAGGAGACATTTTGCATGAAATGTCATCCTATTTTCTGAGGAAAAAAAAAAAAAAAAAAAAAAAAAAATGTTCCAAATCATCATTCTGCTGATTTTTTTTCTGACATGCTAAGCTTTAACCCTTGCTATGCTGAATTAATTAAGATGACACACCCTCTTCTAATTTTCTGCCAATCAGATTATTTGATCCAGGTTCTTGATACAAATTCACATACTTAATGAAAAACAGTGCAGATCTAGATCAGTTGGCTTCTTCAGAAGCCAACTGATCTGGATCTACACCATTTGCAAAGGCAGGGCATATCCAGGTTCAATAAGACCAGAGTTAAGAAAATGCATATTTTCTTACAACAGGAAAGGACAGAGAGCAAAACAAAGGTAGATCAAGATGTGAGACTTGAAGTCCTTGAGAAACAGATTGCAGATCTCCTCAGTAAAGCTCAGGTTAGTAGTTATTTACTTCTAAAGTCGCCGTAGCAACTAGCAAAGAAAGTGTTATTTGTGAAGGTCATGATCAGGAGATATACTTCCAATAAGGCACCTTTTTATACCCTGCCACAATGTCAAGCCTTATTTTCTCTGAAAAAAAAAAAAAAAAAAAAAAAAAAAATTCTCAAAATGTTTGCTGGGTGATGGGTTTTGTTTCCATACTGTCACTTTGTATTTCCTTGTTGAAGTATCTCTCAGCATTTATCTCCCTGTCAGTGCAAATTTTTATCTGAACTGAGTTGTGTAGCATTGCTTTTACTAAATATGAGCTTGTATAAAAGATTACCAGTCCAAGGTGGCAGGCCTGCCATAAAGAATTTTTGTTGAATTAGTACATTTCTTCATATCTATACTGATTATATCATTTTTGTCACAACTGGGCAACAGAAGTCGAGATAGCATCCATTATTGCATCATTGGTGCTTATAGTAAAGTCCAAACCCAATTCATTGTGTTTTCTTTTTTTTTTTTTTCGAGCTTGGATATCAAAAATGCATAAAAAAAAAAAACAAAAAAAAAAAAACAGAAAATATTTTTTAACCCTTGTTATTCTGAATAAATTAAGATCCACACCCACTTCTAATTTGAAATGTATAGATATTTTTCTTATTTCTCAAAAAAAAGTGTTTCTAATGAGTACCCACAATGTATGTTTTCATAGAGAAATAAGGTACCTTCACAGGAAATAGATGGGATGGCTGGTGATAGCTAAAGCATTTCCCAACCAAATTTCTTTACCTCTGCCTTTTTTACCCCAGCCTGTCAGACAAGCTACCTTGGAATGTTTACTATCCCAGCTGAAACTTTACTAGCCTTGGGCTTCAGAATTATAACCGAATTTGAAGATTTACTTTTTATACCCCACCACACAATAGTGGATGTCCGTGTGTCTGTCCATTCGTCTGTCCATCCATCCGTCCGTTTTTAGTTTCCAGATGATAACTTGAGTAAACATCAATGGATTTTCACCAAACTTGGTGTGTGCATTGATATTGTGGATATATGGTTTAGGATTGCTAATAGGCAAATTTTGTCAATTTTTTACGGAGTTATCTGCCCGAGACACGCCCATATTTTCGTTTCCGGATGATAACTTGCTATATGCATTGACATTAAAGAGATCTGGTTTGGGATTGGTAATGGGCAAATTTCGTCAAATTTTTACAGAGTTATCTGCCCGATACACGCCCATATTTTCGTTTCCAGATGATAACGAGTAAATAACAAGGGATTTTAACCAAACTTGCTATATGCATTGCCCTTAAGGAGATCTGGTTTGGAATTGCTAATGGGCAAATTTTGTCAAATTTTTACGGAGTTATCTGCCCGAGACACGCCCATATTTTCGTTTCCGGACGATAACTTGAGTAAATAACACGGCCGTTTAACCAAACTTGCTATATGCATTAATATTATCAAGATCTGGTTTAGGATTGTTATCTGTCCATTGATATTATCAAGATCTGGTTTAGGATTGTTATCTGTCCATTGATATTATCAAGATCTGGTTTAGGATTGTTATCTGTCCCTCCGTCATTTTCTTTCCAGACATTTTCGCAACGGTAACTTTAATACATATACAAATTATTGCTATGGCGGGGTATTATGCTTGTGGTGCTTTTATTTTTCATACTTGCCCTAAAATTTAACCCATTTATGCCTAGCGTCCCATAAAAGGGACATTGGGAAACAGTATAGGCCCAGATCAGATGCTGCAGAATGCAGCATCTGATCTAGGTCTTCACTGTTTGCATCAAATACAATTATTTCTATAAAATATGAGTAATAAAATCTAACCAGGCACCCCTTCAGTTGCAAATGGATTGGTCCAAAGAGTTAAGGAGAAGAATACATTTGGCATAAATGGGTTAAACTGGTCCATTTTACTACCTGTTGATGTGTCTAAAAGCTACTGGATGATCTCGGTCTACACTGTTTGCTCAGCTTGTCTGTCTGAATGTTTAGGGTAATTAAGATAGAACATTTGTGGTTTTGGTTGGTTGGTTGGATGGATGGAATTGAATGGCTCAGTCAACACTCTTAACCTTTGTCATGCTGAATAAATTAAGATGCCACGGCCACTTCCAATTTTCAGCCAATCAGATTGCTTGATCCAGGTTGTTGATATAAATTCACATACTAAATGACAAACAGTACAGATCCAGATCAGTTGGCTTCTTCACTGTTTTCAAAGGTAGGGTATATCCGGGTTCAGCAGGACAAGGGTTAAGGTCCTGTCCAGCTGGTCAGTTTACCCAACCAGCACTTTTACCTAGGCAAGCTCAGTCCTCTATTAATCCTTACCATGCTGAATGAATTAAGATACCACACCCACTTGTAATTTTCAGCCAGTCAGATAACTTGATTCAGATTGTTAATACAAATTCACATACTAAATGACAAACAGTGCAGATCCAGATCAACTGATCTGGATCTACACTGTTTGCAAAGGCAAGACATATTCGGGTTCAGTGGGACTAGGGTGAAGAGTAACCAGTACTTGCGCTCATTCTTTATCCAGAACCTGACAACTGCCCTTCTTGAATCAGTGGAAGGGAGAGATTGACCATAGAAAATATTTCATACTCAGTCTCCACGAAAGAAGGTTGCCTGACCCAGTGGGAATTAAACTGGTATTCTCCTGATTACTGGTCAGATGTGCATCCAACTGAGCCACCGAGGCTGGCTTGTGGTTTTGGTGTTTTATCATAGGCGCATGAGATCTTAACCCTTGTCCTGCTGAACCCGGATATACTTTGTCTTTGCAAACAGTGTAGATCCAGATCAGTTGGCTTCTGAAGAAGCAAACTGATCTGGATCTGCACTGTTTGCCATTAAGTTTGTGAATTTATATCAACAATCTGGATTAAGAAATCTGATTGGCTGAAAATTAGAAATGGGTGTGGCATCTTAATTTATTCAGCAGGACAAGGGTTAAGATTTTGCTTTATATAATATTTAACCATATTCCACGTCAGTTTAAAAAATAGTTCATTCTGTTTGTGACATTGATCAAAAATGCACACAGGACACTCCTCTGTCATCGCTTGTCATCACTGTCATCACTTGTCATCACTTGTTAATGCTGTAGTTTTGATTTAAGGGGAATAAATACTCTTTCACAAGGGAGATAACTATTAAAATTGTTTTTGCCTCCCTTCTGAAAAGGCAGCCACTCTAAAAAGAAAGAATTTGCTCCTCATGGGAGCAAACTTTCCTCTTAGACTGGACCCCTTTTTAAAAGCAGTTCATGGTGAAGGAAACCAAAAACAGGAAGTACTAAAAGTTATCTCCCTTGTTAAAAATGGCAGAAACTCTGCAAGGTGTATCAATTCCCTGTTAAGAAGGATTAACCTTTGCAAACTCTTTAGTTTACAAGGAAATAAATTCTGAGAACATTGTAGCAAAATGCCTTCGGAGATTTGAGGAATCATCCTTGTATCTGAACTGACTTCTTAGACTAGAGTAGAGATTAACTCTTTGCATGCTGGGTAATTTTGCATGCTTTTTTGTCATCTGTGGATTATTTTTTTTAATTTACTTTTTCAAAAAAAAATCTTTCAGGAATACCATCAGGATGTCAAACAGTTTGGATCCATATCAAGCCCGACATAATGTCGGGCCTGATCTGGGTCCAAACTGTTTGCAAAGGTTATCAGCAGACGATAAAAGTTGCCACTAGCGGGGAAAGAGCTAAGAATTATTTTAAACCTGTCATTATTGGGAGTGGAAGCTAGTTAAACCTGAAAGCACTAAGCACAATTGTAGCACATGACATTCTAAACTTTTGTTTTATTATTTTTCAGAGTAAATAAGACCGGCATTTCATGTGAATCATCTGCCCATTCACATGAAATGTTGAGCCTTATTTTCTTGAAAAAATAAAAAAAGATAATATTTCAAAATGTTGTATGCTAAAAATTTACTTATTGCTTTGAGGATGATGATGTTGAAGGTTGCTAAATTATACTAAATTATACTCAGCATAGCCTAAAAGTTATTGCTCTTGACTTTGAGGTCACAGCGTCTGGTTTGAATACCAGTATAGGCAGAATTCAGCTCGTGACTGTACTAAGCACCCTTACAGTTCAGACACCTTAACTTCTTATTGTCGTTATTCCAAAAGGTGTCTAAAGAATTCTGGCTGAATAGCAGAAAATGCACACTGATCAAACCACTCCATATAGAGCTTAGAGAACTTGGCATGCCAGGAAAAGTATGATTAGGTAAACTGACTGGCTCAATGGACCTTTATTGTGATGACTGGGCCATTAAACTCCAATCCAACTAGCCACTTCATTTAGAAGCAGAGCTAGACTTGTACTATTTGCTTACCAGGTCGGCTTGTCCAAATATTGTATGGAAATGTTGGCACTATTCTGCTTTCTGGGCAAGGCATCATGGAGACTTTTATTTTATATTCCTGCAATCACATTTCTTGTTAATTCTAGACTTTATGCTGTGCAATAAAATGGTTTATTGGGAAATCATATTACACTAGTGTAATACAAAGTTTGTTGCAAACTTATGTTGCCCAAGTGTAATAAAGCTCATTGTTGTAATGCATGGAACTGAAAAAAATGCAAAAGAAAAGAAAAACAGATAGCCAATTGATTTCTTTTGGCAGAAAGGATGGTTCATGTTGAAAACCTGTTGCAGTAAATAGGGGTAGTAACACATCCCTTAAAGGACCATTCAAAACTGTAGCAGACAACTTTCTTGAATATTTTCTATTTATTATTTTTATGTCCCCGGTAGCGAAGCGGGGACATATTGTTTTTGCCCTGTCTGTTTGTTGGTTTGCTGGTTTGTTGGTTTGTTGGTTGGACAACTTTAACATTGGTCATAATTTTTGAACCGTTTGAGATAGTGCCTTTGTATTTGGCATGTAGGTTTCTTGTGACAAGAGCTTACCACTCATACAAAAATTTTGACCTCTGACCTTGACCTGTGAACTTCTTTAAAGAAAAAATTAACATTGTTCATAACTTTTGAACCATTTCAGATAGAGCTTTCATATTTGGCCTGTAGGCTCCTTGCGACAAGGGCTTTCCAGAAATACAAAAAAATTTGATCTGTGACCTTGACCTTGACCTGTTACCTACTTTAAAGAAAAAATTGACCTTGGCCCAATAACTCTTGAACCGTTTGAGATAGAGCCTTTATATTTGGCAAGTAAGTTCCTTGTGACACTTCTGCTTTCTGGGCAAGGCATCATGGAGACTTTTATTTTATATTCCTGCAATCACATTTCTTGTTAATTCTAGACTTTATGCTGTGCAATAAAATGGTTTATTGAGAAATCATATTACACTAGTGTAATACAAAGTTTGTTGCAAACTTATGTTGCCCAAGTGTAATAAAGCTCATTGTTGTAATGCATGGAACTGAAAAAAATGCAAAAGAAAAGAAAAACAGATAGCCAACAGATAACAGGGCTTTCTACTCATACAAAATCTTTTGACCTCTGACCTTGACCTTGACCTTTGACCTACTTTATAGAAAAAATTAACATTGGTCATAACTTTTGAACCGTTTCAGGTAGAGCCTTCATATTTGGCTTGTACGTTCCTTGTGACAAGGGCTTCCAACTCATATAAAAAATTGACCTATAACCTTGACATTGACCTGTGACCTGCTTTAAAGAAAAAATTTACCTTGGCCCTATAATTCTTGAACTGTTTGAGATAGAGCCTATATATTTGGCTTGTAGGTTCCTTGCGACAAAGGCTTCCCACTCATACAAAAAATTTTGACCTCTGACCTTGACCTTGACCTACTTAAGAGAAAAAAATTAACATTGGTCATAACTTTTGAACTGTTTCAGATAGAATCTTCATATTTGGCATGTAGTTTCCTTGTGACAAGGGCTTCCCACTCATACAAAACATTTTGACCTGTGTCCTTGATCTTGACCTGTGACTTACTTTAAAGAAAAAATTGACCTTTGCCCGGGGTCATGTTTGTGTTTCACAAACACATTTTGTTTATTTTAAGACAACGTTTCATGTCAACTGTCTGCATGAAAATTCAAGTCATAATTTCTCAGAAAGTGAAAAAAAAAGTTTTAGTATTCTTCAGAGAAAATAAGCTTGACATTTCATGTGAATCATTTTTTAAGCAGATGATTCACATGATACGTCAATTAAGCCTTAATTTCTCTGAAAAATATTAAAACAATAATTCAAAATGACATGTACTGCAGTTGTGATTTGCAATTTAAGAGTTAAATAATAATATTTCCGATTCGAACCTCGTATTATAAGAAACCAGAAACTATAAAGCAAAAGAAAATCCTCATCCACTATTTCTGTCTGCAATAAGAAGAAGTTATACAAATTGCTCTAACCAGCAAAACACTTATGCTTTGGGAACCTTGCTGTACTGGAGTTCAAGTAGGAGTGCTCAAGAACACATGAACACTGCCTTGAGAAAACAGTCTTGTGGAGCATATGCCAGAAAAGTTGCATTACGAAAACATGCCTTTATAATTTTGACGCCCTTAAACCCCATTTTTTTATATTGTAAAACTGGGGTTTACAGGAGTATGCATTATTTTTCTTATTTTTGCTCAAAAACAGATTGTGGGTACTCATTAGAACCACCTCAGGGAGGCAGCTCTAACAAGTACCCACAATCTATATTTTGACTAGAAATATGAAAAAAATCAGAATTTTTATCTAAAAACTTTCAGTTCATGGTGGTGAAATTTTCAATATATTTGAATAGGTGTGTTTTCGTAATGTCATTGCTGTAGTTGGTGATAATTTTGGGATAATGTTCTTATTTCTCCATAAAAACATATGTTGTGGGTACCGAAGGCACTTCTAATCGGTACCCACAACATACGTTTAAATGCAGAACTGGAGAAAATCTTCCCAGAATTATCACCAAAGGCTCCTCGTTAACAACTCCTCTGAGGTGGACTGAAAAGCAGGGCCCAGTTGTTTGAAACTAACGATGTCATTTGTTAACGTATCCTTAAAACTTTGTTCATTAAATATGGCATATACGCTAATATTTTTGCTAAAAAAATGTGAGTAGCTTTTGCATTTGCAAATGCAAAATAATTGTGAATTAGACACTGTACTTACTAGAGCAGTTAACATTTTGACCATTAACGAGCTTGTTAAGCTAACAATGCTTTGAACAGCTGGGCCCAGAGCTTTAGCATAAAGATGTTTCAAGGTATATATCTTTTTATTTCTTCATGAAAACACATGGTATATTGTGAGTCCTTGTTATGTTAGAATTGCTCACTCACAACATACGATTTCATGGAGAAACAGGAAATAAAAAAAAAAAAAAAACACTTTTTTATGAAAAAAAAATCCATCACTGTTTTATTGAGAAAAAGTGCCAACAAAGTTTTGTTATGTTAAAATGTGCCAACATTTTTTTTTAAACTACCAACCTGGACCCTTCTTTTTTTGTATCAGACAATAGAAAAAATAGCTCTATATATACAACAGGGATGTGTAAACTGATCTAGGGCTTTGCTGTGTTATATATACGTAACCTGAATTCAAGACATTTTCCCATGGCGTATGTAGCATTTGTTCAAAGGAGAAAAATGAAGACATCTTGTTATCTTTTACCTTTGTCTGGGTCTTTTTTGCACTTGAATGTGACCTTATCTAATAACTTAATGACATGACTTTTTACCACATGAGCCTCTGGCAAAAAATATATATGGCTTTAATTAGTGCATTTTAAAGAAGAATGGTAAATTGATTAAATCTTTACCACTCCCAGGGCAAATTCAGCAGATGACAAATTGATGATATTTTTCTTATTTTTCTCAGAAAAAAAAAAGGATTTGACAGTCAAAGATTTCAGTCAAATTGTTTCCTAAGGAGATAAAGTGAATATTTTTAGTAAACCCTTTTTAAAGCACTTAGCAAAATTGTACAGATGAAATTCTTTTTTTTTTTTTTTTTTTTTATTATTATTATTTTTCAGAGAAAATAACTTGACACTTGATGTGAATTGTCTGCTGGGCAGAAGATTCACATGTAATGTCAAGCCTTATTTTCTCTGGAAGCAAAAAAGAATAAAACTCTTTTCTGCTGCAACTGTGATTAGTGCTTTAACACTTAGCACTCTGAGTAAAATTTTCTGCAGACAACATTTTGAAATAGTTGTCTTCTTTTTCACAGAAAAGAGGATTTGCCATTTCATCCAAATTATCTCCGTTGGAGACAATTTGTCTCCAACGGAGATAATTTGCATGAAATGGCAAATCCTCTTTTCTGGGTAAAATAAAAAAAAACCATCAGCATTTTGTCATCTGATGTCATAGCCCAGAAAGTGATTAAGGTTAAAGGTTAGATACTTCCTGAAAATGAACACGTTATCTAAATATAAAATCTCACATATTGATTATTAACCCTTGTCATGCTGAATAAATTAAGATGCCACGCCCACTTATAATTTCCAGCCAATCAGATTACTTGATCTGGGTTTCTGATAGAAATTCACATGTTTAATGACAAACAGTGCAGATCCAGATCAGTTGGCTTCTGAAGAAGCCAACTGATCTGGATCTACATGTTTGCTAAGACAGGGCATGTCGTGTTCAGCAAGAGAAGGGTTAAAATAAAAAGTGAGGGTAAACTTTTTAGAAATCAAAGCACTGACAGCACTAGTGGGTCGATTGTCTCTAAGTGTAGGCTGGGAAAATGATCCTGAACAGGGACAGACTGTTTCATTTAACCCTTAACCCTTCCCTTGCTGAATAAATTAAGATGCCATGCCCACTTCTAATTTTCAGCCAATCAGATTACTTGATCGGGGTTTTTGATAGAAATTCACATATTTAATGACAAACAGTGCAGATCCAGATCAGTTGGCTCCTTCAGAAGCCAACTGATCTGGATCTGCACTGTTTGCTAAAACAGGGCATGTCATGTTTAGCTAGAGAAGGGTTAACTCTAAGCTTTCTGTAATTTAAGCAAACAGTGCAGACTCTGATAAGATGCCACATTCTGTGGCATCTGATCTGGGTCTGCACTTTTTGCCAGTGTCCAGCACTAAGCCCAGTCCAGGTTTTAGAATAAATTTTGGTTCACAGACAACAGGTTGTGGGTTTCATATCAGGAACATTTAGTTAGTCAGTCTCACTTGCGGTTTGATTTCATTGGTCAGTGATAAACATGTGAACAACAACCTTAAGAAAATTTCAATGTATGTATACTCCTGATCGATTGTAAAGAATCGCCGCAAAAATATGTATGTTTAGGGTTAACTTGTTAGGAAAAAGTAGATAGGGTAGGTAGGGATTTTTAGCTCACCTGAGCTATGCTCAGGATGAGCTATTGTGATCACTTTTCGTCCGTCGTCCGTCCGTCCGTGCGTCCGTCCGTCAGTTAACATTTTCAAACGACTTCTCCTCTGAAACCCCTGAGCTAATTTTGCTCAAATTTCATATGGAACCTCCTTAGGTTGGGGGAACAAAAAATTGCTAAAATGGTCACGGTCCATTGACCAAGATGGCCGCCATGCACATATATGGTAAAAACCTTTAAAAATCTTCTTCTCCAGAACAGAGGATGCCTTGGGGCTGAATCTTTGCATAAGTCATTGGGGAAGGGAGGTCTACCAAATTTGCTAAAATAAATGTTGTATATTGACATTTGACCTTTTTACGGCAAGGTCAAGTTTGCTTCCCTATGCATTTGTATGGCAAAAACCTTTAAAAATCTTGTTCTCCAAAACCGAGGATGCCTTGTGGCTGAATCTTTAACTATATCATCGGAAACTGGAGGTCTACCACAGTTGCTAAAATAAAGGTCGTACATGCATTGACATTTGACCTTTTTACCGTGAGGTCAATTTTGCTTCCTTATGCATTTGTATGGGAAAAATATTCAGAATTTCAAACGACTTCTCCTCTGGAGCCTCTGGGCCAGTTTTGCACAAATTTCATTTGGAGCTCTGTTAGGTTAGGGGAATGAAAGATTGCTAAAATGGTCGCAGTTCATTGACCAAGGTAGCCGCCATGCCCATATATGGTAAAAACCTTTAAAAATCTTCTTCTCCAGAACCGAGGATGCCTTGGGGCGGAATCTTTGAATAAGTCATTGGGGATGGGAGGTCTGCCAAAATTTCTAAAATAAATGTTGTATATTTACATTTGACCTTTTTATGGCAAGGTCAAGTTTGCTTCCCTATGCATTTGTATGGGAAAAACCTTTAAAAATCTTGTTCTCCAAAACCGAGGATGCCTTGTGGCTGAATCTTTACCTATATCATCGGAAACTTAAGGTCTACCAAAGTTGCTAAAATAATGGTCGTACATTGACATTTGACCTTTTAACTGTGAGGTCAGTTTTGCTTCCATATGCATTTGTGTGGGAAAAATATTCAGAATTTCAAATGACTTCTCCTCTGGAGCCTCTGGGCCAATTTTGCACAAATTTCATATGGAGCCTCCTTAGGTTGGGGGAATGAATGATTGCTAAAATGGTCGCGGTTCATTGACCAAGATGGCCGCCATGCCCATATATGGTAAAAACCTTTAAAAATCTTCTCCTCCAGAACCGAGGACGCCTTGGGACTGAATCTTTGCTTAAATCATCGGGGACAGGGGGTCTACCAAAGTTGCTAAAATAATGGTTGTACAAGTTTGCTTCCCTATGCATTTGTATGGGAAAAAACATTTAAAAATCTTATTCTCCAAAACCGAGGATGCCTTATGGCTGAATCTTTGCATATATTATTGGGAACATCTGCATGTCTGCAGTGGCTATGTCACTCAGGTGAGCGAACCGTGGCCCGTGGGCCTCTTGTTTTTTCTCTTTTTTTTTTTTTTACATTTTTTATTCAGAATTATGCCATATTTATCAAATATATTTGGACTCAGCTGCATGACTCACATAAAATTACCAAGTCTATTTGACTTTTCATATATCTAAAAGTACTAATATAATGGCAAACAATGTAGATCCTGATCAAACTGCTCCTGTATGTTCAGTTTGATCTTGATCTACACTGTTTGCACAGACCTACTTGTCTCCAAATTTTTAGCATAATTTTAGTAGCATAAATCTTTTATCCCAGTAACACCTATTTTGGGGTTTTGAGAGAGAACATGACAAACAATTGCTAGGTTTCACCAGGAAAATTAGGTAGGATAGGATTACCTTAAACACAAACATTTTTTGTTTGGCCTAAGGTAGGTGAAAAACAAGAAATATATTATTTCCAATGGAGCTGTTTCCATAATGTTTTATTTTTATTGCCCAATATTCTCTTTTTTTATATTTCCCAAGTATTTACTGTTTACTATTTCTGAAAACTTAACCCTTAAAGCGCCAATCACAACTATTGTCGTCTGCTTTGTCATCTGCTTGTGATTTTAAGTCATTTTTGCAAACAGTGTGGACCCAGATCAGACTGCTCCTGGGGCCTGTAGGAGCAGTCTGATCTGGGTCCACACTGTTTGCCTGTATGCAAAACTAGGTTTGAAAAGTCTGCAAGAATATTCAGCAGACGACTTAAACAGATGACATTTTCAGATGCAGTTTTTCTTGGCACTTTAAGGGTTAATACCAGATAATACCATTATTCAGTTTGTGACTTAGTTGCTGAATAAATTAAGATGCCACGCCCACTTATAATTTCCAGCCAATCAGATTACTTGATCTGGGTTTCTGATAGAAATTCACATGTTTAATGACAAACAGTGCAGATCCAGATCAGTTGGCTTCTGAAGAAGCCAACTGATCTGGATCTACATGTTTGCTAAGACAGGGCATGTCGTGTTCAGCAAGAGAAGGGTTAAAATAAAAAGTGAGGGTAAACTTTTTAGAAATCAAAGCACTGACAGCACTAGTGGGTCGATTGTCTCTAAGTGTAGGCTGGGAAAATGATCCTGAACAGGGACAGACTGTTTCATTTAACCCTTAACCCTTCCCTTGCTGAATAAATTAAGATGCCATGCCCACTTCTAATTTTCAGCCAATCAGATTACTTGATCGGGGTTTTTGATAGAAATTCACATATTTAATGACAAACAGTGCAGATCCAGATCAGTTGGCTCCTTCAGAAGCCAACTGATCTGGATCTACACTGTTTGCTAAAACAGGGCATGTCATGTTTAGCTAGAGAAGGGTTAACTCTAAGCTTTCTGTAATTTAAGCAAACAGTGCAGACTCTGATAAGATGCCACATTCTGTGGCATCTGATCTGGGTCTGCACTTTTTGCCAGTGTCCAGCACTAAGCCCAGTCCAGGTTTTAGAATAAATTTTGGTTCACAGACAACAGGTTGTGGGTTTCATATCAGGAACATTTAGTTAGTCAGTCTCACTTGCGGTTTGATTTCATTGGTCAGTGATAAACATGTGAACAACAACCTTAAGAAAATTTCAATGTATGTATACTCCTGATCGATTGTAAAGAATCGCCGCAAAAATATGTATGTTTAGGGTTAACTTGTTAGGAAAAAGTAGATAGGGTAGGTAGGGATTTTTAGCTCACCTGAGCTATGCTCAGGATGAGCTATTGTGATCACTTTTCGTCCGTCGTCCGTCCGTCCGTGCGTCCGTCCGTCAGTTAACATTTTCAAACGACTTCTCCTCTGAAACCCCTGAGCTAATTTTGCTCAAATTTCATATGGAACCTCCTTAGGTTGGGGGAACAAAAAATTGCTAAAATGGTCACGGTCCATTGACCAAGATGGCCGCCATGCACATATATGGTAAAAACCTTTAAAAATCTTCTTCTCCAGAACAGAGGATGCCTTGGGGCTGAATCTTTGCATAAGTCATTGGGGAAGGGAGGTCTACCAAATTTGCTAAAATAAATGTTGTATATTGTCATTTGACCTTTTTACGGCAAGGTCAAGTTTGCTTCCCTATGCATTTGTATGGCAAAAACCTTTAAAAATCTTGTTCTCCAAAACCGAGGATGCCTTGTGGCTGAATCTTTAACTATATCATCGGAAACTGGAGGTCTACCACAGTTGCTAAAATAAAGGTCGTACATGCATTGACATTTGACCTTTTTACCGTGAGGTCAATTTTGCTTCCTTATGCATTTGTATGGGAAAAATATTCAGAATTTCAAACGACTTCTCCTCTGGAGCCTCTGGGCCAGTTTTGCACAAATTTCATTTGGAGCTCTGTTAGGTTAGGGGAATGAAAGATTGCTAAAATGGTCGCAGTTCATTGACCAAGGTAGCCGCCATGCCCATATATGGTAAAAACCTTTAAAAATCTTCTTCTCCAGAACCGAGGATGCCTTGGGGCGGAATCTTTGAATAAGTCATTGGGGATGGGAGGTCTGCCAAAATTTCTAAAATAAATGTTGTATATTTACATTTGACCTTTTTATGGCAAGGTCAAGTTTGCTTCCCTATGCATTTGTATGGGAAAAACCTTTAAAAATCTTGTTCTCCAAAACCGAGGATGCCTTGTGGCTGAATCTTTACCTATATCATCGGAAACTTAAGGTCTACCAAAGTTGCTAAAATAATGGTCGTACATTGACATTTGACCTTTTAACTGTGAGGTCAGTTTTGCTTCCATATGCATTTGTGTGGGAAAAATATTCAGAATTTCAAATGACTTCTCCTCTGGAGCCTCTGGGCCAATTTTGCACAAATTTCATATGGAGCCTCCTTAGGTTGGGGGAATGAATGATTGCTAAAATGGTCGCGGTTCATTGACCAAGATGGCCGCCATGCCCATATATGGTAAAAACCTTTAAAAATCTTCTCCTCCAGAACCGAGGACGCCTTGGGACTGAATCTTTGCTTAAATCATCGGGGACAGGGGGTCTACCAAAGTTGCTAAAATAATGGTTGTACAAGTTTGCTTCCCTATGCATTTGTATGGGAAAAAACATTTAAAAATCTTATTCTCCAAAACCGAGGATGCCTTATGGCTGAATCTTTGCATATATTATTGGGAACATCTGCATGTCTGCAGTGGCTATGTCACTCAGGTGAGTGAACCGTGGCCCGTGGGCCTCTTGTTTTTTCTCTTTTTTTTTTTTTTACATTTTTTATTCAGAATTATGCCATATTTATCAAATATATTTGGACTCAGCTGCATGACTCACATAAAATTACCAAGTCTATTTGACTTTTCATATATCTAAAAGTACTAATATAATGGCAAACAATGTAGATCCTGATCAAACTGCTCCTGTATGTTCAGTTTGATCTTGATCTACACTGTTTGCACAGACCTACTTGTCTCCAAATTTTTAGCATAATTATAGTAGCATAAATCTTTTATCCCAGTAACACCTATTTTGGGGTTTTGAGAGAGAACATGACAAACAATTGCTAGGTTTCACCAGGAAAATTAGGTAGGATAGGATTACCTTAAACACAAACATTTTTTGTTTGGCCTAAGGTAGGTGAAAAACAAGAAATATATTATTTCCAATGGAGCTGTTTCCATAATGTTTTATTTTTATTGCCCAATATTCTCTTTTTTTATATTTCCCAAGTATTTACTGTTTACTATTTCTGAAAACTTAACCCTTAAAGCGCCAATCACAACTATTGTCGTCTGCTTTGTCATCTGCTTGTGATTTTAAGTCATTTTTGCAAACAGTGTGGACCCAGATCAGACTGCTCCTGGGGCCTGTAGGAGCAGTCTGATCTGGGTCCACACTGTTTGCCTGTATGCAAAACTAGGTTTGAAAAGTCTGCAAGAATATTCAGCAGACGACTTAAACAGATGACATTTTCAGATGCAGTTTTTCTTGGCGCTTTAAGGGTTAATACCAGATAATACCATTATTCAGTTTGTGACTTAGTTGTACTGCTTGTTATTGAAAACGTATAATAATTCGCCTAATATTAACAATCCATCTTTTCGTGGGGTTTTATATTACGTCTGAGTTTTGTTTCCTGAACATAGCTGAATTAAAACACACCGGTTACAGTGATGTGTTGGTATTTTTGTTAAAACAGACTGGTTACAATGTTAGTAGTTTGATACAACACACTGTGCTTACAGTAATGTGTTATTTTTGATAAAGCACACTGGTTACAGTGAGTTTTTGGTATTTTGATACATCACTGTAAGCTGTGTGTTTGATCAAAAATATCAACACAGGTTAAGTTTGAAACTAGGTCACTTGGGGTCAAAAACTAGGTCACTGGACCAAATCAAAGGAAGACCTTGTTAACACTCTAGAGGTCACATTTTTGAAGTAATCATCATGAATCATACTCAAAATGTTTGCCTTGATGTTCTTTAGGTCAACTTCAAAACTAGGTCACTTGGGGTCAAAAACTGGGTCACCAGGTCAAATCAAAGGAAAACCTTGTTAACACTCTAGAGGTAAGATTTTTGAAGTAATCATCATGAATCATACTCAAAATGTTTGC
Source organism: Anodontia alba (assembly GCA_964016985.1). Lineage (NCBI taxonomy): Eukaryota > Metazoa > Mollusca > Bivalvia > Lucinida > Lucinidae > Anodontia > Anodontia alba. The sequence continues at coordinate 38,521,434 of OZ024827.1, forward strand.
CTTGATGTTCTTTAGGTCAACTTCAAAACTAGGTCACTTGGGGTCAAAAACTGGGTCACCAGGTCAAATCAAAGGAAAACCTTGTTAACACTCTAGAGGTAAGATTTTTGAAGTAATCATCATGAAACTTGCTCAAAATGTTTGTCGATGATTTCTAGGTCAAGCTTAAAACTGGGTCTATTGGATTCAAAAACTAGGTCATCAGGTTAAATCAAAGAAAAACCTTGTTACACTAGTGGTCACATTTTTGAAGTGCGATCATGAATCTTGCTCAAAATGTGCTCAAATGTTGATGATTTCTAGGTCATGTTTGGACCTGGGTCATTTATGATAGATATTTTACAATCCAGTGAATTTCTTAAATTTTCTGTTTAGGTCAGTTTCTCAGTAACTGTTAGTCCTTCAGCAGTGATACTTGGCACTTGCATACATCTTAGCATGGCCTTTTGAATGCAGTCATCTATATTTGACTTCAACCTATTATTCATGGTCCACTGACTTTATTAAGTTTTTGCAATTAGGTCAGTTTCTCAGTAAATTTTGGTTCTACAGTCAGTGATACTTAGCACATAGATACATCTTAGCATGGCCTCTTGTGTGCAGCCATTGTCAGTATTTGACCTTGATCTATATTTCACGATCAATTAGGCATCATGCTACATTGCCTTACTTGTAAATATAATCATCATGAATCTTGGTCAGAATGTTTGCCTTTATCATTTCTGGATCAAGATCTCTATGATACTCAGATGAGCGTTACAGTGCCCTCTTGTTCCTAGGAATAGGATTTGATGTTTCATGCAAGAGGCAGTTTGCATGAAATGTCAAAACCTATTTTCTGGAAAAATATGAAAGCAATTTTAAACATGTTTAAAGAGACAGTTTTCATGAAATGTCAATTTCTATTTTCTGGGAAAACTAAGAAAACTATACTCAACAAAATAATTTAATGGTCATTTAGTGCAATTTTCCATATATGCAAACTTTGACCGAGTCTGTGGGCAAAACTACAGAAGATATTGAAATATTATTGATGTTTCTTAGTGGAACCCGAAAAGGAGTGTTTCCAACAACAAATTTGGAAATGAAAATTTTCATTTTAAAATTCATAAAAATGCTGCTTTTTACCCAAAAATAGAAAATTGACATTTGAACATGTTAAGTAATGTCTTGACTTCAAAGTGTGAAAAGTCATAGAAAAAGGTTTCATTTCAATCAAGAAACTCAGATTTTTCGTACAGGTACCTTCTATAGATTATTCACTGTCTATGGGGAATCGTCGAAGCAATTTTAGCCTCTTTAAGGGTTGACCTCTTTTTCTGGTCATATCTGTGTGTCTTTTACCCCTAAGAAAGTGGAATTGGCAAGATTGTGTTTAGGTTAAAACATTGTTTTTACTAAAAATAGAAAATTTCAGATATTCTGAAAAAAAACATTATTTTGGGGTAAAAAGTCATTTTTCAGAAATTTCCATTTTTCTTAGAATCTTCCTGGGTGACAATGTTGGCACCATTGAGCTTATTGAAATGGGCTTGCAAATAGCAGTATTGCCTGTGGAATAATTTTAATGATGGGTCACATTTAAATGTTAATCAGAGGGAAAGTGAAACTGGTGACCCTTTAATTATTTTGTTGAGTATATTTCAAAATGTTTATGGAGATTGTTTGCCTGATTTGGAATGTCAATTCCTACTTTCTTGTTTTCTGGGAAAGAAAAGAAAAATGTCTGCTGAAGTTTTTACCCTACATGCAAAATGTTCAACAGTATACCTTCAGGATGCAATTTAGCCTCTAATCAGACTGTGTAGATACACAAGCGTAAAGGTTTTTGCTGTTTTCATGTGCACTGAGACTATGGCTGGCACAATTAATTGGATAATAGATTAATTGATCGATAAATTCCACAAAAATGACTGTCATTACAGCTTTGCTAATAATAGATCATTTAATTTCTGTGTTTGTTACTTTACCATATTTACCCTTCGTATTCAGACACTTCAGCTCCTTACCATACTTTATCTAAAATTTGAACAAGTACAATTTACTACCCACTGTTGTGTCTAAAACAGCTGGGTGAGTGGCAAACAGTGTAGACCCTGATGAGATGCCACATTGGCGGCATCTCATCTGGGTCTATACTGTTTGCTCAGGCATGTCTGACAAAATATATACAATAAAGTATAACATATGATAGAATCATGCTCAAATAGGTAAAATTATGATCAGATCTTCAGCGATTAGTAATCGATTATCAATCACAATGGTAGGACTGATAATCAATTATCTTTTCAGCTCCGATTAGCCAGCCTTAACTGAGACCCTTTTGGCACAGCTCTTATATAACCAACGTAGATGTCTGGTAGTGCTGAGCAAAATTGTAGCGGACATCATTCTAAGTTTCAGTTATTTTTCAGAGAAAATTAGACTTGGCAGTTTGCAAATCTTCTGCTAGGCAGATGATTCACATGGAATGTCAAGCCCTTTTATCTATGAAAATGCAAAAAAAAATCAAACTGTGGTCTACTGCAGTTGTTGTTAATTGAAGGTTATGCTTTAAGGCAAATGGATGGAAGGGAGATCACTCCGGCATGAAAGTATTTGGAGAAAATTATATATATTCCTTCCCTACCACCCCCCCCCCCTCCCTTAACCTTAACCTTAACCCAAAATTAAAGTTATTTTCAGAGAAAATAAGTCTTGACCTTTCATGTGAATCATCTGCCAAGCAATTCTCTGATTCACATGAAATGTCAAGTCTTACTTTCTGAAATTCTCTGAAAAAAACACAAAAAACATTAGAATGTCATCCTCTTCAATATTTGTGGCTCTTTATGTATTTTAAAATACTTCCTCCACTTGTCATTATACTAGATTAATGAAATAAACCAAAAAGAAGATATTTTAATGAGTTCTTTTGATTGATGGTATAATGATATCAATATTTCTTGGAAAGTATATTAAATATTATTGACTGAATCGAGCCATGTCCAGAAATGATTATTATTTATAAATTACAGCAGTATTAGTTGACTGTGATTGCTATGTTAAAATATGGGCAAAGAACAGTCTAGAATATTTGCCCAAAATATTCAAAATATGCCTTACTGTTTTATCCTGCTTGTCCTTAAATTTGAATTACTCCTTTTGCAGATTTTCTTCTTAAAGGGTTTGACATTTCCTGCAAATTTTGCAAATTCTAAGAATACAAGAAAAAATGTTCAAAAATGCTGTTTGCTGGAATTTATACCCAGCATGTGAAGTACTAAATTTGTATTTAATCTCTGTATACTGATGATGAACTTGGCAAACAACCCTCCCTCCTCACCAGTGCCCTCCCCTCCCCCTCCCCACCCCACCACCACCACCACCCTGAAGATATTTCATGATTCTTCTTCAGTCAGGCCCGATTCTCATCTATAAAATATTGTCATATAAGCCCTTAATGTGCTGATCAATTTAACCCTTGTCCTGCTAAACCCGAATATATCCTGCCTTTACAAACAGTGTAGATCCAGATCAGTTGGCTCTGCCAACTGATCTGGATCTGCACTATTTGTCATTAAGTATGTGAATTTATATCAACAACTTGAATTAAGTAATCTGATTGGCTGAAAATTCAAAGTGGGAATGGCATCTTAATTTATTCAGCATGAAATCAATATTAGAAGACAGCATTCTATTTTTTTTTTTTTTTTTTTTTTTTTTTTTTTGAATTTTCACTGAAGGTGGGATTTGACATTTCATGTAAGTTGCATCTACATGAAATTTCATCCTGACTGAAATATTAATTTTCTTAGAAAAATAAGAAGAAAGAATATCTGTTGTCCCAGGTTACATTTAGTACTCTCAGGTCAATTGGCTGATATATTAATCATATTTTTCTGATTTTTTTATAGAAAGTAAGCATTGACATTTCATGTGAATTGTCTTCTCAGGAGACTATTGACATGAAATGTCAGACTGTTTCTTTTTGAAAAATATTTTTAATTGTCTACTGCTATTTAGGTCCAGCAGGTTCACGGTTAAACATGTAGTTAAGTAATAGTATATATCATGTTTATGACAACAAAAGGTACATGTATAACTAATATAAAATGATATATAGACATGACTTATGGATGAAAAATGAATTTCTGTGGTTGATAAAATTACAGTCAACTCTCGTTATCTCGATCTCGCTTATCTCAAATAACCGCTTATCTTGAAGAGAAAATCTGGTCCCTATGTTAACACGGAAATCTAACAATAGGTTACAAAATATTGTGGAGCAATTTCTCCTCTTTTCCACAATATATCCCTAATTTCAGGAGTCACTTTACATAATAATTTGTTAAATGTGGCTGTTCGATTTATTTTTTCCTCCATTCTGCAAATCTGATATATCGAGGTACGGATATCTCGAAGTATTTCAGAGAGTCCCTTGGACTTTGAGATAACGAGAGTCAACTGTAATTTAGTGATGAAGCTGAACAGGAAAATACCATACTTACCGAAAGTATTCTGACAAACTGTCTGAGTAAATTATTTCTGGTATGTCTGACCTCTGTCTCCACTGTTTGCTCAGATCTGTCTGGTTTTTCAAAATTACTGGGAAAACTTGTGGTAAAATATGTACCCACCTATACTAAGGGTCACAGTTTTGACCCAATCTTGATGAAATTTGCTCAGAATGTTTGCCTCTATGAAATCAAGGTCAGGTTTGATACTGGGTTAGTTGGGGTCAAAAACTAGGTCACCAGGTCAATCAAAGGAAAAACTTGTTAACACTCTAGAGGTCACAGTTTTGACCCAATCATGATGACACTTGCTCAGAATGTTTGCCTCTATGAAATCTAGGTCAAGTTTGATACTGGGTTACTTGGGGTCAAAAACTAGGTCACCAGGTCAAATCAAAGGAAAAACTTGTTAACACCCTAGAGGTCATAATTTCAACCCAATCTTGATGAAACTTGCTCAAAGTGTTTGCCTCTATTAAATCTAGGTCAGGTTTGAAACTGGGTCACTTGGGGCTAAAAACTAGGTCACAGGGCCAGATCAGCAGAAAACCTTGTTAACACAGTAGCAGTCACATTTTTGAAGCAATCATCATGAATCTTGCTAAATATGTTTGTCTTGATGAGTTCTAGGTCAAGTTTGAAACTGGGTCACTTGGGGTCAAAAATGAGGTCACTGGACCAAATCAGCAGAAAACCTTGTTAACACTCTAGTGGTCACATTTTTGAAGCAATCATCATGAATCTTGCTCAAAATGTTTGTCTTGATGATTTTTAGGTCAAGTTCGAAACTGGGTCACTTGGAGTCAAAAACTAGGTCACTGGGCCAAATCAGCAGAAAACCTTGTTAACACTCTAGCGGTCACATTTTTCAAGCAATCATCATGAATCTTGCTCAGAATGTTTGTCTTGATGATTTCTAGGTCAGGTTTGAAACAGTCCCATGGGGTAAAAAACTAGGTCACCAGGCCAAACCAGCAGAAAACCTTGTTAACACTCTAGCAGTCACATTTTTCAAGCAATCATCATGAATCTTGCTCAAAATCTTTGTCTTGATGAGTTCTAGGACATGTTTGAAACTGGGTCACATGGGGTCAAAAACTAGGTCACCAGCCCAAATCAGCAGAAAACCTTGTTAACACTCTAGCGGTCAAATTTGAAGCAATCATCATGAATCTTGCTCAAAATATTTGTCTCGATGATTTCTAGGTCAAATTCGAAACAGGGTCACGTGGGGTCAAAAACTAGGTCACATGGCCAAATCAGCGGAAAATCTTGTTATCACTCTAGTGGTCACATTTTTCAAGCAATTATCATGACTCTTGCTCTAAATGTTTGTCTTTATGACTTTTAGGTCATTTGAAACTGGGTCAGTTAGGGTCAAAAACTAGGTCACCAGGCCAAACCAGCAGAAAACCTTGTTAACACTCTAGCGGTCACATTTTTGAAGCAGTCATCATGAATCTTGCTCAAAATGTTTGTCTTGATGATTTTTAGGTCAAGTTTGAAACTGGGTCACCTGGGATTAAAAACTAGGTCACCTTGCCAGATCAGCAGAAAACCTTGTTAACACTCTAGTGGTACATTTTTTAAGCAATCATCATGAATCTTGCTCAACATGTTTGTCTTGGTGATTTCTAGGTCAAGTTTGAAACTGGGTCACTTGGGGTCAAAAACTAAGTCACCTGGCCAAATCAGCAGAAAACCTTGTTAACACAGTAGCGGCCTCATTTTTGAAGCAATCATCATGAATCTTGCTCAAAATGTTTGTCTTGATGATTTCTAGGTCAAGTTCGAAACTTGGTCACATGGGGTCAAAAACTAGGGTCACCAGGCCAAATCAGCAGAAAACTATTTACACTCCAGAGGTCACATTTTTTAATTAATCATCATAAATATTGCTCAAAATGTTTGTCTTGATGATTTCTAAGTCTAGTTTAAAACTGGGTCACTTGATATCAGAAAGTAGGTCACCTGGCCAAATCAAAGGAAAACCGTGTTGATGCCCTAGAGGTCACATTTTTGAAGTGATTATCATGAATCTTGCTCAAAATGTTTGTCTTGATGATTTCTAGGTCTAGTTTAAAACTAGGTCACTTGATATCAAAAACTAGTTCACCTGGCCAAATCAAAGGAAAACCTTGTTGATGCTCTAGAGGTCACATTTTTGAAGTGATCATCATGAATCTTGCTCAAAATGTTTGTCTTGATGATTTCAAGGTGATGTATAGATTTCTGTCCAGTGACTCGCTTAAGTTTTTCCATTTAGGTCAGTTTCTCAGTAATTATTGGTCCTACAGAGTGATATTTGGTACTTGTGAAGTGTTTGTGTTTAGGTCAATTTCTCAGTAACTATTGCTCCTACAGCCAGTGATACTTAGTACATGCATACATCTTAGCATGACCTCTTGAGTGCAGTCATCCATATTTGACCTTGACCTTTACTTCACAGTCCATTAGACATGCTACATTGTCTTACTTGTTAATATAATCATTTTGAACTTTGATCAGAATGTTTGCCTTGATCAGTTCTAGATCAGGCTCTCAAAGTGCTATGTTGCTCAGGTGAGCGTTACAGGGCCATCATGGCCCTCTTGTTTTTTTCTTTTTTCTAATTGTTTTTCTTTATAAAAGCATATGTTGTGGGTACTCATTTGATTTCATCAACAAGTTGATGCATTTCAAAATGGGTACCCACAACAAATGCCATTATAAAGTAGACAAAAAGTACACTGGCTGTAATCTGAAGACTACGGAATTGCTTGACTGTGTGCTTATAGGGATATGTGTGGTAATTAGGTTGAATACTGTATTTTTAAGTAAAATATAGTAGTGATGATACAAGAGGTAAACAGCTTGAGTGATATGATATGATATGATGGTAGAAATACCAGATTTACCCTAGATATTTGGACATCTTAACTCCTTACCATACGTGTCCTAAAATTTCAACAAGTCCATTTTATTGTCTGGTAATTGATCCGTCTAAAAGTACATGGATGAGTAGCAAACATTGTAGACCACTAGTTAACCTTTACCATTCTTTGGGCTAATTCGACAGATGACAAGTTGATGATATTTTTCTTATTTTTCCCAGAAAACAGGATTTGACATATCATACAAATTGTCTTGGAGACAATTTGTATGATATGTCAAATCCTGTTTCCTGGGAAAAATAAGAAAAATATTTCAAAATGTCTGCTGAAAATTTTACCCAGAGTAATAAGCATTACATCCAGTTCTGATTAATTATAGAAACCTACAATCATCAAACTTGGTATACAGATCCTGTTTTACATGGATTCAAACAATGTGGCACCATTTTATGATCATTTCACAGTCTAATTACTTCCTCACTTTTTATGTTAACTCCAATATTTAGTATCTGTGAAGTATTTACCATTACCAAATATACACCTGCTTACTCATCGCAGCAGCAGTCACATGTTTAGATATATTAAAATAGTTTGTGCCTCTCAGATAGGATCATTCGCGCTAGACTTTTTACACTGTATGTTTGTTGCATGTTAGTTCTCAAATAGTCGTAGTTAATAAATATAAAACTTGAGTCTGGACTTGTGAGTTATTAAAATATAATAACACAAACATTACAGTATCATTTCTGAATAAATATAAAACCTAGTCATCAAACCGGGCTTCACACACTTCAAACCTAATATGGATTCTTACAGTATGTTGTATTGTTATGGCCTTTACCTATAATTCATGGTCTAATGAATTCACAATATTTTTACCTCATTTATTAGCTCACCTGAGCACGAAGTGCTCATGGTGAGCTATTGTGGTCAGTCAATGTCCGTCGTCCGTCGTCCGTCGTGCGTCGTCTGTCGTCCGTCATGCGGCGTCAACAATTGCTTTAAAAGCCTACTCCTCCTACACCCCTGGGCCAATTGACTTGATACTTGGTAGGAAGCATCGGGGTGACTTGTAGATCAAAAATAGCTAAAATCGTTCCGATCGGAAATCCAAGATGGCCGCCATGGCCGCCATCTTGAAAATCTATTTTTCGCTTCTTCTCCTGAACCGAAAGGCCAATTGACTCCAAACTTGCTAGGAAGCATCAGGGTGACTTGTAGATCAAAAGTAGCTAAAATCGTGCCGATCGGAAATCCAAGATGGCCGCCATGGCCGCCATCTTGAAAATCTATTTTTCGCTTCTTCTCCTGAACCGAAAGGCCAGTTGACTCCAAACTTGCTAGGAAGCATCAGGGTGACTTGTAGATCAAAAATAGCTAAAATCGTGCCGATCGGAAATCCAAGATGGCCGCCATGGCCGCCATCTTGAAAATCTATTTTTCGCTTCTTCTCCTGAACCGAAAGGCCAATTGACTCCAAACTTGCTAGGAAGCATCAGGGTGACTTGTAGATCAAAAGTAGCTAAAATCGTGCTGATCGGAAATCCAAGATGGCCGCCATGGCGGCCATCTTGAAAATCTATTTTTTGCTTCTTCTCCTGAACCGAAAGGCCAATTGACTCCAAACTTGCTAGGAAGCATCAGGATTACTTGTAGATCAAAAATAGCTAAAATCGTGCAGATCAGAAATCCAAGATGGCCGCCATCTTGAAAATCTATTTTTCGCTTAAACTCCTAAACCCAAAAGCCAGTTGACCCCAAACTTGGTAGGAGGCATTGGGGTGACTTATAGATCAAAAATAGCAAAAATCGTGCCTATCGGAAATCCAAGATGGCTGCCATGGCAGCCATCTTGAAAATCTATTTTTCGCTTCTTCTCCTGAACCGAAAGGCCAGTTGACTCCAAACTTCGTAGGAAGCATCGGGGTGACTTGTAGATCAAAAAATAGCTAAAATCATGCCGATCGTAAAACCAGGATGGGCGCCATGGCAGCCATCTTGAAAATCTATTTTCTGAACCGAAAGGCCAGTTGACTCCACACTTGGTAGGAAGCATTTGGGTGACTTGTAGATCAAAAATAGCTAAAATCATGCCGATCGTAAATCCAAGATGGCCGCCATGGCGTCTATCTTGAAAATCTATTTTTCGCTTCTTCTCCTAAACCCAAAAGTCACTTGACTCGAAACTTAGTAGGAAGCATCAGGTTGACTTGTAGGTCAAATGTAGCTAAAATCGTTCTGATCAGAAATCCCAGATGGCCACCATGGCCGCCATCTTGAAAATCTATATTTAGCTTCTTCTCCTGCACCGAAAGGCCAATTGACTCCAAACATCGTAGGAGACATTGGGGTGACTTGTAGATCAAAAATAGCTAAAATTGTGCCAATCGGATATCCAAGATGGCCGCCATGGCAGCCATCTTGAAAATCTATTTTTCGCCTCTTCTCCTGAACTGAAAGGCCAGTTGACTCGAAACTTGGTAGGAAGCATTGGGGTGACTCGTAGATCAAAAATAGCTAAAATCGTGCCGTTTGTAATTCCAAGCTGGCTGCCATTTAGAGTTTGTTCAAATGATCACCCTCAATTGACTGGCATGCCATATATCTTCTTCAAAATAAAGAACTGCTTAAATGATGATCTTTTCATTAGTTGCGATGACAGGATTGGAAAAATGTTGCATAACATCTGCATATCTGCAGTGACTGTGTCACTCAGGTGAGCGACCCGTGGCCCGTGGGCCTCTTGTAATGTTTAGCTATGCTATATTACTGACTGGCAACATCTCTTACTGCAGATTTCTTATGTATCTATGAAAATATTTACTCAGTGCTCATAAGATGCCCCTCAGATAGGTACTTCTAAGGAGTACCCAGTATTGTAGGTTTTTTGTAGAGAAATAAGATAAATATTTATATCTGAATAACCCTCTTATCTGGAGCTATAAAACTAACTGACAAGTGAAATCAGGGCCCAGTTGTTCAAAACTAACGATGTCATTAGTTAACATATCCTAAAAACTTTGATCATTTAATTTGGCATATAGTCTATTATTTTTGCTGAAAAAAATGTGAGTAGCTTGCAAAAGCCACTCACATTTTTTTCAGCAAAAATATCTGTGAATTAGATATTGTACTTACTAGAACAGTTAACATTTTGACCACATCAGACTTTCATTCAGTGGCATTTCTGATACCTCAAACAACATTTTTCAACAGTTTTTTACCTTTGCATGTTTGCTCAATTTTTACTGGATTTCTCCCAACAAAAAGTTTGTTTTGCACTTGTACTAGCTTTTTCAAAAGTTGCAAAAACGGAGGGCAAAGTTTTTGTCGCACTCTGGGCTTCCTAGGGTGACTTTGAGACCTCCAGGGCGACTATTTCGCCCCAGTTGCCCTGTAGCTTGATCCCTGTGTAGGGATGAATGTGTACACACTGTTCTCCTGTTGTTAAGAGAAATAAGAAAGTTTCTTCAGCACCAGATGAGGAAATCCTGGATTTAACCCTGAGATAGAAATTCTTATCCTATCCAGGTTATTCTACCCAGGGTAAGATAAAAATCAAGAATTTCCACATGTTTGATATGCACAGGTTGAATGGATGTCACATATGCCGTTGTTAAGGTTTACGTCACTGAACGTAATGACGTCATTAAACGCTACAGTAATGTCATGACAATATGGTGGATGTCAGCAATCAAAGTGCCTGCATGAAAAGATCTACATTCAGAAATGAAAGCTGTGCGAGAAAAAGAATCTTTCGTCAGTGTGAGGGATAGATAGAAAAATCCGTCCCTCGCAATCACTGTCTGGCATCAGTCTGCAAACAGTGATCCTTGGGATGGATTTTTCTATCTCCCCTCACACCCAGGATAGATTCTTTATTTCAGTATAATGTATTTTGATTTGAAAGGCTTGTAACTTGGAGCTATGAATGGGCTCCATAGCACTGTTGGTACATGTCTGACTGCAGATCCAGGGGTTGCAAGTTCGAATCCCAGCTCAGCCACATAACTTTCACAGTGGTTTATTAGCTCACCTGAGCACAAAGTGCTCATGGTGAGCTATTGTGGTCAGTCAATGCCCGTCGTCCGTCGTGCGTCGTGCGGCGTCAACAATTGCTGTAAAAGCCTACTCCTCCTACACCCCTGGGCCAATTGACATGATACTTGGTAGGAAGCATCGGGGTGACTTGTAGATCAAAATTAGCTAAAATTGTTTCGATCGGAAATCCAAGATGGCCGCCATGGCCACCATCTTGAAAATCTATTTTTCGCTTCTTCTCCTGAACCGAAAGGCCAATTGACTCCAAACTTGCTAGGAAGCATCAGGATGACTTGTAGATCAAAAATAGCTAAAATCGTGCCGATCGTAAATCCAAGATGGCCGCCATGGCCGCCATCTTGAAAATCTATTTTTCGCATCTTCTCCTAAACCAAAAGACCAGTTGACTCCAAACTTGCTAGGAAGCATCAGGGTGACTTGTAGATCAAAAATAGTTAAAATCATGCCGATCGGAAATCCCTGATTGCCGCCATCTTGAAAATCTATTTTTCACTTCTTCTCCTGAACTGAAAGGCCAATTGACTCCAAACTTGCTAGGAAGCATTAGGGTGACTTGTAGATCAAAAGTAGCTAAAATCGTGCCGATCGGAAATCCAAGATGGATGCCATGGCAGCCATCTTGAAAATCTATTTTTCGCTTTTTCTCCTGAACCGAAAGGCCAATTGACTCCAAACTTGCTAGGAAGCATCAGGGTGATGTGTAGATCAAAAATAGCTAAAATCGTGCCGATCGGAAATCCAAGATGGCCGCCATCTTGAAAATCTATTTTTTGCTTCTTCTCCTGAACCGAAAGGCCAATTGACTCCAAACTTGCTAGGAAGCATTAGGGACTTGTAGATCAAAAGTAGCTAAAATCATCTTGAAAATCTATTTTTCACTTCTTCTCCTGAACCGAAAGGCCAATTGCTTCAAACTTGCTAGGAAGCATTAGGGTGACTTGTAGATCAAAAGTAGCTAAAATCGTGCCGATCGGAAATCCAAGATAGCCGCCATGGCAGCCATCTTGAAAATCTATTTTTCGCTTCTTCTCCTGAACCGAAAGGCCAATTGACTCCAAACTTGCTAGGAAGCATCAGGGTGATGTGTAGATCAAAAATAGCTAAAATCGTGCCGATCGGAAATCCAAGATGGCCGCCATCTTGAAAATCTATTTTTCGCTTCTTCTCCTGAACCGAAAGGCCAATTGACTCCAAACTTGCTAGGAAGCATTAGGGGACTTGTAGATCAAAAGTAGCTAAAATCCTGCTGATCGGAAATCCAAGATGGCCGCCATGGCTGCCATCTTGAAAATCTATTTTTCGCTTCTTCTCCTGAACCGGAAGGCCAATTGACTCCAAACTTGCTAGGAAGCATCAAGGTGACTTGTAGATCAAAAATAGCTAAAATCGTGCCGATTGGAAATCCAAGATGCCGCACTGGCAGCCATCTTGAAAATCTATTTTTCGCTTCTACTCCTAAACCCAAAAGCCAATTGACTCCAAACTTGGTAGGAAGCATTGGGGTGACTTATAGATCAAAAATAGCTAAAATTGTGCTGATCAGAAATCCAAGATGGCTGCCATCTTGAAAATCTATTTTTCGCTTCTTCTCCTGAACCGAAAGGCCAGTTGACTCCAAACTTGCTAGGAAGCATCAGGGTGACTTGTAGATCAAAAATAGCTAAAATCGTGCTGATCGGAAATCCAAGATGGCCGCCATGGCAGCCATCTTGAAAATCTATTTTTCTCTTTTTCTCCTGAACCGAAAGGCCAATTGACTCCAAACTTGCTAGGAAGCATTTGGGTGACTTGAAGATCAAAAATAGCTAAAATCGTGCCGATCATAAATCCAAGATGGCCACCATGGCGGCTATCTTGAAAATCTATATTTCGCTTCTTCTCCTAAACCCAAAAGTCAATTGACTCGAAACTTAGTAGGAAGCATTTGGGTGACTTGTAGATCAAAAATAGCTGAAATCGTTCTGATCCAAAATCCCAGATGGCCACCATGGCCGTGATCTTGAAAATCTATATTGAGTTTCTTCTCCTGCACCGAAAGGCCAATTGACTCCAAACTTGTTAAGAGACATTGGGGTGACTTGTAGATGAAAAATAGCTAAAATCGTGCCAATCGGATATCCAAAATGGCCGCCATGGCAGCCATCTTGAAAATCTATTTTTCGCTTCTTCTTTTGAACCGAAAGGACAGTTGACTCGAAACTTGGTAGGAAGCATTGGGGTGACCCGTAGATCAAAAATAGCTAGAATCGTGCCGATCGTAAATCCAAGCTGGCGCCATTTAGAATTTGTTCAAATGATCATGCTCCATTGACTGGCATGCCATATATATATTCGTCTGCAAAATTAAGAACTGCTTAAATGATGATCTTTTCATTAGTTGGGATGACAGGATTGGAAAAATGTTGCATAACATCTGCATATCTGCAGTAGCTATGTCACTCAGGTGAGCAACCCCGTGGCCCGTGGGCCTCTTGTTATGAAATAATTTCTATGGTCATTCTCCATTTCCATTTATTCAAGAAGGGCAGTAGATAGTTACTGGAAAAAAAAAATATGCTCACAAAGTACTGGTTAACCACTTAGAAGAATAAATCTGCTCAGGAAAAACTGACCATCTCAACATGACCTTACCAGTGTTGACCGGGCCATTAAACTCAAACTCAGACTTAAAGCTTTGAATTATTAAATGTATATAACATGTATATTTACAGAAAGGAACCCTTCCAACAAGTTCGTCTACTGGTATTGATGAGTCGAGCTCCAACTCTACCATAGGTCCAACTGTGACAAGACACAAAGCAGAAAGAGGTAAAATACCTCATTGTTCTGTTCTTAACATGTAAATCAACTGAATAAATTGTGCTGTTCAAGTAATACAAATAATCTGAATTTTCAGTTAGATTTTAACATGGATTGATTTTGATCCTTTTTTTGGTTGTGAATGCAGCATAGTTGAGAAATCGCCACTGGAAGGGTCAAAAATGGGTGGTTACGCATTAGATCTATATAAATAATAATAAAACTTACAGCTGTAATGCTTAACCACCCATTTTTAGCTCGCCGGGACTATGTCCTTGGAGAGCTTATGTTGTCACCCAGTCGTTGGCGTTGGTGTCTGTCGGTGTCCGCCGCAGCACAATGTTTCGTTGTCTGTTGGCGTCCATGTCCACGTTAGCACAATGTTTAAATTTTCAAAGGTATGCGTCTGGTGAGCTGTGTTGTCTTCTAACAACTCTTGTTTACCCTTCTAATGGTGATTTCTCGATAGTGCCACAACCAAAATGTCCATAACACAAATAACCATATTTGTCTATGGTGTATGCGTGCTCATATGCTGAACTGCTAGCAAAGTACAAAATTAAATGAACACCATGAATTTCCACGTGTCTTCTATGGCTTTTGGCCCACCCAGGGACGATATTTTCGGCCTCGGTGGCTCAGTTGGATGTGCCATCCAACTGGAGATCAGGAGGTTGCGGGTTCAACCCCCGCCGAGGTCGGCAACATTCTTTCGTGGAGATTGATCGTGAAATATTTTCTACGGTCATTCTCTCCCTTCCGCTGATTCAAGAAGGGCAGTTGTCAGTTTCTGGCAAAAGAATGTGCACAATACTGGTTAACCGCTTAGAGGACTAAGCCTGCCCAGTAAACATGTGGTTAGGTAAATTGACCGCGCTCGACATGACCCCATTGGGTTGACTGGGCCGTAAAACCTCAACACAAACAAACACCTTCAGCACGCAAAAAATAATTCAGCCAATATGCCTGAAGTAGATGGTCTGAGATTTTCACCACAGACACTGATATCAATGGGCTGTTGAATGTAATTCCCTGTTTTTTAAATAATTTCCTTACAACATTTATATCACTCATAATATACAGAAAATGCAATACCTTTTTTGAGTCATGGAATTCCTGACCAGATGTCGCTCTAATTGTTTCACATTCTTAACCGTTTTTTATGCATTCGTTTGGTAGGTATGATTACTTCATTCAGGATGTTGATAAAAATTCATATTCTGAATGACAAACAGTGCAGATCCAGATCAGTTGGCTTCTTCACTGTTTGCAAAAGCAGGGCATATCAGGGTTCAGCAGGACCAGGATCAATTATCATTTAATACATGTTTGTTATACATGTATTGCTATTTAAGTAATTAACCAAAGGCATTTTGCTGATTTGCTGATAATTTTGATTGATAAATGTTTCCAGTGCTTTGGGAGAGCTGTTTTCAATGACTGCAGCTTTAACCCTTAAAGCGCCATCTCAAAATGTCGTCTGGTTATATTGTCTGCTGAATATTCTTGCAAACTTTTCAAACCTATTTTTGCATACTGGCAAACAGTGTGGACCCAGATCAGACTGCTCCTAAAGGAGCAGTGTGATCTGGGCCCACACTGTTTGCAGAAATGACTTTTAAAGTAACCAGCAGATGACAAAGCAGTCGACAATTGTTGTGATTGGTGCTTTAAGGTTTAAGTTGGTGTCTCAATTTCTATATGTATGATATACATGTATGCTATATGAATTATATACTCAATCAACCATTCAAGTCCGTTTTTTAATAACTATTACACCTAAATAATCTTTCTTGGCATATACTTTCTCCCCAACAAGGACTCAAACATTGTGGCATCATTTTATGACTAGACATTTTGTTATAATTTAATGACTTTGCCATTTCATTTTTATACCCGTCACACGATAGTGGCAGGGTATTATGGTATATCCTCTGGTGTCTGTCTGCATTTTATTTCTGGATAACTCCTCCTACAGTTTTCATCGGATCACGTTGAAACTTGGTGGACAGTTAGACCATGTCGTGGTTCAGCGTATATTATTTTGAGATTACGGTACCCCAAATTTTTATAGAGTTATTACACTTTTCAAAGATTTTTATCCAGATCAGTTGGTTTCTTAGAAGCCAACTGATCTGGATCTACACTGTTTGCAAATGCAGGGTATATCCAGGTTCAGCATGACAAGGGTTACAGTAGAATTCGAAATATTTTTATTGTTAGATGTGACTAAAACAGATGGCAGTGACTCTGAGACAGAAGGTAAAACCACAGGTGCTACAGCAAGTAGAATACGAAAGCCTAAGACAAGGTTGCCTAGTTACAGGAAAAGTACAGCTGCATCAAGGGCAAGGAAGGATGGACAAGGGAGGTAAGTACTATAGTTTCAGATGTAAACAGGGCTGGAAATACTTCTCCTCCGTTAGCCAACTCACCTGTGGTGTATGTTGACTTTTTCTTTAATAATTGATCGATTTTATTATGATGTCTGAAAAGCCACTACAAGTTGATATAAAATTTATTTTCCAGCCCTGGTAAGGCATTACTACTGTATATAATCTGGTCTTTGTAGCATAGTGTACTGACAAAGCTGAACGTAAAATAGACCCTTTTCACAATCGTAATTTCTGATAATTGCCGAACGGAAAATTTCAGGAAATGTATCGAGATCGAGGCAGGCGGTGTATTGACAATGCGGAAATGAAAGACACTCGCTACAACCTGTGATAAATTCAGGGTTCTCGGGGATGCAGAATCCTGCATCCCGGGACGCATAAATCTGGGTCCTGATTCCTAAAAATTCCCAAAGTCAATTCTGCCAGAGGCATGTTTTTGCCCCGTAGGACTACTACTAATTATGATTGGATTATTTGACTGATGTCCGCAACATGTTATTCTTACTGTCGGTAGCATCTTAAAAGAATCTGCCGCGTGTTTTTCATACCTACCTATCATACTGCGACAGTACCGTTATTTACTTCCTAAGCAAGCAGTAGATAAACAGGTGTTGGCAGATCATGAGGAAGTTAACCATGTGCAACCACATATAAAACCATGAGGAAGCTAACAATGTGAAATAACATATAAGATCATGAAGAAGCTAACCATGTGTAATTACATATAAGATCATGAGGAAGCTAACCATGTGTAATTACATGTAAGATCATGAGACGTTTAACATGTGTACTTGCATGTAAGATCATGAGACAGTTAAACATGTGTACTTGCATGTAAGATATTTATGCAGTTAACCAAGAGTAATTGCATATAAGATTATGAGGCAGTTAACCATGTGTAATTGCATATATAAGATCATGAAGTTGCCCTTACTTAATTGCATATATAAGATAATGAGGAAGTTAACCATGCATAACTGCATATAAGATTATGAAGCAGTTAATATGTGTAATAACATACATCAGATCATGAGAAAGTTAGCCATATGTAATTGCATATAAGATCTAAGGAAGTTAACCCAGCCTAGTTGCATAAAGGCATGATCATGAGGCAGTTAAACATGTGTAATTGAATATACCATCATGAGGCAGTTAACTATGTGTAATAAAATATAAGGTCATTAGTCAGTTAACCATGTGTAAGTATATATAAGATCATGAGAAAGTTAATCATGTGTAATTGTTTATAGGATCATTAGAAAGTAAACTGTGTGTAGTTGCATATAAGATCATGAGAAAGTTAACCATCTGTAATTGCATATAGTTAACCATTTGTAAATGCATATAAGATCATGAGGCAGTTAACTATGTGTAATTGGGTATAAGATCATGAGAAAGGTAACCATGTGTAGTTGCATACAAGATCATGAGGAAGGTAACCATGTTTCATTGCGTATAAGATCACGACCAGATGAACTCAATAAGCATTTTTGCTTCCATTCAGATCCTCTGTACATATCTAATATTTATTCAGTGCCTGTATAGATCAATACAGTTGTCTGTTTGACCTTTGCATATATTATAGATATAGATCAACACATTTGACCTGTCTGTTTGACCTTTGCATATATTATAGATATAGATCAACACATTTGACCTGTCTGTTTGACCTTTGCATATATTATAGATATAGATCAACACATTTGACCTGTCTGTTTGGTCTTTGCATATATTATAGATATAGATCAACACATTTGACCTGTCTGTTTGACCTTTGTGTATATTATAGATATAGATCAACACATTTGACCTGCCTGTTTGACCTTTGCATATATTATGGATATAGATCAACACAACTGACCTGTCTGTTTGACACTGACAACTGAAAAGTAATGAATGAGTTTGTTGATAAATCAAAAAAAACAAAACTGGTCAGTAAAAAGTAAAAATCTGGGCTCAGTTGTTCAAAAATTCTATATTTAATGATCAAAATTTTAATGATACACTAACTAACAACATTGTTAGTTTTGAATAACTGGGCCCTGAGCTATATTATGCATAGAGGTCTTAGTGATATGTGAACAGCAAAGATCTGAATAACTATTGTCTGATCAGGTTCTTTTCAGTTTACTTTAGGGGAAAACAACATGAAAGGCAGCAAAGACACTGATCAGACTGTACATGTAAGGCTTTTTTTTCCATAATAAAGGCTAATTTTAACTCTGTATTGCTCATAAATCAGTTAGTAAACAACATTTTAAAATCTGAACTTTCTTTTTCTTTTTCCTGAAAACAGGGCACACTTTACGTGAATTATTTGCTTTAGTGTGAATTATTTGCTTCGGAGATGATTCATTTGAAAAACCAAGCCTCAATTCTGGGGAAATTAAGACAAAAACACCAACACTCCTTTGTCATCTGCTGGATTAATTTTCAATGTGCAAAGAGTTGAAATAAATGAAACACCCCTGATAGAAACCAACAGTGACCAACATAGACCCACATTAGCCTATGCATCTGCACAGTCCGAGCTCTGGGTCCACACTATCAGCTATTAAATCTTCAAAATCCATGATTATGCAAAGAGCCCATGTAGACTCTGATTAGACTGCTTAGATGTACAGGCTAATCTGAGTATGCACTTGCAGCCTATGCCATAAGGTCATTTTCTATTTGGATAGGCTCAAATAATGGTACTATTGCTGCATTTGTTTAATGGTCTGATTAATCAAAAGTTGATGAAGATTGATTAATATTTTATTAAATATTACAAAACCTGATGGACCTTGCTAAAATAACAATAGTGTATCATTAACCAGGGCCCAGTTGTTCAAAACTTAACCCTTGTCCTGCTGAATAAATTAAGATGCCATGCCCACTTCCAATTTTAAGCCAATCAGATTACTTGATCCAGTTTGTTGATACAAATTCACATACTGAATGGCAAACAGTGCAGATCCAGATCAGTTGGCTTCTTCAGAAGCCAGCTGATCTGGATCTACACTGTTTGTAAAGACAAGGTATATCCGCGATCAGCAGGACTAGGGTTAACAAAGTTGTTTGATGACTTGACATTAAAACTTCTTTCTTGAAATATGGCAAATACATTGATATTTTTTGCTGAAAAATGTGAGGAGCTTTTGCATTGCATTTTTTGAAAATACCTTAGCTCCAAGAGTTAACAAGTTTGTTACAAATGCCTCATTAAGCTAACAATGCTTTGAACAACTGGGCCCAATAAAATGTTCACAGCTCCACATAAGGCATATTTTTCAACTGAAAAGTATTGAATTAAGAGGGGTATTCACAAAACATTTTTCTTATTTCTCTACAAACACATAAGTTCAGGTACTCATAGGAAGTGCATATAAGCACCAGCCCTATTTACATCTGAGACTACAGCACTTACCTCCCTTGTCCATTCGTTGAGGCACTTCTAATGAGTACCCACAATATGCATATTCGTGGAGAAATAAGAAAATATTTTGTGGATACCCCCTCTTTTATTGAGCTATGCTAGGTTGAATTTGTTTATTAGCAGATTACATTTATGCAGATTTTTCTTATTTTCCCTAAGCTGATTCATTTTATATGGACCTATTTTTTGAGAAGTTGTAAGAAAAATATCACTCGTATCACCTGGTGATCTTGTGTCAGTTTGCTGATTGTAGACCAATAAACGTGTATAACTACAGTGATAACTATGAACAGTCACCTCCCAACAACAGCCACCTCACCAATGAGGTTGAGGGGTGGGGGGATGTAGTATCACAGCTGTCTGTATGTCCATCCTTACATCCTGTCCGTACATCCCGTCCAGTCCATACATATGAAAAATTGTTTCAGTTCAATATCTTTTGGTGTATTGGATTCATATTTTATACACGTCTATAACTATAAAGTCAAAGTCAAGTTCAATTTAGGGTAAAATCCGCCAATTATTATGGGAGGTATGGCCCTTTTTCAACTTCATCCTCCCGTAAGGTGTGTACGAAAAATGGTTCCCGCTCAATATTTTTTTAAAAGTTTAGTGTATTGGATTATTACTTTATACACAGGTATATAACCATAAAGTATAAACAAAGTTTAATTTAGGGGTAAAATCCGCCAATTAATATGGGCGTTATGGCCCTTTTTCAACATCATTTTTTGCAAAATGCTTGTTTACGTGTGAGGATGGCCCCTGGGTGGGAGCATCTGTGTTGTATTGACAGATTTCTAGTTTTTATTGTCCCCCGCCTTTTCGAAGAAATGTGGAGGGACACTGTTTTTGGTTTTCCGTGGGGCGTGGTGCGTGGTTCCGAGTTTTTAGTAGGTACTTTGTCCCCTTAACTCCTCCCACAGTTTCTGTCCGATCCTTTTGAAACTTTACAGATGTTTTAAGGATGGTCTGAAGATATGCATGTGGTTTTTTCAGAATCCTGAAATAATTTTTTATTACATTTTCCGCATTTTTAACTTAGACATTTTTTGAGTTCTAATATTACAGAAGTCTATAGAGAGTAGGTACCTTGTCCCCTTAACTCCTCCCACAGTTTTTAGCCGATCGTTTTGAAACTTTACATGGGCTTTCAGGATGGCCTGAAGATATGCATGTGGTTTTTTCAGAATCCTGAAATAATTTTTTATCACTTTTTCCGCATTTTTAACTTAGACATTTTTTGAGTTCTAATACTACAGAAGTGTATAGGGAGTAGGTACCTTGTCCCCTTAACTCCTCCCACAGTTTTTGGCCGATTCTTTTGAAACTTTACAGGTGTTTTAAGGATGGCCTGAAGACATGCATGTGGTTTTTTCAGAATCCTGGAATAATTTTTTATTACTTTTTCCGCATTTTTAACTTAGTCATTTTTCGAGTTCTAATACTACAGAAGTGTATAGGGAGTAGGTACCTTGTCCCCTTAACTCCTCCCACAGTTTTTGGCCGATCCTTTTGAAACTTTACATGGGCTTTCAGGATGGCCTGAAGATATGCATGTGATTTTTTCAGAATCCTGAAATAATTTTTTATTACTTTTTCCGCATTTTTAACTTAGACATTTTTTGAGTTCTAATACTACAGGAGTATATAGGGAGCAGGTACCTTGTCCCCTTAAGTCCTCCCACAGTTTTTGGCCGATCCTTTTGAAACTTTACAGGTGCTTTAAGGATGGTCTGAAGATATGCATGTGGTTTATTCAGAATCCTGAAATTATTTTTATCACTTTTTACACGTTTTGAACTTAGACATTTTTTGAGTTCTAATATTACAGAAGTCTATAGGGAGTAGGTACCTTGTCCCCTTAACTCCTCCCACAGTTTTTGGTCGATCCTTTTGAAACTTTACGTGGGCTTTTAGGATGGCCTGAAAATATGCAGGTGGATTTTTCAGAATCCTGAAATATTTTTTTATTACTTTTTCCGCATTTTTAACTTAGACATTTTTTGAGTTCTAATATTGCAGAAGTGTATAGGGTGCAGGCACCTTGTCCCCTTAACTCCTCCCACAGTTTTTGTCCGATCCTTTTGAAACTTTACAAGGGCTTTTAGGATGGCCTGAAGATATGCATGTGTTTTTTTCAGAATCCTAAAATAATTTTTTACTACTTTTTCTGCATTTTTAACTTAGACATTTTTTGAGTTCTAATACTACAGAAGCGTATAGGGAGTAGGTACCTTGACCCCGTAACTCCTACCACAGTTTTAAGCCGATCCTTTGAAACTTTACAGGTGCTTTAAGGATGGTCTGAAGATATGCATGTGGATTTTTTCAGAATCTTGAAATTATTTTTTATCACTGGTTTCCTGCTTCAATACTTAGGTATTTGATACAGGACCAGTGGTCCTCTGGTTAACTTTACCATTTTTAACACCTCAAATAAAAATAAGGCGGGGGACATAAATTCCCCATGGAATTTGCTTGTTTCTCAAAGGACTGTTTTACTATATATTTAACCTCTCTATAGCAGCCACTTACAGCCAATATGTGTTCCCAGGGGTAGCTGTTACCGGTATGCCATATTTATCCTAAATATTTGGACAGAGAGGCCTGGCCCCAAGGTTATAAAACATTTTTCATGTTCGACTTAGCTGAGCATGAATTTTGTCTTACTAATAAATCGCATATTACTAACAATTGCAACTTCTTTCTTGCCAAACATAACTGAGCATGAAAATTTTTCTGCTGATAATTATGAAAATGTCAACTATTGTTGGCATTTTCATAGTTATTAGCAGAGAAAGTTTCATGCTTAGCTGAGCTGAGCATGAAAAAGGTTTTATAACCTGGGGGCCTGATTAAACAGTGTAGACTCAGATGAAACTGGATCTGCATTATTTTACCATTTCTTCATGACATTTTAGACACATGACTTAGTAGTCAAATGGACTTTTAACTTTTCTTGGATCAGTGTGGTAAGCGGTTATGATTTCTAGATTTTGGGTATCTAGTATAGACTTAAACATTTTAATGATACTTTCTCAGGAAGAAACATTTTTCAACAATAGTCAAGATTCAGACTAGAATACAAAGGCATAGCTCCAGATAGAGGAGTGTGAGGGGGGTAGGGGGCGGTGGGGGATGGAGGGGGTGGTATTTGCATAATATTTTTCTTATCTCTGCATGAAAACATATATTGGGGGTACTTATTTGAAATGTGGTACTAATGCGCTTCATATGAGTACTCACAACATATGTTTTCATGCAGAAATAGCCCACAACATTTTTATGCCCCCGCATTGGATGATGCAGGGGGCATATAGTTTTTCGGTTTTCTGTATGTGCATACGAATGTACGTCCTTCTGTACAAATGTGTGTACGTACGTACATATGATCCTGTTAGACTCAGGTTAAGGCATTTGTACCAGGTAGAATTTTGCAGTTTTATAGTCAGGTACCTCACCGCGGGGGCATCTGTGTACTGTGGACACATTTCTAGTTTCATGCAGAAATAAGAAAAATATCAATACTTTTTGGTTGAAAAATGCTCCTTATCTGGAACTATGAGATGTCACCTGCAATGCTTGTACTGGATCTTTGCTATCATGCAGGGCCCTGCTGTTGTATAGAAAAACAGCAAAGAACTATGCATGACTTCACATATGTGTAGGTTGGCCTTGAATGCCACAATTTACATCTGAAAAAAAAAATCAAACTGTTATTCCCTTAGGAATCATGATGCAGATGACAATTATTATTAAAAACTCTTTGCACGCTTAATAAAAATATCAGCAGAGGATGTTTTTAATTTCTTTTTATTTTCCCAGAAAATAGGTATTGACATTTCATGCAAACTGTCTCCTAAGGAGACAGTTTGCATAAAATGTCAAGACCTATTTTATGGGGAAAAAAATGAGAAAAATTGCATGTATTTGTCTGCTGAATTTGCAGTCAGGGTACACTGTTAGTTTCTGAGGCCAACAATAGAGAATAATCCCATAGGCCAATTATTGTCATCCTTTACATGATGTCTATTATAACAAGAACAGAAATGAGCCAGCACATGAAAAAGGGACCATATGGTTGATCTTCAAATGTGCATGGGAAGTCCCCAAAGGGGCTACAGACATGCATTTTTCGCCTAAAGCTTCCTCAAGGTCTCTGCTACATGTCTGTGAACAGCGAAGGTTCTGGCAAGACTGCACTTATGCACAGGATTGCCTGAGGCTTTGTTCATCGCCTGTGTGATAAGTACCCTTTTCTCTTGTACTGGGTCAGATTTGCTTTGAGGTATTACCTAATGTGAAATTACTTTCATCTTCATTATTAGCTCTCTTTGCATAAAAAAGTAAAGACTATTAGTTCTTTGTCGAGTATGTGTGTAGCGTCACATTTGGGATTAGGGATGAAATAAAAAACAGATCTGTTAGGATAGATTAATATCCGTCTAGTCGGTGAACAGTGAGATGGGATTAGAGTATAATTAATATATTGTATGTATGCAAAAATCCAGATGGATATTTTTCTTATTTTCTTGATGAAAACATATTTTTTGTACTCTTTAGAATCACCTCACCAAGGTACTTCTAATGAGTACCCACAACACATATTTTCATAGAGAAATAAGATAAAATATCAGTACTTTTGGATGAAAAAGGTGCCTGGAGCCATTGTCAGTGAATAATAGAATGAGATTAGAGCTAAATTAATTAATATCTAGTACATAAGTACTGAATATAATTGTACATATGAACTGTGATGTGTGAAAAGTACATTGTAGCCTCCACTAACAGTCACCTCCCAACAATTACTACCCCTCCTATAACAGCCATTTCTTCTGATTTCCCAATGTGCCAATTTACTGTATATGTACATGTATCTTCAATCTCTACAGCCGGCCTCGGTGGCTCAGTTGGATGCGCCGTCTGACTGGAAACCAGGAGGTCGCGGGTTCAACCCCCGCCGAGGTCGGCAACATTCTTTCGTGGAGATTGATCATGAAATATTTTCTACGGTCATTCTCTCCCTTCCGCTGATTCAAGAAGGGCAGTTGTCAGTTTCTGGCGAAAGAATGTGCACAATACTGGTTAACCGCTTAGAGGACTAAGCCTGCCCAGTAAACGTGTGGTTAGGTAAACTGACCGCGCTCGACATGACCCCATTGGGTTGACTGGGCCGTAAAACTTCAACACAAACAAATCAATCTCTACAGTATAATAGCCAGTGCAATGCTCAGCATGCTGGGAAAAAATTTCAGCAGACGACATTTTGGAATATTTTTCTTATATTTCCATGAAAATAGGCTTTCATATTACATGCACATTGTCTCCTAGGAGACAATTTGCATGAAATGTTAAAGCCTATTTACTTTTGAAAAATAAGAACAAAATCATCAAATTGTCTTCTGCTGAAAATTTTACCCAGCATGCTCAGCGTTAATGGCTTCACAATGGTGGTTGCTGTAGAGAGATAGCACTATATTTTGTGAACTACCAGAAATCTTAAAGAAGTATTTTAGGTGCCTTTTGGTTCATTATCCAAAAACCGTGTGCAAAGCAATTACAAATGTTTAGAAATTCAAATGAAGAACATTTGTAGTTCATTCATTACTAAACAGCATGTAAAATTAAATTAATTGCATGTTTAACCTTTACTACTCACTGGGTAAATTCTGCAGATGGCAAGAAGATTGTATTTTTTGCTTATTTTTCCCAGAAAATGGACTTTGACATTTCATGCAAATTGTCTTCTTTGGAGACAATTTGCATGGAATGTCAATGCCTATTTTCTTGGGGTGCAGAGTGGGGAAAAAGAAAATATTACAAAATGTTGTTTGCTGAAAGTTTTGTCCAGAATGCAATGTGTTCAGTCATCATCTGGAAGCCTGTGTGGGAGCTGTGTTATTTATTAACCTTGGTGGGAGGGAGGAGTAAAGAAATATAAAATGACACTGAGGCTTATAATTCTACTAACTTAGTGGAATTATAAGCCTTAGACTGGCTCCCATCTAACTGATACCCTAAATCAACATAAAAACTATTAATCCAATCTTTTGGAATGTCCTTTCTGATTTGGCTGATAGGTTATGAGTTTCTGACTGATAAGGGAGATGATATGTGTAGAAAAATAGTCTAGGAGGAGTATTTTACCTTTGTTAGATTAAAAATGTAAAACTCATAGCATGGTGCCAGGCTATATAAGCCTCTGAATGACAATGTTTGACTTCAGAGTATACCATATTTACCCATAGTATTGGGACAGACAGTGTTAACCCTTTTAGACTGAATAAACTCTCGCACTATATATTGGAAGAGTCCAATTTCAATTTCAGGTATGTTAGGCTATGTGATTATGGCTAAACTATTTGCAAACAGTGGAGACACTGTAGATGCTGATCTGAATTTGCACTGTTTGCCATTTTCCCGCTTGGGGGTCACCAGACTAAAATGGGTTAACCCTTAGGCAAGTAAAATGAATGTTTAAATGCTTCAAGCCCATCACAAATTTCAGCTTGCCTGTGTCTGTGGACTATCCTCAACACATGCCTTTATGGAGGAATAAGCAAAATTATCCCCAGATTGTAATATTGTAATAATTATAATAACTGTAGTAATAATAATAATTAAATAATAATGATAATTAAAGTAATAATTATAATAACTATAATAATTAAGATAATAATCACTAAATGCTATTATGATGACCAAATGCTATGAGGATGATGATGGTAACATAAACAATAACTTAATTATCACCAAATACTGTAATGATAATAATAATGATAATAAAAATCACCAAATGCAATGATGATGATGATAATTATGATGATGATAATAATAATCATCAAATGCTATGATGATGATGATGATCACCAAATTGCTATAATGATGATGATGATAATAATAATAATAACCTTTGTTTTTTGAGAACACCCTTCTCTTTAGCACGTCTTCTGGACTAATTCATAAAAACTTTGATATTACAGAACATGAACTTCCTCATAAAACTGGTGTTCTTAAGCACCTTACAATACAAAAAAAAATGATAGAATCTGTTGTTAATCCCATTGACGGGTAAATAATCCTGATACAATTAGCGGGAAATCAGTACAAGATCTTCGATCCAGTGCCCAGATGAAGATCTCATAGCGCCTGATAAGAGATGTATCCAGATGAATATTTTTCTTATTTCTCGACAAAAACATGTTGTGGATACTCATTAGAAGTGCCTCGATAAAGTGCTTCTAATTAGTACCTCCAATATATATTTTCATGGAGAAATAATGAAATATCATTTGAAAAAAAAAATGAAAACAATGCCGTATCTGGTGTTAAGAGTTCTTAATATTTAGCTTGCTCAAGGAAAAATTAGCTGGATGTCAGACAGTGGACCAGCAGGACGCTATTATCTTCTTGATGAAAGAATATTGATAATTTTCTTGTTTTTCCATAAAATTTATCAGGTGGCATGTACCTTTTCATTTAGGGCTGTAGACAGGTCATTGATATTTGAGTTTCCAGAGGATGAGGTCAGGTAGAAAATGAGACAGCTGTCCATTTGAATGAAAGTTTTTACCTAAACTTCCCAGGGAGGCTGCAGGTTTGATCCCTGGCCGAGTCATACCAAAGACTTTACAAATGGTATAAGCTGCTCTTTCCTTCGGTGCCTAGCAGTTAAAAAGTAGAGCTAGGAATCAGAACTAGTCAGCTCAGTGTTAGTATAATTTGATGGGATGGAATATCATGTCAAGTGTCTGGGGAGTGATATTTCAGTGATGTAGCACTCTAAAGGTGAGCATTGAGCTTCTTGCCACATCCAGACACCCTTACCATACAACTGAAAGATTGTTGAAAGTGACGTAAAGCCAGAATAAAACAAACAAACAAACAAACAATTACATAAACTTCATTTCTGTTATCTTGCAACATTTACTTGTGAGAAGGTAATTAAACCTTTTCCAAAATCTGGACTAATTCAGCAGATGACAATGGTACTTTTTTTTATTTTTCCCATAAAATAGGATTTGACATTTCATGTAAATTGTCTTCATTGGACACAGTTTGTCTAAACCCTGCTGAAAATTTTACCCAGGGCCCAGTTGTTCAAAACTAACGATGTCGTTAGTTAACGATTCGTTAAAATTTTAATTGAGTGATACGCAAATATGCTGAAATTTTTTGCTGAAAAAATGTGACTTTTGCAGTGCAAAAGCTACTCACATTTTTTCAGCAAAAAATATCAAAATATTGTGTATTGAATCCCCTAAAACAGTTAACGAAATGACCCTTAACGAGCTTGTTAAGCTAACGACGCTTTGAACAACTGGGCCCAGAGTGTTAAGCATTAAAGGCATAATAAAATTTCAGTTGTTTTGAGACCAATTTCACCTTCACCCTTAAAACGCCAAGAAAACTTGCGTCTGAAAATGTTGTCCGTTTATGTCGTCTGCTGAATATTCTTGCAAAATTTTCAAACCTATTTTTGCATACAGGCAAACAGTGTGGACCCAGATCAGACTGCTCCTAGAGGAGCAGTCTGATCTGAGTCCACACTGTTTGCAAATCACAAGCAGATGACAATTGTTGTGATTGGTAGTTTAAGGGTTAATAAAGAATAAAACTACCTTTTATATGAGCTTTATTATTTATCGGGATGAAAGCTTTCTATATTCCGATATGTTGATTACTTGGGTGAAATGAAATAGGGTTTCATGGAGACTTCAATCAAAACACAATAATAAGGACAAAGAATGCATGATAGCAATATCAAGGTTGCTGCTTGACACACTGTTCCATAATTCTTAACCTTTTTAGGTCGCAGGGACTATGTCGAGAGCTTATCACCCAGTTGTCACAGTGAGTTGTCACCCAGTCATTGGCACTGGTCTCTGTCCGCGTCCGTGTGGGCATTGGTGTCGGGTTAGCACAATGTTTATGTTTTCAAGATGTGCATAGCTTTTAGCTCACCTGAGCTAAACCTGCTTGGGGTGAGCCATTGTGATTGCCCTGTGGCTGTCATGCATCATCCACAATTTGCTTCAAATGACATCTCCTCCATAACTACTGGGCGGATTTCAACCAAATTTGATAGGATTGTTCCTTTGGAGGTCCTCTAGTGAAATTGCTCAAATCGTTCCGCTCCACTGCACAAAGTGGCTGCCAGAGCTAAAAATAGAAAAAAACTTCAAACAACATCTCTTCCGTAACCACTGGGCAGATATCAACCAAACTTGATATGGTTGTTCCTTAGGATGTCTTCTACCAAAATCATTCTGCTCTGCTGCACAAACTGGCGGCCAGAGCTAGAAATAGAAAATACTTCAAACGACATCTTCTCTGTAGCTATTGGGCGGATTTCAATCAAACATGATAGGATTGTTCCTTAGGAGATCCTCTACCAAAATTGCTCAAATCCACCAAATGGCCGCCAGAGCTAAAAATAGAATGAAGTTCGAATGATAGCTCCTCTGTAACCACCTGGGTGGATTTCAACCAAAGCTGATCGGATTGTTCCTTGGGAGGTCCTCTACCAGAATTGCTCAAATCATTCCGCTCCATCGTAAAAAAATGGCTGCCAGAGCTAAAAATAAAAAACTTCAAACGACATCTCCACCGTAACTGCTAGGCTGCTTTCAACCAAACTTGATAGGATTGTTTCTTGGGAGGTCCTCTACCAAACTTCTTGAATCTTTCTGCTCCGCTGCACAAAATGGCCGCCATAGCTAAAAATAGAAAAAAAGTTCAAACAACATCTCCTCTGTAACCGCTGTGCGGATTTCAACCAAACTTGCTAGGATAGTTCTTTGGGAGGTCCTCTACCAAAATTGCTCAAACTGCTCTTCTTCGCTGCACAAAATGGCGATCAGAGCTAAAAATAGAAAAAAAACTTCAAATAACATCTCCTCCATAACTATTTGGAGGATTTCAACAAAACTTGGATTGTTCCTTGGGAGGTCCTGTACCAGAATTGCTCAAATTCTTCCACTCCACTGCACAAAATGGAGGCCAGAGCAAAAAATAGAAAAAATTCAAATGACATCTCCATAACCACTTGGTAGATTTCAACAAAACTTGATAGGATTGTTCCCAGGGAAGTTCCCTACAAAAATTGCACAAACCATTTGGCTCCATTGCACAAAATGGTGGCCAGAGCTACAGATATAAAAAAAAACTTCAAACAGCATCTCCTCCATAACCCCTTGGCAGATTTCGACCAAACTTGATAGGATTGTTCCTTGGGAGGACCTCTACGAAAATTGCTCAAATTATTTGACTCCACTGCTCAAAATTGCAGCCAGAGCTAAAAATAGAAATAACCAAACAACATCTCCATCAGAGATATTGCTAGAATTTCAGGGTGATGGGCTTTTGGGGGCCCTTAGAGGGCCAGGGTCTGGGGGCCACGGAGGTGCCCAGTGGGGTCCAGGGATAGGGGGTCTCCAGAGGGGCAAAAAAGATTTGTTTTTTCTTGAAAAAAAAATAAATAAAATAAAAAAAAAATATATATTTTGTTGATTTCTTCAAGGAAAAACATTTTTACCCAAGCAGAATAGGACTGATAATTGTCAGTGCCAGTTGTCATGGCATTGGTTAGTCCAGCATTAATACTAAGCTTGGGAACATCTTTTTCTTGTCTCAATCATATGTTAGCCATGTATATTGCTGGGCCCAACAACTGAAACCTAGAATCGGATGTTGATTGTGAACTCTGATCACCCGAAGAGGGCACCGCTATTTGGTTCAGGCTGTGACGGGTTACTATCAGAACTGTGGTCGGCCAATGTATGGTCAGATATTTGGGTACCTCATTCATCCCGATTTTGCTCAAAAAACATTATTTTTCGCTGATTTTCAGCTGGTAGCATTTTCTGTTTTTTGCCGGCAGCATGTTTTTGCTCCGAAAGATAGAGGCTCGCAAAGCAACTTGATAATTCTATCCAGTAGTAGTTAAGCAATTATCAGATAGAGATTGCGTAATTTTCCCTTCATATGAAAATTAACAAGTTACGACTTTTGCAAGAAAAAATATCGCACGGTGCAAAACCGAAAAAAGCGGTGCGCCACATGAAAATTTAGTGCGCCCGCTCGGCCCAAACAGTTTTTTAACAAGCGCCATAGGGATTTTCTGTGCACATATGGCGTAGTGGCCCGGGTCATATCGATCCCTGCTCCATTACCACTAGGGGGATTTCAATCAAACTTGATAGGATTGTTCCTTGGAAGATCCTCTACCAAAATTGCTCAAACTGTTCCACTTTGCTGCACAAAGTGGCTGCCAGAGCTAAAAATAGATGAAAAAAAAACTTCAAACAATATCTCCTCCATAACCACTTGGTGGATTTCAACCAAACTTGATAGGATAGTTCTTTAGGTGGTCCTCTACCAAAATTGCTTAAACCGTTCTGCTCTGCTGAATAAAATGGCCACCAATGCTAAAAATAACAAAAAATTCAAGCAGTTTCTCTGTAACTCATAGGGACCCAGCACACTATGAAACTGTAAAATCACCAAAAAATGGAAAAACCTTTAATTAATAACTGGGCCAATTTCAAACAAACTTCACTGGATTGTTACTTGGATGTCCAGTAATGTCTTGAGATCTACATTGCATTGGATAAATCATTATGTGCCAAGACTTCGGCATTTAAATATGAATATCAAGTCTTGCAATTAAAGCAGATGTTCTCAGGTGAGCGATTTCAGAGGCCATGGCCTCTTGTTTAATTATTTAATATTTGGCCTACACCTACCTTAAGGTAAGACCTTTCAACAGCATACACCCCTATTCCCAGGTTAGACCCTCTATATAGGTCAAGGTCAGTTCATACTGTCATTTATAACCAATGTTTAAGCTCTGCGTTTAAGTTTTGAAAAGTGTACGTAACTGCTGAAATATTCAAGATACAGCTTTAATATTAGGCCTACACAAACCTACACAAACCTTAGGGTAAGACCTTTCAATAGTACACACCCTTCCTCAGTTTGACCTTCTGCCTAGGTCAAGGTCAGGTCATACTTTCAGGTTCTGTGTTCAAATTTTGAAAAGTGTACATAACTGCTGAAATATTCAAGATACCACTTTAATATTTTGCCTACACCTACCTTAGGGTAAGACCTTTCAATAACAGTGTGTCTTCTCAGATTTTGTCTTTCTTTTTCTCAGTTCTATCTCACTTTTCCTCTTTTGTCTTGATTTTTCCAACAACCAATCAATCAGTCAGTCACAGTCTTCTTAACAATGATCACTTCCAAAGATTGTTTTGATATCAGATCACCCCTTTCCTACGAGCTACATTGTCTTCTGACAACTCTTGTTGTTGCTTGACATACCATTACATAATTCTTAACCATTCTTACCAGATTCAAAAGCACTGGGCCCATCAGGCCGGTGACACGGGCGCCTCCATGATCCGTGACCTTGCAGCTGCAGTCATTCCCGATGGCAAGGTACCCTCCCACTGGGAGCAGAGTTTCATTGTCTGCCTCTACAAGGGTAAGGGGGATGCATTGGAAAGGGGCAACTACTGTGGTCTCAAGCTGACAGAGCAGATCATGAAGGTCCTGGAGAGGATTATGGAATGCCTCATCAGACAGTTGGTATCAATTGATGATTCCCAGTTTGGCTTCATCCCAGGCAGAGGCACAACAGGGGCAATCTTTGTTGTCAGGCAGCTGCAAGAGAAGTATCTAGCTTCCAACAAGAGACTCTATATGGCTTTCATAGACCTGGAGAAGGCTTTTGATTGAGTGCCTCAGAAGGTCATCTGATGGGTGCTGAGAAAACTTTGTGTGGAGGAGTTGATTGTGCAACTGGTGCAGGGGAAGTATGTCAATACACGGAGCCTTGTCCATGTTGGTGAGGGGTGCAGTGAAGAGTTTGAAATGAAGCTCGGTGTTCACCAAGGCTCGGTACTCAGCCTGCTGCTTTTCATCATTGTGCTTGAAGCATTGTCACATGAGTTCTGCTCTGGGGTCCCCTGGGAGGACCTCTATGCCAATGACCTTGTTATCATTGCTGAATCATTTGAGGAATGTGTCAGGAGGCTCTTGACTTGGAAAGAAGCAATGGAGGAGAAAGGACTGAGAGTAAATACAGGAAAGGCGAAGATCATGATCTGTGGTATGGGCCTGGACCTCCTGCAGAGTTCAGGCGAGTTTCAATGCGCAGTCTGTCGCACTGGAGTGGGCAGCAACAGCATCTTCCGCAATGGCTGCAAGTACTGGGTGCACAAGAAATGCAGTGGGCTCAAGCACTTGACAAAGGACTCTGATTACAGATGTACACGGTGCCAGGGAACTGCACACCCCTTGGACGGCAGACCACAGAGGGAAGTCCAAGTCAGACCTGACAAGCTGGAGGTGGTAGCTTCCTTTTGCTACCTAGAAGACATGCTCTCAGCAGCTGGTGGCTGTGAACTTTCAGCCACAGCATGTGTGAAAGTTCAAGGAGCTGCTACCAGTTCTCTCTTCCCGCCACATTTCTGCCAAAACTGCAATGTCTGCAGCTGAATGACAGGGCAATGATCAGACAGATCAAGCCACAAGATATTGTCACCATCAGGTCCAGTGAGCTACTTGGGCAGCTTGGCATTGAGGATCTGGACCTCATTCTAAAGGAGAGAAGGCTCTGCTGGTATGGACATATGGAACACTCCAATGGTGCAGTCAAGACAGCCTTTGACATACAGGTTGATAGAAAGTGTAGTCCTTGGAGGCCCAAGATGATGTGGAAGCAGCTGACAGAGGGATTGCAGAGAGTGGAAGTACTCTGCTATTGACCCTCATGATAGATATCCTTTCATGGATCGTCAACCAGACTGAACCAGTTCTCCGTAGTCTGTTGGTATTGTATTGAACAAGTTTTCCGGAAGAGTCTTTTGGCACAGGTGTGTGTTGGCACTGTTCTGAACCAGTTCTCTGGAGAAATCTGTTGACACTGTACTGAACCAGTTCTCCGGAGGAGTCTGTTGACACTGTACTGAACCAGTTCTCCTGAGGAAACTGTTGGCACTGTATTTAATCAGTTCTTTGGAGGAGTCTGTTGGCACTGTACTGAACCAATTCTCCTGAGGAATCTGTTGGCACTGTATTCAATCAGTTCTCTGGAGGAGTCTGTTGGCATTGTACTGAACCAGTTCTCCAGAGGAGTCTGTTGGAATTGTACTAAACCAGTTCTACAGAGGAGTCTGTTGGCATTGTATTGAACCAGTTTTCTGGAGGAGTCTGTTGGCACTGTACTGAACCACTTCTGCAGAGGAGTCTGTTGACACAGTACTGAACCAGTTTTCTGGAGTCAGGAGTTTGTTGGCACTATTGAACCAGTTCTCCGGAGGAGTCTTTTGGCACAGGTGTGTGTTGGCACTCTTCTGAACCAGTTTTCTGGAGAAATCTGTTGACACTGTACTGAACCAGTTCTCCGGAGGAGTCGGCACTGTATTGAACCATTCACCAGAGGTGTGTGTTGGCATGGAGGAGTCTGTTGGCACTGTACTGAACTTCTCCGGAGGAGTCTGTTGGCACTGTACTGAACCAGTTTTCTGGAGGAGTCTGTTGGCACTGTATTGAACCAGATTTCCGGAGAAGTCTGTTGGTACTGTATTGAACCATTCTCCAGAGGTGTGTGTTGGCACGGTTCTGAACCAGTTCTCTAGAGGAATCTGTTGACACTGTACTGAACCAGTTCTCCAGAGTAGTCTGTTGGCAATGTATTGAACAAGTTCTCTAGAGGAGTCTTTTGGCACTATATTGACCCAGTTCTACGGAGGAGTGTTTTGGCTCTGTATTAAACCAGTTCTCTGGAGGAGCTTGTTGGCATTGTACTGAATCAGTTCTTCGGAGGAGCCTGTTGGCACTGCACTGAACCAGTTCTCAGGAGGAGTCTGTTGGCACTGTACTGAACCAGTTTTCTGAAGGAGTCTGTTGGCACTGTATTGAACCAGATTTCCAG
This sequence comes from Anodontia alba, assembly GCA_964016985.1. NCBI lineage: Eukaryota > Metazoa > Mollusca > Bivalvia > Lucinida > Lucinidae > Anodontia > Anodontia alba. The sequence goes on from OZ024827.1 coordinate 38,556,425, forward strand.
AGAAGTCTGTTGGCACTGAATTGAACCATTCTCCAGAGGTGTGTGTTGGCACTGTTCTGAACCCGTTCTCTGGAGGAATCTGTTGACACTGTATTGAACTAGTTCTCTGGAGGAGTCTGTTGGCACTGTATTGAACAAGTTCTCCAGAGGAGTCTTTTGGCATTGTATTGACCCAGTTCTACGGAGGAGTGTTTTGGCTCTGTATTGAACCAGTTCACTGGAAGAGCCTGTTGGCACTGCACTGAACCAGTTCTTCAGAGAAGTCTTTTGGCACTGTATGGAACCAGTTCTCCGGAGGAGTCTGTTGGCATTGTATTGAACCAGTTCTTTGGAGGAGTCTGTTGGCACTGTACTGAACAAGTTCTCCAGAGGAGTCTGTTGATAATGTACTGAACCAGTTTTCTGGAGGAGTCCGTTGGCACTGTATTGAACCAGTTCTCCAGAGAAGTCTGTTGGCACTGTATTGAACCATTCTCCAGAAGTGTGTGTTGGCACTGTTTTGAACCAGTTCTCTGGAGGAATCTGTTGACACTGTACTGAACCAGTTCTCTGGAGGAGTCTTTTGGCACTGTATTGAACCAGTTCTGAGGAGGAGTCTTTTGGCACTGTATTGAACCAGTTCTACAGAGGAGTCTTTTGGCTCTGTTTTGAGCCAATTCTCTGGAGGACCCTGTAGGCACTGTACTGAACCAATTCTTTGGAAGAGTCTGTTGGCACTGTACTGAACCAGTTCTCCGGAGGAGTCTGTTGGCACTGTATTGAATCAGTTCTCAGGAGGAGTCTGTTGGCACTGTACTGAACCAGTTCTCTGGAGAAATCTGTTGACATTGTACTGAGCCAGTTCTCCAGAGGAGTCTGTTGGCACTCTGTTGAACCAGTTCTCTGGAGAAGTGTGTTGGCACTATACTGAACTCATTCTCCGGAGGAGTCTTTTGGCACTGTATTGAGCCAGTTCTCCAGAGGAGTCTGTCAGCACTCTATTGTACCAATTCTCAGGAGGAATCTGTTGGCGCCGTATTGAACCACTTCTCTGAAGGAGTATTAACACTCTACTGAACTAGTTCTCTGGAGTAGTGGGGGTGGTCGGGTGGTTGGAAGGTGTCGTGTATCTTATGTCACTGGGGGGTCCAACAGATATTGGCTTACAGTTGGGCAATTAAGGCCTGCTATCTTTGTAGCAGTAAGGGTAGAGGGGGAATGTTTTTATTTTTTCTGTTTATTCACTTTCATTCATGTTCCTCTATCTTCCCTGTCTCTCTCTTTCATCTCTTCTACTATCGTTTCTATCTCTTTTCTCCTTTTCTCTGGGAGATGACAAAATGACCCCCAAGAGTTGACGTGTCATTAAACCCCAACACAATCAATCTCCGGAGTAGTCTGTTGGCACTGTACTGAACTAATTCTCCGGAGGAGTTTGTTGGTACTATACTGAACCAGTTTAATGAAGGAGTCTGTTGGCACTGTATTGAACCACTTCTCTGGAGGACTGTTGAACCACTTCTCTGGAGGAGTCTGTTGGCACTGTACTGAACCAGTTCTCTGGAGGAGTTTGTTGGTACTGTACTGAACCAGTTCTCCAGAGAAGTCTGTTGGCACAGTACTGAACCAATTCTTCGGAGGAGTCTGTTGACACTGTACTGAACCAGTTCTCCAGAGAAGTCTGTTGACACTGTACTGAACCAGTTCTCCTCAGGAGTCTGTTGGCACTGTATTGTCCAGTTCTCCGGAGGAGTGTTGGCACTGTACTGAACCATTTCTCTTGTGGAGTCTGTTAACACTGTACTGTTTTGAGTACTTTACCTTTTTTAGACTGAATAAACTCCCCCACATTATATATTGGAAGAGTCAAATTTGAATTTTAGGTATGTCAGGCTATGTGAATCAGATATTCCTAGAGGAAAATGGCTAAACAATTTGCAAACAGTGGAGATCCTGATCAGACACTGTGGCATCTGATCTGGGTCTGCACTGTTTGCCAGTTACCCTAGTAGAATAGTTTAGCCATTTATCACTGGGAATATCTTAAAATTGAAATTTGACCCTTCCAATATATAGTGTGGGGTGAGGGGGTGGAGGTGGAGGGCTGTGTGTGGGGGGGTGTAGTTTGTTCATTCTAAGATGGGTTGATTTGCCTAATTTGTGGTAAATATGGTATTTACTTGCTGCTTTCTGGGAAACAGTCATTTGCAAGGCTTCAGATTTTTCTATGGCCCAGTTATACAAAATTGGATAATTTTCCAATTTCTCAAGTACAACTAAATGTGAGATGTGAAAATGAAGTTTCACCTTGCTTCTCATGAGACCGGCTTTTGCATGACATGATTCATTAGTTTTCTTTTTAACCATTAGTAACTGGCATTTTAGTATATATATAAATTATTACCCTAAATATTGGTATACTTTAACCCATTTTAGTTCGGAGTCCCCCAAAAAGGTAAATGGCAGACAGTGTAGAATATGGTATTATATATAGCAGTGTTTTCCAGTACGGCCACAGTTCATATTATTTGCATTTCAGTGGTGTGACAGACAGAAATAATCTTAGTTTACCATAATAACCCTAAGTATTAGGTCAGACAAGTGTAGACCTAGCTCAGACACCAAAGAATGCAGCATATGGTCAGTCTCTTCACTGTTCCCTACTCATCTGGCAATATTTTAGACACATCAACAATAATATGGAATTATTTAATTTCAGTAAGTCATAGAGCTGTCACTCCTCAGAAGTTAACTATTATCCCTTGTCATGCTGAATAAATTAAAATGCCACACCCATTTCTAATTGTCAGCCAATCAGATTACTTAATCCATATTGTTGATATAAATTTACATACTGAATGACAAATAGTGCAGATCCAGATCAGTTGGCTTCTTCAGAAGCCAACTGATCTGGATCTACACTGCTTGCAAAACAGAGTCTATCCGGGTTCAGCAGGACAAGGTTAAAGAACCAAGCACAATTTGTAGCAGACAACATTCTAATTTTTACCATTTTTCATAGAAAATAAGTCTTGACTTTTCATGTGAATCATCTACTTGGTAGATGATTCACTTGAAATGTCAAGACTTGTTTTCTGTGAAAATAATAATAAATAAAAATTTGTATTTAAAAATGTCATCTGCTTCAGTGATTCTAGGACTGATCACAGACTCCATAGTTCTAGATAGGGAAAGTAGCCAGAGAAATATTTTTCTTCTTTCTCCATGAAAACATGTCTTGTGGGTACTCATGAGAAGTGCCTCACACTTCTAATGAGTACCCACAATATATATTTTCATGGAGAAATAAAGAGAAAAGTGCGTTATCTGGAGTATGATTGAAACATTTTCAGTTACTAGATACTAGAGAAGATATTGTGAAAAAACAATTTTAAACAAATAAAAAAGCAGACAAGTTTTTGTAATCTGTGTAAAATGCCAGGTAAAAAAAGAACTTTTTGGAAAGGTGTAAAATGAAAAGACATCAATATTAGAGATGATTTTTGTTTCTGGATAGGTTATTTTCTCCCAACACATTTAATAATGCAGACGGCCACAAAAACTGTGATCTTAGTTTCATATCAGAAGCCATCAAAAAGCACTTTAATAATTATGGAAGCAAATGAGAATGACTGGAATACATATAAGACTATATATGAGCATCGACATGCACAAATGTGCCTTCGGAACCTACCAGCAAAGGCCCAGATCAGACTGTGCAGATGCACAGTCTGATCTGGGCCTTCACTGTTTGCTTACAGAATTTTTGGATACTGAAGAGTATATTATATATAACAAATGTGCTTATCAGATTGCGTGGCTTCGCCAGCAGATCTTGATCTTTACTGTTCCAGAATACCTCAAAGACACATTTTTTTGTGGTGTGGCCCATACATTTATTTTTCTTCTTCACACAGGATATGTAAACTTTAGATAAGAAGTGAGGGTATTCAAATAGCTCATGTTTCTTGCACAATCAGTGTAATCTTAGATCAGTCTGTGTCTCTTGTAGACTCTTATCAGACTGCATGCCATAAAGTCCTCTTCAGAGATTAAGAAGTATTGGAAGTGTTGGAAGAAAAGAATGCATGAATCTTTCAGCAGACATCACCTTGAAATAGTTTTCTTATTTTTCCTTAGGAGACAATTTGCATGAAGTGTCAAACCTTATTTTCTAGGAAAGAAGAAAAATATCATCAATTTGTCATCTGCTGAATTTGCCTACAGTTTGCTAATATTTAAGGCTTAGCACTCTAGGTAAAATTTTCAGCAGATGACATACATGTATTGAAATATTTTTCTTTTTTTTTTCCCCGGAACACGTTTTGACATTTCATGCAAATTGTCTCCAATGGAGACAATTTGCATGAAATGTTAAATCAGTTTTCTGGGGAAAATAAGAAAAATATCACTATTGTGTCATGTGCAGAATTTGTCCACAGAGTGCTAACAGTTAAAATGTCATCTTATTTTGGCTTGATCTGCCTTAAGATTTAGCTTAAGCTGGCATGCAATATATGTCTTTGAAGTTGCAAAGAGACCAGAAGTAATACTTTCCTGTAATTGCATGCCCTACTGTATCATGTCGAACTTTGAATCGTCCTTCGGATCTATTTCTAGGAAGCAATAAATGTCAGACATAAGCTTGACCATGGAATCCATGACCTGATACTGGTGTCCTTCTGCTAAATAATGTCTGTATAGATGACATGACATATTTATTAACCCTAAACTGCTGAGCAATATTGTAGCAGACGGCATTCTAATTTTTGTTTTAATTTATTAGATAAATGAAACGTAAATGTAAATATTTGGTCACCTTAACTCTTACAGTAACATCCAAAAAGAACAAGTCCATTTAAAGGCTCCATATTCCTCAGAAATAGACATTTTTAATCCAAGAAAGGTTTAATGAATTGATATATGGTATCAATACGATCACAAAATGTGGCATCTGACAGCCTGTTAATATTCAGTTAGTCCCTCATTTTTGAACTGGATCAAAAATGAAATGATTTTTTATTGTATCTCTGAATTAATGTTGGCAACATTAATTCAGAGATATGATAAAAAATCATTTTATTTTTGATCCAGTTTAAGAAAGAGAGACTAACTGAATTTTTACAGGCAATCAGGTGCCACATTTTATAATTGTATTAATACCATATATCAATTTATTAAACCTTTCTTAGACAATAAAATGTCTTCTTTTTGAGGAATATGGAGCCTTTAAGAGAAATAGCGATATGTCCAAGGGAGAGAACTCTGTTAAAATTGTTTTCGCTCCCTTCTGAAGAGAGGTCTACTTTAAAAAGAAAAGAATTTGCTCCTTTTAGACCCCTTTTCAGAAGGAAAGCAAACAGGAAGTCATAAAAGTTGCGTCCCTTGTAAAATTGGTGGAAGATTTACCAAGTGTATCCACCTTAAATAAAGTACTAAGCAAAATTGTAGCAGACAACGTTCTAAATTTTTCAAAATTATTTCTCAGAGAAGATAAGACTTGACATTTCATGTGAATTGTCTGCTGGGCAGACAACTCACATGAAATGACAAGGCTTATTTTCTGCAAAAAATTAAAAAAAAAATAAATAATAATTCATTAAATCATCTGCTGCAGTTTTATTTAAACACCTTAAGGGTTAATATTTCAAGAGTAAAAATTGCCACAGAAGTTTTTAGAACATTTGTATAAGTGTGGGGGAAGTTTATTCAGTCAAAAATGGGCTAAAGAAGCAATTTGATCTGGGTCTGCACCATTTGCTACAGCATACCTATAGGAATATATAGAGTACAAAATTAATATGGTGCTGTTATGGTAGCCATTGCTCATTTCTGACCCAGACTACAATGTAAGCCAGATAAACGACCAGTTGATGAAAAGTGTTGCAGTTAATAAGAACGTGACAAACTTGGACATTTCTTATTAATGCTGAGCATGCTGGTTAAAAATTTCAGCGGACGACATTTTGAAATATTTTTCTTTATTTTTTTTTGCAAAAATAGGTTTGACATTTCATGCAGATTTGTCTCCATAAGTGTCAATTTACATGATATGTCAATCCTCATATCGGAATATTACAAATGTCGACTGCTGAAATTTTTCCCAGCATGCTAAGCATGAGAAGAGGATGTATTCTTTTTCTCTGACGTAAATGGACGATAGTGTGTTGAAGAAAGCTGTCACTCCTCAGAAGTTAACCCTTAAAGCACCAAGCAAAATTTGTAGCAGTTGGCATTCTATTTTTTTTTTTTTTTTTTGATAGAAAATAAGTCTTGACATTTAATGTGAATTGTTTGTTTAGCAGATGAACCATAATAATTATTATTATTCGTAGAATACATACACATATATATATATCCAAGGATTTGTAGATGAAAGGTAGAGTAAAAATAAAACAAGACCCTACAATTGGGATCATTTTATCCCTTAAAGCGCCAAGCAAAATTATAGTGAACAACATTCAAAATTTTTATTTTTTTAAGAAAACAAGACTTTGCATTTCATTTGAATCATCTGTTAGGCTGATGATTCACTCACATGAAATATCAAGTCTCATTTTCTCTGAAAAATGCAAAAAAAAAAAAAAAAAAAGAAAGAAAATAAAAGAAAAAGAAAAAAGAAAATCCAAAATTTTGTCTGCTGCAAATGTATTTAGCACTTTAAGGGTTTCTAAACATAGGGGATAGCTATAAATACATGCTATGATACAAAAATTAATTTTGTCATGAATAATACTCCCCAGATTTATTTTTAGTACAGATGACATTGAAATCAACAACACCCACTGCTGACCAAAGTTGGGTGTGATTGCTGGGAACCATAGTATATACCCTATGTATACAGACTGACAGGTCTGAGCAAACAGTGTAGACCCAAATCAGATGCCACAGAATGTGGCATCTGATTTGGGTCTACACTGTTTGCTACTCCTCCAGTAGATTTTAGTCACATCAGCAGATGGTAAAATGACCCCTCATCCAAGCGTTCGTGATGGATGAGGGGCATTATTGGAATGAGACCTGAGGCCTCGAGCATGTATGACATTAGCAATTAACCTGGCTAGGAACTACCTGGATGCTCTTTTAAAGATTTTAAACCTGGAGTATATATGGTAATACCATGTGACTGAGCCATATATAACCAGGTATTCATTGTTCAGCACTTCATATTTTCAAAGTTATTTTGTTGCCTTACTAAAATAACTGAATAATGGGTGGGTACACACAAAATACATTCCGCTTTGGAAACACTCTTTCATCTCACCAAAGGGATTGGGTCATACATGCTCGAGGCCTCAGGTCTCATTCCAATAATGCCCCTCATCCATCACGAACGCTTGGATGAGGGGTCATTATTTTCATTTCGACCTTCGGCTCTCTCACATGTATGACATTAGCATCTTTAAAGTAAGGCAACAAACCAATCAACAAATAATGAAATACCAGCAGAATATAATGGTTTAACTGATGAAAAAGATTCCACTAACTTATGATCATACCAAATCAAAAAACATTCAATGAGGAACTTTCCTTGAATAGTAATGGAAAAGTATGTCAAAATACGAATTAAGTTCCAAACTAAGTGAAAAATATATAGAAGAGACTAATATGCAATTATGTGCTGAGTAATGGAAGCTGGAAAGCTAAAAAACACTTTCTATTACGTATTTTTATACACTTTCAAGTCAATATCAAGAAACTCCAAATTAAGTTGAGTTTCTTCTTCATCCTTCACAGTTGTTACATAATGATAATTATTTGTATATATTTTTTCCCAAACTAGTTACTTTAACTGGTATTTTGTCTGTTAAAATACAAACTATTCTTTCTCCAGAACATATCTAATAGTTAAACATGAAAAATTTTATGAAAAAGAGCTCAAATAAAATTACTTTTCAGTAGCTGATGTAAATCTCTGCTAAATAAAAGAACGTAAGGCTATACACTGTAAATATGATTTTTCTGCCTTGTAAGAAGAAGGCTATACACTGTAATATGATTTTTCTGCCTTATAAGAAGGCTATACACTGTAATATGATTTTTCTGTCTTATAAGAAGGCTATACACTGCAATATGATTTTTCTGCCTTATAAGAAAGCTACACACTGTAAAAAAAAAAACAACAACAAAAAAAAAAAAAAAAAAAAAAAAAAAAAAACATACAAAACTACCAGTATTTCTGCCTAAAAAGAAGTGTTCATGATAAATAATAAATTTGTATCAAGTAGAACACAATATTTGATGTGCACTGCAGATATTGCAAACTGACCTGCAGAATAAGAATTTGCATTATTTTGTTCTTTGAACAGCTAAGAAGATAGCATACATGTTTAAATTATTTCGGTAAAACTGTTGGTGTACGGTTTGGTAAGATCATAGATCATCTGAGTTTTACTAAGATCACATAATGACCTCTAAAAAGCACAGTTGCTGGTAAAAAACTGAAAGAAGTTATTTTTATAGTATTATTTATACACTGAATTTTCTAATTCGAATTTTCTAATTCAGATAATTTGATATCAAGCACTAAGTCTAAATGGTACTAAAAACGCTTCAGTTTACTATCAATATAGAAATGCTAATAAAGCTCAATAAATCTGGAGTATAAAATCTAACAACAAAATATTAATTCAAGGCTAACTGAGTAAATTGTATGTATGTAAAAAACTTGATGGCTGAAACAAAATTTTCTTCAATCTTGATTATTTAATGAGTACCCTGTTAATAAAGCCTTTGATCAGACACTCAACTGGTTATAGAAAACAATCATTCACTATGGCCTCTGAATGTTGGAGATTAAACGTTATATTTATGGTAAAATTTTATGATAACAAAGTTCTACTTTAAGGAAAAAAAACAGTTGTACTGAGGCTGTAGATACAAATGAGGATGTAGACAGTAAATGTACTACTTTTAAACCATGTTTTATGGTCTGACAAAAAAGTCACAGCTCTATAAAGAATCAGATGCTTGCTATTATTGGAAAGAAAAAAAAAATTTTGAGGTCTCAAATGGGGGTAAAGACTTTTTATTCCATATAAAATTGCCTTTGTTTTTACCAACACCTTCAAAAAAGACAAACTTTTTGAATATCCACTCTAAGAATTCAATCCACCTAATCAAGCATACAATTATGGTATTTCCAAACTGAGATTGAAATTCAATATGCCATATCAACTTGCTTAAAAGTACACCATCTGTACTAAAGTGTGAATGTCAAGAAATTAAACTTATTCAGTAGCTATATTTACTAGATAAACTGAATTCAAATATATTGGAAAAAGTCATTACTTACCCCAAATGAAGAGTTTATTCCAAAACACTAGATATTTTTCCCATTTCAGATGATATACTTACCAAACCAGTACTCTCATATTTTTCCTACAAACTTCAATCAAACAAAGCAGACAGATGGTCTCTCATCGAAACCTATTTTCAACTGTTGCTTATATCATTTCAGTTATGCAGGTCTAAATCATTCTATTGAAATTTAGAATATACTGACAAACAGTTAAATAAGAAATCAAGTTCTTCACTTAAATATTTTGGGAACATGAACACTTATTGATTCTTTAATATGGAGGTATCTTTTATTACTAAATATATATATGGTCATAACCAGCATTGACCATAAATGGCTTTTAATTCATGAATTTGATATGACACAAAGAAAAAGTACCAACAGTGCCTTACTTATCAATATACTCCAAAAATATATGGAACTAGCTATAATTTTCTATTGGATAAATAAAATTTGAACCAGCTATTCTTGAAACTCTATATAAGCACATGCTGTAAATTTTCATCAATCATTGGTTGTTATATGATTCCTCCCTTTAATTAAATCTTACTCACATAACAGTCCATGAATCAAGACTTGTTCGGACAGTTTAAAAAACTGCAGAAACAGCTCTAAGTTTGGCCAAAGTTTTGAGATAGAAGAAGTCAGCATTTATCCAAATCCAGAGAACTAAGCCCCAACAACCCACAAGATTGAGGGACTGAAGTAAAGTGAAGTGAAGAAAACTGTAACAGCTATAATCCTGGACTACAAGACATCAAAAATTGTAATAAAATACATATCAAGTTGCATTAAAGTCTATATATCACGACCATGTGACAGCATATATGCTATCATGCTAAATTACAGAATCAAACTTGACATGATAGTTCTTATAAACTGGCTGTTCATATTCAGCTGCTCTTGGAGCATTACCTTAGTATAAGAGTGTATTTTGCCTAATTTGACCACTCCATCAATGGAACACATAAAATTTTCAATCAGACAGCAAAACATAAATGGGGTTTAAATGACACTCCAAAATTTCTATATGTGAAATGTAAATGAAGACTTTTAAATAAAGATCCCCCAATTAACTGAAAGCAAAATCCAATTAACATTTAAGGATGCAGAAGATTGTGTTTAAGCTATAGGATTATGTATAGCTATGAAGGAGTAAGTGAACAGCTCTGTAAATCATGGTCAAAGAGCCACTAAAACAGTCTATATTATTTTGAACATCTTTATTCTTTCTTCAGTGTCAAAAAATGTATTCTGTGCATATTGAATTTGCATGACTACAATATAAGCTCATATGGGATATAGTACATTCATCTCGTGTTATTTTTTGTTGGTATATAGATCTGGATATGCCAGAATATAGGCATGGATATGCTCTATCAGACCATATCTAATTTTTGTACAAAAAAGAAAAAATATTCCAAAATAAAGAAAAAGAAATTTTGATCACCAGCAACCTCCTGAATATGTGAAAAAATATAACCAGAATTTAAAAAAAAAAAAAAATCTAAAGCAGGATTTCTTCATTTTTTAAAAATTCAGTTTAGCATTGGTCCTTTTTAGGCCATATAACTGTTTCTGGTCCTTTCTAGGCCATGTAACCATTGTCTTTCTAAGGTCATATGTTGAACTATAGCTCTGGTCCTTTTGAGGCCATATAGATCTTTTAAAGCTTATAAAGTTCTATGAACTAATGTTCTATACGAAAATTGCTTATGTAAATGTATATTTCAGCATAGTTAATCAGTAGCATTATGGAGTAAACATTATAAAACTGATTCAGTCTTTCATAGGAACCCTATGAATAAACTTTCAACAAGACCTTTAATTTATTGCTGCTTTTTCAGAAAAGTTTTGTTCGAACTCACCCAACTGAGCCTCCCTATAAATATCATTATTATACATGGAAGGAGGCTTTACTATAATATATCTTAAATTCATTTCATAATTTCTATATTTACTCTAAATAATGTAGTTTTACATAATGTTCTCTCCACTGAGAAGAGAACTTCCAAAACGTGTTTTTTGTTTTTTATAAAACATGCATATATAATACTGTGTAACGTATGTAACATAATTTCTTATAAGCCCATTATCTTCCTCGAAGACCAAGCTTTTACAGAAAACATCTTCCTATGTGTTTTCTCCTGGGGTGGGGGGTGAGGTAAAGAAAAGAAAATCTGTGGTTTCATAGTCAACATGGAACATTGGAAAAAAGATTCAGCCATGTTTTATTGTGTAATACCCTTTATGTCATAAAGGTAAAATTGTACAGTAATTATCTCAGGGTCACTGTGTAACCAAGCCCAGTACTGTTCATAATACAATATAATTGACAGAAGAACAGTATCAACTGAAGAAGAAATAAAATGACTGCTTGCACTACGTGCTAAGCAAAATAAAACATTTTATTATCAACAAAAAATTTCACAATTTCCAAATTTTACTGTGTAAAGAGCATCCTTACCTGTCCCTTGCTAAGTTAAATATGAAGTGCTGAACAATGAATACCTGGTTATATATGGCTCAGTCACATGGTATTACCATATATACTCCAGGTTTAAAATCTTTAAAAGAGCATCCAGGTAGTTCCTAGCCAGGTTAATTGCTAATGTCATACATGTGAGAGAGCCGAAGGTCGAAATGAAAATAATGTGCTTGTTCAAATTTTAAGACAAAAATGGTTAGGTGTCTGAATGTTAAGCATGTATAAATCAACATGGTGTTTTATGAACCAACATGGTATTCTTTGAAACAACATGGTATTCTATGAATCTCAACATGGTATTCTATGAACCAACATGGTATTCTATGAACCAACCTGGTATTCTATGAACCAATATGGTATTCTATGAATCAGTATGGTATTCTAGGGATCAACATGGTATTTTATGAATCAACATGTTATTCTATGAACCAACATGGTATTCTATAAATCAACATGGTATTCTATGAATCAACATGGCATTCTGTAAATCAACATGGTATTCTGTGAACAAACATGGTATTCTTTGAACCAATATGGTATTCTATGAACCAACATGGTATTCTATGAACCAAAATGGTATTCTATGAATCTCAACATGGTATTCTATAAACCAATATGGTATTCTGTGAATCAACATGGTATTCAATGAATCAACATGGTATTCTATGAATCTCAACATGGTATTCTATGAACCAACATGGTATTCTATGAATCAACATGGTATTTTTTGAACCAATGTGGTATACTATGAATCAGTATGGTATTCTATGAACCAATATGGTATTCTATGAATCAACATGGTATTCTATGAATCAACATGGTATTCTATAAACCAACATAGTATTCTATAAATCAACATGGTATTCTATGAACAAACATGGTATTCTATGAACCAATATGGTATTCTATGAACCAACATGGTATTTTTTGAACCAATGTGGTATACTATGAATCAGTATGGTATTCTATGAACCAATATGGTATTTTATGAATCTCAACATGGTATTCTATGAACCAACATGGTATTCTATAAATCAACATGGTATTCTATAAATCAACATGGTATTCTATGAATCAACATGGTATTCTATAAATCAACATGGTATTTATGAACCAACATGGTATTCTATGAACCAGTATGGTATTCTAGGAATCAACGTGGTATTCTATGAGTCAATATGGTATTCTGTGAACCAAATGGTATTCTATGAATTAACATGGTATTCTGTGAATCAACATGGTATTCTATGAAATAACATAATAATTACTGCGGTTCATCCAACCAAATTTTGAACCAAATTTTGTCAGATTTTCAGATAACACTTAGCCTACTGGGTAAATTTTTCAGCAGAAGACATATTGGAATTTTTTTCTTATTTTTCCTGGAAAACAGGCTTTGAAATTTCATGCAAATTGTCTCCTTAGGAGATAATTTGCATACAACGTCAAAGTTTATTTTCAAGGAAAATAAGAAAATATCATCAGTTTGTTGTCAGCTGAATTTGCCCAGAGAGTGGTATAAGTTAAATCTTATTAGTAATCAGTTTTTACCTGTGCAAAATGTGTTGCAGTTGAAACCACAACACTTTTCACATAGACAGACAGACAGACAGTACATTTTTAATGCTACCAGATAGCCGAGTCGCCTAGAGGCAGTGCCTTTCACACAGCTAAAAAAAGTTGATAACAAATAAGACTTAACTGAAAATTTATTGGTTTGATTGGATTAGCGGAAACAATTATTTTGTCAGTTCGCAAAATACCAGACCTCTCTCCACCAACCCACCGGTGATGATGATCAACCATAATATTAACATTTGAGCACAATACATGGCTCCATTGGTCTCATGGTTAAAGTAACTGATTGTGCAGGTTTGAATCCCAGCTCCATCCAGGAAATTTTCAGACCATTCTTACTACAAGCCCATGCTTGGTGTGCCCTAGGCTGTATATTTAGTGGAAAAGTGGCATCTGAAGACCACTAGCAGCATATATATATGTGCGTGGAAATTGTATTATCGCAAAACTGTACAAATGCATGCATTGGTATACCTGAAACATTGTTGAAAGGGCCATAAAACCTCAGAATCACCAGCACCGCATGAGAGTAACACAAGAAAAGAGATCAGCAGGGCGTGTGAAAAATGTAATGACCGTGACTAAATAATTTAAAGTGAATGGATACACCTTACAGACAGGGTTCCGGAAAACCAGAAAAATAGCCGGTCTGGACCGAAATTAAGAATTCTGGACCGATTTCAAACACCCCAAAACGCTAATAAATCGGTCCAACAGGTTTGTGCCTTGAACCCCATTTTTCCCCAACCAACCAATTTTCACGAATCAATGATGTCTAAAAAATCACAAGCGGTCAAGTCTTCCCAAACTGACAACGTCCGCGCACCTTTTAAATGCGATATTATGGTAGTTAAAAGGCTCTAAACGGTCATTTGACATGTATATTGGAGAGACAGATGAATAACGGCAACCTGCCGCAGCACAAATTAATTACATCATTATCCAAACATTGTCAAAAAATCAACACTTCACTAAACAAGCGATTAACACGAATCATCAGTAACGGTAGTCTGATAATTAATCCGTTTGTGTGACACGTGTGAATACACTGAGACTGCAAAACATCCAGGTGAAGTCGGCGTGTCCAAAAGATCAAAGGTCGCTTTACTGAGAGTGATAAAAAAAATGCACCGCTTGAATGCACCCGTTTTCTTCCTCTTCTTTTTTGTCTTGATCAACACGGTTTGCCGGTCCCAGATTTAATAAATTAATTCCCAAACCGTGTATGTCCTGATCAGATGTCGCATACATCGGCGTCTGATCTGGGTATTATTGATTGCTTCTTTTTTTTTTTCTTTTTTTTTTTGTCTTGCGCTAGACAAGATTGGTCAGTCCTTAAAATTTAAGCAGTCTGGTCAAATCTTGAAACATTGAAAACTGCAAAACCGCCCGTGGTGCAGGCCTTTTTTTATTAGACCTAATTAGGTCCATGAAAGTCATTTCGTTCTGTCTCTCCTGTTTCCACCGTCTTCGGGCTTATACAAGACGGGAATCACTTGTTTATAAATAGTTTAGGAAAACCCTGCAGAGGTGGAAATAACAACAAAACCGTCTTTTTTTTTCTTTCTTTCTTTTTACATACCTGACTGTATTTATTGATGTCGCCAGCTTTGATCATGCTCGTTACACCCGACTTCTGTCATATAACGGAGTTGAGGTGTATTATTTAAAAGGAGTTATAGGACTACCAATTGTCATTAGTTTTCGTGACAGGTGATGTATATATATATTTTTTTGGGGGGGGGGAAATGGGCTCATTGATGACGTCATCGTCATCGGCTGGACCGATTCAGATTTCAAGATTTCCAGAGCCCTGCTTACAGATGTTGCTGTCATTTTGCAAAGGGAGACAAAGTTTTGACAGGTAGTTACTTCCCTTGTAATTGAAACATTCAACAAATGGGGTCTACTCTTAAAGGAAAGAATTTGCTCCTGAAAGGAGAAATTCTTTCTTTTAAGAATAGTTCCCATTGAAAAGGGAGGCAGATACGCCCATGTCAAGAGTTACTTCCCTTGAAGTTGTACCATTTCCCCATAATAGAATATTTTTATACAGTCATTAAAGAAAAAATTTATTTGTACCATTTGCTCTACCTTTTTAGCTCACAAGGGACGAAGGCTCCAGAGTAGCTATTGTGATTGATCACCATCTGTTGTCATTGTCTGTCCATCTGTCTGTTCACAATTTTTTTAAACAACAGCTCCTAAACCACTGAATGGATGCTAACAAAACTTGACAGAAATGATCTTTGAGTGGTCCTCTTTTAAAATTGTTTAAAGAATTACATTCCATGCAGGACTCTGGTTGCCATGGCTACATAAAGGGGGTAAATAGCAAAAGCTTTTAAAAAATCTCGTCTGAAATCAGAAGGCCCAGGTCTTTTAATTTTGTGTGAAGCTTCTTCATCTAGTGGACCGCTACCTAGGTTTTTCATATTATAGCCCAAGGGTAAAAAATGGCCCAGCCCCACTGCTCTTCTATTGAGTACCCACAATGTTTTTTTTTTTTTGAAGAAATAAGAAAATATTTAACCAATCCCCTCCCCCCCCCCCACCCCACCCTACCCACCCCACCCAGGCCCCTTATCTAGAGTTGTGTAATAATGTAGTGATGTGCTACTTCAAAGAGGTCAGTTTTTGGTTTTATTTGGGCTACAAGGACTAAAATCTTCGGGATAGACTGGCAAAGGATGACTCATAAATATGCATTATCTGTACCTGTCGAATCAAATCAAACTTTTCTCTCTGATAGTAAAATCAACCAGCGTTTATAATCATATATTATATTGGTTACATTTAAGTGGATATATCTAACAGAATTAGCCGGCCTCGGTAGCTCAGTTGGATGCGCCGTCCGACTGGAGACCAGGAGGTCGCGGGTTCAACCCCCGCCGAGGTCGGCAACATTCTTTCGTGGAGCCTGATCATGAAATATTTTCTATGGTCATTCTCTCCCTTCCGCTGATTCAAGAAGGGCAGTTGTCAGTTTCTGGCGAAAGAATGCACAATACTGGTTAACCGCTTAGAGGACTAAGCCTGCCCAGTAAATGTGTGGTTAGGTAAACTGACCGTGCTCAACATGACCCCATTGGGTTGACTGGGCCGTAAAACCCCAACACAAACAAACAATCTAACAGAATTACAGTCAAACCAGTCCTAAAGGACACCTATATTAAGCAATCACCTGCTTTTAAGGGCCACTATTTCAGATCCTGTTAAAGGCAGAGAAGTAGAAATATACCTGTATTAAGTAAGCACCTGTCCTAAGCAACCAGTTTTTGTTTTTTTCCATAGGTGCTTGCTGAACAAAGGTTTAACTGTACATGAATAAATATTTAGTCACTGGAGACTGGAGCCAGTCTACCTTGGGGGCTCTTTTAGTGAGATGGTTACCTTTATGCCTGATGGTATGACTATTCAGAAGAAAGATTAGCTTGTGGCCTAATGTTCTAGTTACTCCAGAGACATGTCAGATGCCAGAAGATAAAGTTTGATCTTAATTTATGATCCTGCAAGATGAGCAAATGAAATTGGAGGAATTAACCCTTGTCCTGCTGAATAAATTATGATACCATGCCCTTTCCAAATTTTCAGCCAATCAGATTAATTGATCCAGATTGTTGATATGAATTCTCATACTTAATGGCAAACAGTGCAGATCCAGATCAGTTGGCTTCTTCAGAAGCCAACTGATCTGGATCTACACTGTTTGCAAAGGCAGTATATATCCGGGTTCAGCAGGACAAGGGTTACCATTTTTATCCTGTCCTGCTTAGCCTGGATATGCCCTGTCTTTACAAACTGTGTAGATCCAGATCGGTTGGCTTCTTCAGAAGCCAACTGATCTGGATTTGCACTGTTTGCCATTAAGTATGTGAATTTATGTCAACAATCTGGATCAAGTGATCTGATTGGCTGAAAATTAGATGTGGGTGTGGTATCTTAAGTTGTTCAGCATGACAAGGCTATAGGGCACAAAATGTATGAGAGAATGTGATCACATTGATTGGAACAGAGACTTCTATCAAAAAGGGGCTGAGCAAGGCAGATTCTTCTCTTATAATTCCAATAATACTTCAGAAATTATATTTGTATTTATGTTCCCCATCTAAGGGGAGAGAGGCATATTGATTTTGGTGTGGATCCCATTGGCGTTGGTGTTGATGTTGGCATTGGCATGGACGTAACACTTTCTTGTCTGCACAATATCTTGACAACCAGTGGTTGGATTCTTACCAAACTTTCATGGATATATAATTTGGAGATAAGAAAGAATTGTTCAGATTTTGGTGACCTTGCCCTAATCTTGACCTAGATTTTAGTCTGCCTGCAAACTGAGATGGTTACTTTGATGGCATTAAATCATGAAATTTGTGTTGGGCATGCACATAAGTTCTAAGACAGGCAAATTTGGTGAGGAGACATCTGTTTTCTCTGAAAACACTAGTCTTGAGAATGCTTAGCATGCTGGGTAAATTTTTCAGCAGACAAAATATTGAAATAGTTTTCTTATTTTCCCTAGAAAAAAGCATTTTTCTCCTGGGACAATTTGCATGAAATGTCAGAGCCTGTTTTCTGGGAAAAATAAGAAAAATATTCTCAGTTTGTCGTCTGCTGAATTTGCTCAAAGAGTGGTAAAGATTTAAGTGAAAGCATATTGTACATCCAAAGGTAAATTCCTAGGCAAAATTTATAGCAAACGACATCCTATTTTTTTTTTAATTTTTCAGAGAAAATAAGTCTTGACAGTTCATGTGAATCATCTGCTTGGCAGTTAATTGATATGAACTGTCAAAACTTATTTTCTTTGAAAAATAAAAAAAAATAAATTTCAAAGTGTCGTCTGCTGCAGTTGTGATCGGCATGTTAAGGATTAAGATGAAATTGCAAAGACAGGCAATATCCTTAGAACAGCCGAGGGTGTTGAATAGAGCAGCCAAAATTGGGTAGGGTTGGATATTTACCTCTGGAATCCAACATAAGCAACTGATCAAAAGTAGCTTACTTGAAAATGAAAGTATGAGTAGATATGTTATTCTTTACAATCAAGCACTCCAAAATTTTACACTTGCGAAAGCTCATGGCGCAGGGGTCATGGTGGGAAAATGTATGCGAATTTTGTCGTTTTTTTTTTGCGTTTTAATCCCCCATTTTTCCCTCCTTTATCTCTCTCTTTCCTCTCTTTTCTTTTGCATTTTCTTGCGCAGTTCGTATGCTGGACTTTTAGAACCGTGCTTGATTGGTGTTGACAGGACTGCATTGTGAAGGTACAACAGTAAACTGAACATTTTTTGGTCGTAAAATTAGACCATTTTTTCTTACTTTGGAAGGCTTTCGCACCCTTCCTTTACATGCTAGAGAGCTGTTGTTCTTGCTATTTTTACACCACATACTACCCTATTAAATGGAACTAGAACTTGAAAATTGCCTGTATTAATCTCGCCATGAGGGTCGTTCAGAAAGTGTTGGACAGCAATTATGCATAAATACACTACTGCGCTACTGTGGTCGAAAGGATATAAAGCACCTAACTGTTTTCCTTTTGTAAATGCTTTTGTTCCAGGTTTTCATTAGTAACTGATTGATGATGAAAATAATCTTAAAATAGGTTTTACGACTGGTGATCCACAGGTCACAAGTTCTATCCACCCTAGGCAACATCCTTTCAACTCAAAGAGTGGTAATGATTAAAACGTAGCATTTTGTTCATCCAAAGGTATTAACCATTAAATTGCCAAGCAAAATTTGTAGCAGACGACATTCTAATTATTTTTTTAATATTTCAGCGAAAATAAGTCTTGACTTTTCATGTGAATCATCTGCTTAGCAGATGACTCCTATGAACTGTCAAAACTTATTTCCTTTGAAAAATAAAAAAAAATATATTTCACAATGTCGTCTGCTGCAGTTGTGATTGGCATTTTAATGGTTAAGATGTAATTGCAAAGACATGCAATATAAAGCACCTAACTGTTTTCCTTTTGCGAATGCTTTTGTTTCAGGTTTTCATTAGTAACTGACTGATGATTAAAAAATCTTAAAATCAGGTTTTATGACTGGTGATCAGGAGGTCACGAATTATACATGCCATGTCGGCCATATCAGGCGACATCCTTTCATGGAGAGGGAAAGAATGTTCACAAGTACTGGTAAACTGCTTCGAGGACTAACCCTGCACAGGAAAAATGTGTAGGTAAACGGACTGGTTCGACATGACCTTAATAGTGTTAACTGGGCTGTTATTCGCCAAACTAGCCAAACCAGCTAACCATAATTAAGTATTCAGACAGGCAGGCCTAAGCAACAGTGTAGTCTCAGATAAGATGCAACAGAATGTGGCCTATGATCAGTGTCTACACTGTTTGCCACCCATCTAGCAGTTTTTAGGCACATTCACATTCAGGTCAAAGCTTAGGACCAGGGGTAGGGTGAGGCAGAGGTGTCATGTATCTTGTGTTACCGGGGCATCCAACTGATATTGGCTGATGGTTGGGCAAGGCCTGCTATCCTTGCAGCAGGTAAGGGTAGAGGGGGGGGAATGTTTTTATTTCTTCTGTTTCTTCACTTTCATTCATTTTCCTCTTTCTATCCTGTCCCTCTCTTTCATCTGTACTATCTCTTCTGTCTCTCTCTTCTCCCTTTCTCTGGGAGATGACACAAAATGACTCTTAAGGGTTGATGTTCATTAAACCCGAACACAATCAATCAATGTTTGGGATAATATGGTAGGAAGGTTAAATGCTTAGCATTCTGGGTAAAAATTTCAGCAGAAGACTTAAAAACATATTTTTCTTATTTTCCCAGAAAACAAGTTTTGACATTTTATGCAAGTTGTCTCCAGTGGAGACAATTTGCATGGAATATCAAATCCTGTTTTCTGGGAAAAAAAAAAAAATAAATAAGATCAATTTGTCAACTGCTGAATTTACATTTACCTATAGAGTATAAAGGTTAACCCTTGTCCTGCTGAACCCGGATATACCCTGCCTTTTCAAACAGTGTAGATCCAGATCAGTTGGCTTCTGAAGAAGCCAACTGATCTGAATCTGCACTGTTTGCCATTAGGTATGTGAATATGTATAAACAACCTGGATCAAGTAATCTGATTGGCTGAAAATTGGAAGTGGGTGTGGCATCTTAATTTATTCAGCATGACAAGGGTTAAGGTGTCATAATTACTTCGAATAAGTACAGTTTTTTTTATTGTTCTTTGCTTCTTGTTTTTGCAAGTAGTAAACAAGGGGACTGATTGACTTTTCTTGAAAAGAATCCATTCTTTTATATCCTGATGAAAACCTTTGAAACAGTTGAGGCACCCATTGACAAAAGGTGTCTTCCAGAAGAGTAGAAAATGTAATAATCTGTTTCTGCCCATAAAGCCCTACAATTTGATAAGAGCATTTTCTATACTCCACTTAGACTGGCTCCAGTTTCCAGTGACTAAATATTTTCTCATAATCCTGTTTGATAATCCACTAAAATAAAACCAAAATAATTTCATCACTATAGAGGCTGGTCACTAGTGACCACTAGTGACCAGCCTCTATAGTCATGATATTATTTTAGTTTTATTTTAGTGGATTATCAGATAGGATTATAAGAAAACAATTTATCACTGGAGACTGGAGCCAGTCTATACCCCACTCTATGTATTCTATAATATCAAATGATTCTGTTAGTGGGCAGCAAAGGGTGGGAACAGACTGCGTGAATGTGCAGGCTGATCTGGGCCTTGGTTGTCCACTTATGATCCAAATTCAGGGCTCATTTATTGGATGGAGTATGAAACTAATTTAATGACTTGACACACTTTCTTAAACTACCAAGACTCTGCTGGGTTTCTTTTTCCTGGAATATAGGTCATGTGTCATCTATAGCTTTAGAACTGTTCTTCCATTAAAGCATGGCTTCCTTATCTATTTATTAGCTTAATTTACTTCCATATTTCTTTATTTTTAATAAAACCAACCTTGACTTGTTTTAAGAGGTTTCTTCTTTACAGAAATTGTTGAATATGAAATGGAATTAGTTAGAAGATTTTTTAATCAGATTTTTTATAAAAAGTGTACCATATTTACCCTAGTCAGAAAACTTTAAATAAATATAGACCATATTTACCAAAATCGGATATTTTTGAAAAAAATATACCCTGTCTAACCTAGTCAAAAGATCTTTGATAAAAATGTACCATATTGACCTAAGTTGGAAATTTTTTTTATAAAAATAAGCCTTATTTACCCTAGTTGGAAGATTTTTTTTTTATAAAACTATACCATATTGATCCCATATTGACCCTAGTTGGAAGATTTTTGATAACAATGTACCATATTTACTCTGAAGATTTTTGATAAACATATACAATATTGACCCTAGTCCGAAGATTTTTGATAAAAATAGACCATCATAATTACCCTATTCTGAAGATTTTTAATAAGATATACCATACTGACCCTAGTCTAAAGATTGTCAATAAAAATATACCATATTGACCCTAATTGGAAGATTTTTTATAACAATGAACAATATTTACCCTACTGAAGATTTTTTATAAAAAAGTATACCATATTGACCCTGGTTGGAAGATTTTTGATAGAACTGCACCATATATACCCTAGTTGGAAGATTTTTGATAGAACTGCACCATATATACCCTAGTTGGAAGCATATTTACCTTAGTTGGAAGATTTTTGATAAAATTATAGCGTATTACCGTAGCTGGAAGATTTTTGATAAAAATGTACCATATTTACCCTAGTTGGAAGATTTTTGATAAAAATACCCTATATTTACCCTAGTCTGAAAGATTTTTGATAAAAAAATTACCATATTTACCCTAGTGTGGAGGATTTTTGATAAAAAATATACCATATTTACTATAGTTGGATGATTTTTGATAAAAATACCCTATATATAAACTTCTCTGAAGCATTTTTGATAAAAATACACCATATTTACCCTAGTGTGGAGGATTTTTTATAAAAATATACCATATAACCCAAGATGGAAGATGATGCTAAACATTTACTATATTTACCATAGAAGTTTTTTGATGAAAATATACCAAATTTTACCTAGTTGGAAGATCTTTGATAAAAATGTACCATATTGACCCTAGTCTGACAATACTTGATAAAAATTTACCATATTTACCCGAGTTGGAAGATTTTTGATAAAAAATATAACATATTTACCCTAACTGGAAGATTTTTGATAGAAATATACCATATTGACTCTAGTTGGAAGATTTTTCTTAAAGCTGTACCCATTCTACCCTAGTCTGATAGAAACACCTGAGCAAATGTTGTAGATCCAGATCAAACTGCTCCTAGAAGAAGGAGCAATTTGTTCAGGGTCTGCAATGTTTGCCATTCAGCTAACACCTTATAGACACATTACCAAGTACACTTAGCCAAATTGCTGTGTTGAAATTTTAGAATATGATTGGTAAGAAGTTGTCTGGATATATAGAGTAATGACAATAACTGTTTCAGCTGGTGAATGCAGTGAGTAGGAGTAAGTGCAGGAAATCTACATCAGGTCCTGTTTGACTCGTCTCACCAAATGTTTGGACAGCTTAACTTCTTATGGTACTTATGTAACCGAAATGATTATTTAAGATATTAACATTAAATTCTAATAATTTCTACTTTTAACCCTTAAAGCGCCAATCACAACTGCAGCAGAGGACAATTTTTATTTATTTATTTATTTTTTTTTTTTCAGAGAAAACAAGTCTTGACATTTCATGTGAATCATCTGCCAGGCAGATGATTCACATGAAATGTCAAGACTTGTTTTCTCTGAAAAATAAAAAAAAAAAAAAATTTGAATGTCATCTGGTACAAATTTTGTTTGGCGCTTTTAGGGTTAATAATACTAAAATAAGTAATTCATAACTTAAATAATCATTTGGGTTACAAGTGTATTATTTAAGATATGAATTTTAATTAGTAATTAATTATTAAAAATTCATAGCTTAAATAGTTATTTGGGTTACAGTATTCTAAAATGAAACATCAGATTCTAAAAGGAATGACCCTTAACCCTTGTTATGATGAAAAATTAAGATGCCACACCCACTTCAATTTTCAGCCAATTGATCCAGGTTGTTGATACTTCACATTCTTACTGACAAAAGTGCAGATCCAGATCAGTTGGCTTCTGAAGAAGCCAACTGATCTGGATTTATTCTGTTTGCAAAAGCAGGGTATATCCGGGTTCAGCAGGACTAGGGTTAAGAGCAATGAATACCCACACAAAAATGAAAATAGCTGAAGTGTCAAGTTTTGGCCAATTAGGCTGAACCGATTTTAGACAGACTAAAAACTCCCCTTCCCCCTCACCCCTCAACTGTATATTGGGAGAGCCAAATTTCAATTTTGGGTATGCCAGGCTATGTCATTTAGATACATGTATTCCTAAAGAAACTGGCTAAACTGTTTGCAAACAGTGGAGACCCTGATCAGATGCCCCATTCTATGGCATCCTAGCTGGATCTGCATTGTTTGTCAGTTACCCTTTAGGGGTTTTCTCCAGACTAAAATAAGCTTGGTGACCCTTGTACATTTTTGAAAATCTCAGAATGGGCTCAAAAACACCAGAAAAATGAAAACTACATTCAGCAGATGAAATTTTTTCTTATTTTTTCAAGAAAACAGTTTTGACATTTTATACAAATTGTTTCTAGTGTAGTCAATTAGCATGAAATGTCAAATCCTGTTTTCTGGGAGAAATAAGAAAAATATCATCAGTTTGTAAACTACTGAATTAGACCAAAGGTTAAAGGGCTAAGCAAAATAAAGTGTACCAGACAACATTCTAATTTTTAGCTCACCTGAGCCGATGGCTAAGGATGACCTATTGTGATCACTTGCCGTCCATCATCAATCCTCCATCCATCTGTCTATCATCGTCCATCCACACCTTTTAATGACTTTTCCTCTGAAACCACTGGGCTAATTTTCTTAAACTTCATGAGGAGAATTTCTGTGAAAGGGAAATTGAAAATTTGTTCAAATGGTCACTATCTGTTAAGATGGCCACCATGCCTATATATGGTAAAAACACTTAAAAATCTGCTTCTCCAGAACCAAGAAAACATTAAGGCTGAATCTTGGTACATGTATATGGCATCAGGGACCCAAGGCCTACCAAGTTTGTTTCAAATGATGATCATAGGTTGACCTTCGATCCTTTTTACTGCAAGGTCAAATTTGTACCCATATGCATTTGTATGGTGAAAATGTTGAAAAGTCTTTTTCTCAAAAATGTATTAAAGAATAATGTCTGTAACTTACAATGTATGTTTAAATTATTAAAACTTTTTAGTTACAATCAAATTTTTGTTCCCTGGAAGTTATCTTCCCTTTGCCCCTGGGCTTATACATGTAAAAAAAATTGTGTAATTTTTAAATGTCTTCTGTAAAACCGCTTGAGCAGTTTTCACCAGATTTCACATGGGGCTTTCTATCAACTGACAATTTGTTTGAATGGTTCCACATCAATGAACAAGATGGCTGCCATGCTCATAGCTGGTAAAAAGACTTAAAAAATCTTCTCTAGATCCATGAAAGCTTTAAAGGGAAACACTCACAAAATATAAAGTAGGTCTGATGTTCAAGTTATTTACAAACTGAACAATTTGGTGCAAATTTTATCAAATTCTATTAAGAAATGAGAAAGTTATTGGAGTTTGTAACTTTTGGAAATGTCAACATGGGAGCCTCCATTTTGAATATTTAACAAGGGACTGAAAAACTCTTAAATGACAATAAAACTATACACAGAAAACAATGCAATTTTAGGGAAAATAAGTTGCTATTATAACAAATAAGACATATGCAGAAAGATAGCATTTGATGTTTTTGCATTATGCGAGTTATTCAGTTTATGCATATTTAATTAGGAGCAAATGACATCACAAAGTCACAACAATGGTGGTGCCCATGACAGCCTTGTTTGAAATCTTCAAATACTCATAACTTTCTTAATTTACGACTGATTTTGATAAAATTTACAATTTTCTCGGCTAATGTAGGTCTTTAACTTTTAACAGATTATTAATTTTGTGAGTGTTTTTCTTTAAGGCTGAATCTTGGTATAAAGCATCGGGGACTCAAAGTCTACCAAATTTGTTCAAATGATGGTCATAGGTTGTTTGTTTGTGTTAAGGTTTTAAGGCCTAGTCAACCCAATGGGGTCATGTTGAGTGCAGTCAATTAACCTCACTACACTTTTACTGGACAGGCTTAGTTCTCGAAGCGGTTATCCAGTATTGTGCACATTCTTTTGCCAGAAACTGACAACGCGGTGGGGGTCGAACCAGCAACCTCTTGATCTCCAGTCAGACATGCATCCAACTGAGCCACCGTGGCCAGCAAGGTCAAAATAGCACCCCATGCATTTTTATGGGGAAAATGTTGAAAAGTCGTTAGGCTGACTCTTATGATGTATGATTAAAATAGTAAAACTTGTTAGTTACAAGTTTTGTCTCTGGGTGTTACCTGCCCTTTCCTCTGGGCTATATAAAATTGTGCAATTTTTAAATGGCTTCTTCTCTAAAAGCGCTTGAGCAATTTTAACCAGATTTCATGCGAGGCCTTTTGTCGAAAGGGTATTGATAATATGTTTGAATGGATTTGCAGCCATTGAACAAGATAGCCACCATGCCCATATATGGTAAAAACACTTGAGTATCTTCTTCTCCAGAACCAAAAAAGCTTTGAGGCTGATTCTTGGTATATAGCATTGGGGACTCAAGGTCTACCAATTTTGTTCAAATGCTTGATCCTTGACCTTTTTACAGTGAGGTCAAATTTGCACCCCGATGCATTTGTATGGGAAAAATGTTGAAAAATCATTTTCTCAATGGATAATAAACACCAATGGCTTAAACTTACAACATATGATTAAAATAGTAAAACTTTTAAGGGGCTGTCAAAATTTTGGGGGTTATTTGCCCTTGCCCCTGGACTGTGTACATGTATAAAATTGTGAAATCTTTAAATGTCTTCTTCTCTGAAACCGCTTGAACAGTTTTCATCAGATTTCACATGGATCCTTCTGTAGAAAGGTTGTTGACAAATTGTTCAAATAGTTTGGCACCATTGAACAAGATGGCTGCCATGCTCATATATGGTAAAACACTTAAAACTCTTCTTCTCCAGAACTAAGAAAGCTCTGAGGCTGAATCTTAATTTGATATACAGCATCAGGGACTCAAAGTTTACTGTTCTTTGAAATGATGATACTACTATGACCTTTGACCTTTTTATGGTATGGTCAAATTTGTGTCCTAGATGCTGTGGCAATACTGGAAGAAGTTGCATGGCATTTACTGATATGCAATAGGTATTTATATCAAGTGAGTGAATTGTGACCCATGAGCCTCTTGTTTATATTATTTATCAAAGAAAATAGGCAAATGATTCATATGAAAAGTCAGTCCTTATTTTCTCTGAAAATACAAAAATAAAAATAATTTCAGAATGTTGCCTGCTCTAGTTTAAACAGCAGTTTAAGCGTTAGTCTAGATTATTCATTACAGGGCATTTTCGGAGAAAACTATCAATTGCTGGTATGAAATAAATCCTCATTCATTTTGATCAAATTATTTTTACAATTGCTTGATAAAGATAAAGTGATTCCATGTCTTTAACTTTCTCTGCTATATTACCATATCAGCAGGCTGCAAATGAAGCAGACACAATTTTGATGTATTCTTTTTTTTATCATAATTTATTTAGAAATAGGATTTTAAGATCAACTCTTGCAAGTCATCATTCCAGAAGATGTAGATTGCATAAAATATCAAGCTTTATTTTTCTGAGAAAACAAAAAATATATCTCTCCTTTCTTGTCTGCTTAGTTTGTCATCAGTGTACTAAGGGACAATCTTCAGCATTTTAATCTTATATAAGTATCATCAGACAACATTTTAATTTTTGTTTTAATTTTATTTTTCTTCAAAAATACGGCTTGTCATTTCGTACAAATTATCTCAGGGGAAAAATAAGAAACATGTAATTCATTTCTTATCTGTTGAATGGTGTCTACAGCAGGTTAAACGGGATATATATGTCATATAAAAGAAGGTACCTTACTGTTATAAAATAAAAAAAGACCAAGATCAGTCTGCGCACATTGCGATCCAATCAGATTGCACATTGTCAACTCACTGTAGAATGCATTGATAATCAGTGAATGCCATGATCAGACTACGCCCATTTGTAGACTGATGATATAGCACTTATAATGTAATAAACATAGGCTTTTTCAAAGGGAGTATTTAGAAGATAATTTTTGTTATTTTTGCAGGAAAACATTTCTTGTTGGTACTCATTGGAATTGCCTCAGTGAGGCAATTCCAATGAGTACCAACAAGATATGTTAATTTTCATGCAAAATTAACAAAAATTTCTTTAAAAAAATAACAAAATTTGCTAAATGTCCATATCATTACCTATCAGTAGTGTACCTTTTCTTGTGTTGCACTCCACATGCACATTTCGTTAAGCTGACTTCAAATTTAAGATTAATTGAAAACCTATTTTGATCTGTGTGGATGGTCCTTAGTGTTATTTTTTCGAATTGAATTGAATGGAACACAGTAAAACCAACCTGTATCCATATACGCACAGTGATGGCATAGACCACCCTATGCTGCCTGCCTGGGACCCTCGCTGCTTGATTTTTAGACTTTGCAAAATTTGGTTATTTTTTGCATGAACAGCAAAGATATATTGACCAGACAATGTGATGAGGCCTACTATTCTGGGCAGTCTCAGCGTGCATAAGGCTTTTTGTAGTTTTCCCTCGCCCTGATTCAATTAGAACTGAAATTGTTGCATACATCAGTGCGCGTAATCTGTGGATAAAAATGCTTATATGAAGCCTTCTTCAGGAATAAAAACTATGTTAATCTACAACATAGCTCTAGAACATAGAAGCAGCAAAGGAAAGAGTTTTCCAGTGAGTACCAGGGCTCGAGAAAATGCTGGTACTTCGGTCCGAGACTAGTTTTTCAAGTGCAGGACCGATTTTCACTTCAGAAGAACATAAAACAATTCGTCCATAATAAATCATGTTTTCTAATATTTGAATTTTAAATTTACACCTTATCTGGAGCTATAAAAACAAACAAACCTTCAACACATAACACTCAAGTTAACCCTGTATTGGAAAAAGCCTTGAGCGGCCTGCGCATATTCGCAGCGCCACTTGAGCCATGTGTCAAAAATAAGTAACTGCCTATTAGATTGACGTGTGAAAAGTCAATACCGGCTGTTACCATATTTCCCCTAAGCATTTGTTCACCTTGCCTTGACATACTGGTCCTAAAATTTGGACAAGTCTGTTTTACTACATCTTTTATAGTGATGCGGGAGTGGTAGACGGTATAGATGCCGATCAGAAGCCACCCATTTTGAGGCATCTGATCTGGCTCTCCAATGTTTGCTCAGGCCTGTCTGTCCCAACACTTGGGGTTATTACAGTAAGTATAAAAAGGAAAACGCTTCATACCGGCTTGATCGTGCATTATAACAATAAAAAAATTGTTGATTTGTTTATTTAATTTTAAAAGAATCTTAATGTTCTTCATTGTAATTTTAAGGTGCTCAGCCTGCTGAAGTCAAATGTGCTGGCTGCTGAAGTCATATGTGCTGGGTCTGAATGTTGCATTAGGGTGAACCCCCCCCCCTTCCCCCCCCCCCCCACACACACACCCATCCCCCACCCCCGCCATTCAATTTAAGAATGGTGCAAAGGGCATCTAGTGTAAACCATCCATCAGTTTGTTTACATCCACATCCAAGATGGCATTAGCAATTTGCGTTTGAATCTGTCTATCCGAATACTTTTCTAATCTGGAAATATGCCTAAACATTTGGACAACATAACTTCTCAACACTTGCCCTGCTGAATACACCTTGCCACACCCTCTTCCAATTTTCAGCCAATCAGATTAATTGATCCAGGTTAATTGTTGCTACTAATTCACATTTTGAATGACAAACAGTGCAGATCCAGATCAGTTGGCTTCTTTGAAGCCAACTGATCTGGATCTACAATGTTTGCAAATGCCAGGTATATATCCAGATTCAGCAGGGTAAGGATTAACATAGAGGCAACTAAAGCCTCCATTAGACTGGTCAGGACCTTTACTGACTGCATATTATGCCATAAGACCCCTTTTCCTATTTGCATTTATGCTAATGCTCTTTTCTAGACAGGCGTTAAAGCACAGTCTGTAGTGCATCTGACTTCAAATCCAGGGGTCACAAGTTCAAATCCCAGCTCAGCCACATATCTTCCATGGAGATTGATCATGAAATCATTTCCATGGTCTTTCTTCCCTTTCTGCTGATTCAAGATGAGTATTTGTCAGCTGCTGGCAAAAGCATTTTGCACAAAATACCGGTAAATGGCTTAGAGGACTTAGCCTGCCCAGAAATAAAGCGAATTGCTTACCTGACCACGTCAACATAACTTTGACAGTGTTCTTTGGGCCATAAAACTCCAAATCAATTAAAAAATTGTTCTTTTCTTGTTTGGCATAGGGGAGGTTTTGACTTGACAGGCTTGTGAGGTTGCGTGCTGATTGTGATAGATTTTACTTTCCTTATCCTCAAAGATAATTTTTTATCATTTTTTTCCAATCATTTTTATGACAGAGCTTGTATCTGTTAGAACAGAATATATGAATAATTGAAATGATTTTGTTTGGAAAACAAAACACTTGGTGAGAATGGCTATGGTCTCAGCCAGTCTGCACAACCCCGCAGTCCAGACATCATCTCCAGTGTGTGTTGGAAGTAGAGGCCATGGATACTTCAAGGCATGATTCTGTGTTGGACAGATATCTTGCCTATTGCAAGTCCTGTAATACCAGATTTACCCTAAATATTAGGACACAATAACTGCTTACCATATTTGTCCTAAAACTTGAAAGAACCCATTCTACTAACTGTTGATGTGTCTAGAAATTGCTGGATGAATGGCAAATAGTGTAGACCCTGAACAGATGCCAAGTTCTGCTCGGTCTGATCTGGATCTACACTGTTTGCTCAGGCCTGTCTATCCTGATACTTACATTTTATTACAGTACACCAGTTAGTTTCAACCCAGGGTTTTGGTAACCATTTTGATCTGTCTGGATAAGACTGGCTTCAGTCTCCAGTGACTAAATACTTTTTCTTATAATCTGTTTAATAATCCACTAAAATAAAACCAAAATGATATCATGACTATAAAGGCTGGTCACTAGAGTCTCTAGTGACCAGCCTTTATAGTCATGATATTTTTTTTTGGTTTTATTTTAGTGGATTATCAAACAGGATTATGAGAAAAAATATTTAGTCACTGGAGACTGGAGCCAGCCTATGTCTAGATCAATAGCATTAGAAAGCTCCAGATAAAGTGTTGTTTAGAACTGATATTTTCTTATTTCACCGCAAAAACATATGTTATGGTACCCACAATATATGTTTGCATGAAGCCAAGGTGCTTCTAATGTCTACCAGCCAAATATATCTTTATAACACCAAAGCAAAAACTATGGGAATTTTTCTACATAATCTATATGTTTTTATTTTGTATCCAAACCAAAATATATAGATTCTATAGAAATGACCATAAATGGGAACTTTTCTATAAGATCTGGACATTTTTGTTTGGTCCACCTTAAAATCATCTTATATCCAACACTGTCTTATAATGAACTGTAAAGAGGTTGAAATTACTGAGACAATATTATCTCCCATAACACTTTTGTCTAGAAGTACTTTATGGGGAACTGCTGTTGAATTTCATTTGGAAATAGGATTTTCAGAGAGCAAAAAGTAATCTTTTATCAAAAGTAGCTCAAGTATCAACCTTTAACCCTTAAAGTGCCAATCACACTGCAACAGACTGCAATTTTTATTTTTTTTTTATTTTTTCAGAAAGGTCTGGTTCCCAGTATAGATTATATTTTACCTGTACAGGTAAAGGTCTGAAAAAGTTTTATCCAATCAGTGGGCTAGAATTACCATACATGGTAATTCCACTGGCTGACTGGAGATGTTACCTCCTTGAGATCAAGAGACAGAATGACACGGTCATCATCATTTAGATTTTTAACGTAGCCAGGCAACGAAGTCACATAGAGGCTACGTCAGAAAAATCTGGATTAGTTTTACTGGACTCCTGTGTTGGCTTGAAACAGGCCTAGTTATAATTTATAACTGGAAATTAATCCCCCTAATCCTCCTCCAGACCTGTTTTTAAAAAATAACTAAAAAATATTTCAAAATGTTGTCTGCTGCAGTTGTGATTGGCACTTTAAGGGTTAATACACACTTTATCAAGCTTTGGTCAGATTTAAAAAGAAAAATGTGTAATTTAAAATAGTGCAATGTCTGAGACCATTGATTTCTGCATGAACAGTTAACCCTTAAAGAGCCATTAAAAATCGTAGCAGAGGACATTCATTTTTTTTTTTTATTTCTAGTTAAAAAATAATAGCAGATGATTCTCATGAAATGTTAAGTCTTATTTTCTCTGAAGAATAAAAGATAATATGTTATCTGCTACAGTTATGAATTTTAATGGTTAAATAGGTAGTTGTTACTTTACTTCTGTAGTCTGTTCAAGGCTCTTAACTCTTATAGCGCTAAGCACAACTGCAACAGACAACATTTTTATTTATTTATTTATTTTTTTCTTTTTTCAGAGAAAATAAGACTTGGCATTTCATGTGAATTGTCTGCTAGGCAGACAATTCAAATGATATTCCAAGTCTTGTTAACTCTGAAAAATAATGAAAAAAAATTAGAATGTCGTGGGTTGCAATCTTGCTTAGGGCCTTAAGGGTTAATTTATCTGATTTCTCTTTAATGGAGTAGATTTCTCAATAAATTTCAGGATGTTTGGGGAAATGGTAGTTTTTTTATGAATCTCTGACATTAAACAAGTTGTTCATCAGCTCCCCGCTTGATTGCTTAATGCTAAGCATGCTGGGTAAAACTTTCAGCAGACGACATTTTGAAATATTTTTCTTCTTTTTTGCAGAAAATAGGCTTTGGCATTTCCTGCAAATTGCCTCCTAAGGAGACAATTTGCATGAAATGCCAAAGCCTAATTTTTAGAGAAATCAAAAAAACTATTTCAAAATGTCGTCTGCTGAAATTTTTACCCAGCATGCAGAGCATTAATGCTATAAATAAGTTTGGTTGTTGGTTTAACCTTATCACTCTCTGGGTTAATTCAGCAGATGACTGGTGATATTTTTCTTATTTTTCCCAGAAATAGGATTTGACATTTTTCCCAGAAATAGGTTAATTTGTATAAAATTTCAAATCCTATTTTCTGGGAAATATAAGAAAAATATTTCAAAATGTCATTACTCAGAGTTCTGAGCCTTAAAGAGCATAGAGTTCCAGCAAACAGAATACCGTAATATACGTAAGTATTGGGACGGGAAAAAATAATTAAATTTCTGGCTGTCCCAATACTTAGAAACACGAAAATTAATTATTTTTTTAGGTGTCCCAATACTTACATCTCGTAGTTGAAAATGGCACTGATTAATGATGAAAAATGTGTCATATTTGTGTTCATTGTTTTGTGTATTTTCAGACCACTGTCTCGTTAACCTAATCTATTGTTAATATTGAATAAACAGATTGGCACTTATTGTTTTGATTTATAATCCCCTCGTTTATCTATCATGTGTTGAAAGCGTCCAAGTGAAAAAAAAATCATATGCTGCTTCCCCGCTTAAAAGTTAATTGCGCATAACCGATACCGCGAATGCGGGGAACAATCTACCTGTTCTAAAAATACTGCATTACATCGGGTGATGACGTTATTATTGGGGTTCGACTCAACGATGTTTTGGGGTTCATCTCAACAGTGTTTTAGGGTTCCCCCAACGCTGTTTTGCATTAAAACCTTATCGGTAAACAATTCTGTCGAATTTCTTTTTATTATTATTATTTATTCATAGTTTGTTTTTTTCTTTTTTTTTTGTGTTTGTTTGTTGTTTTTTTTGTAGAACTTTATTGATGCACTCGAGTTGCAAATTAAAACGTGACGTGTCACGTGACACCCACAAAATGGCGACGCATCCAGACTGATGCAAACGCATGTGCGTTTTCGTTTTTGCAGATTTCTTGAATAAATTTCATATTAATAGTCTCAAAGAAAGGTTGTATTTATTTTCTACTTTCTAACCAGCCTGCCGTAGGAACCCCCTGTTGTATGCTTAGACGTAAAATATTGCGTGACATTACTTCTGAACAAAACAACACAAACCGAGAAAACAGTTTTACCCTGTTAACAAGATCATTTTTTCACCCAAATGCACTGTCCCAATTCATATGGTACAAAAAATTACTGAAAATTTTAGCGATTTTTGATATGTCCCAATTCTTAGGGTGACGAAAAATAATTATTTTTACGAATTGTAAGGGTGTCCCAATACTTTAGGTGTCCCAATACTTAGGTATATTACGGTATCTACACGAACTCAAACTGGAGAAAAAGGTGATTATTATGATAATCCTGGGCATTTGGAAACACAGGCCTAAGCAAACAGTAAATTCCGAGATCCAAAGCCGTGGAATGCAGCATCTGATCAGGGTTTGCACTTAAATTGCCACAAATCCTGTGTATGTGTGTGTGTGTGGAGGGGGGGGGGGGTTGGGGTGGAGGGAGTGGGGTTTAGACACATCAGTGGGTAATAAAATGGACTTGGTTCAATTTTAGGACAAGTTTGCTAAAGAGTTAAGATGTCTAAATACTTGAGGCAAATATTTGGAGACCTTAACTGCTTTCCTAGACTGGCTCCAGTCTCCAGTGACTAAATATTTATTTGTAATCCTACTTGATAGTCCACTGAAATAAAACCAAAGTAATATGACTATAAAGGCTGGTCACTAGACCAGCTGTTATAATCATGATATTTCTTTGGTTTTATTTCACTAGATTATCAAATAGGATTATAAAAAAAAAGTCACTAGAGACTGGAGCCAGTCTACTCCTGTCTCAGCTTCAAACATTGGAAACCAATGCATTTTACTCCCTGCTGCTGTGTCTAAAATCTGATCAGAAACAGAGTAGATCAAAGGCATAGCTACAGATAAGAGGGGGTATCCACATAATATTTTTATTATTTCTGCATGAAAACATATGTTGTTGGTACTCATTAGAAGCACCTCCCCGAGGTGCTTCTAATGAGTACCCACAACATATGTTTTTGTGGAGAAATAAGAAAGATATCAGCATTTTTCGGATGAAAAAAGTGCCTTATCTGTTGCTATGCCAATGGGAACAAAAACAGTAGATAAAATGGGAGTAGAAAAAATGGGACAATTGATTGGGCCTATCTGTCTCAGTATTGTTATCTCAAATTCCAAGGGACCAGAATTTCTTTGGGGTAATAGTAGTTTGAGATAAAAGGTGTGGAAGTGTAAGGGATATATAGCAAACCAAGCCAGTATTAATTGCCCTTTATTAAGTTTGACTTAAGCAGTAGTTTGAGCTATCAATGTTGAGATAATGAGAGTTAACTCTATGTATGTTTGTTCAAGATTCAAGTCTGATCTGGGCCTTTGTTGCTCATTTAATTTTTCATGGACATTGATCATGAAATATTTTCTATGGTCATTCTCTCCCTTCCGCTGATTCAAGAAGGGCAGTTGTCAGTTTCTGGCGAAAGAATGTGCACAGTACTGGTTAACCGCTTAGAGGACTAAGCTTGCCCAGTAAACGTGTGGTTAGGTAAACTGACTGCGCTCGACATGACCCCATTGGGTTGACTGGGCCGTAAAACCTCAACACAAGCTCATTTAATTAACCCTTGTCATGCTGAATAAATTAAGATGCTACACCCACTTCTAATTTCCAGCCAATCAGATTACTTGATCTGCGTTTTTGATAGAAATTCACATATTTAATGACAAACAGTGCAGATCCAGATCAGTTGGCTTCTTCAGAAGCCAACTGATCTGGATCTGCACTGTTTGCTAAGACAGGGCATGTCGTGTTTAGCAAGAGAAGGGTAAAGCAGTAAGAATTCTTTTCTCATGACAATACTGAAATGATATTTTGTTCTGATTCCTCCATAAATTCTAAAGTTGTGGAATTGTGTTGGCATGGCAATTTCAGGGCAATTCCAAAACATGTTTTCATGGAGAAATGAGTAAACAAATATGTCAGTGAATCTATTAGAGTGAAAATGTGACTTTGGGCATATGTGGACAGTGAAGGCTCAGATCAGACTGTGCCTCTGCACTGATCGGGACCTTCACTGTCCGCTTACGGAAAGATGGGATATTGTAGAATGTATCAACAGATAGCAAAGAAGGATATGCCGACAGCAAAAGCCCTCTGCACAGTCTGATCGGGGTCTTTGCTATTATCTCACAGAAACATTGAATACTGTAGAATGTATAAACTGATATTGCTTAAGATATGACATTTTTTTTCTAACCAAAATGTATAAATATTTTTCTTGTTTCTCCACAAAAACATACATTTTGGGTTCTCATAAGAAGTGCCTCAGGGAGGTGCTTCTTATGAGTACTACAACATAATTATGTTCTTGTGGAGAAAAAAAACAACATCAGGATACTTGTTTATCTGGCTATGATCAACAGATGTCAAATCCCCTTCTGGGATTTGCAGCTATGCAGAATGATCTGAATCTGCTAATGTTGCATTTACTGAAAAACACCTTTTTTTTGCCTGATGTGGCACAGATAATATATCTGGAGATTTGCCTCCTTTCCCTAGAACTTACATACCTTATCATAGGTCTAAATTAGAGAGGATACCAGGTTAATAGTTTTCTTATTTCTCCCGGAAAACATATGTTGTGGCACTCATTAGAAGCGCCTCGGTGAGGCGCTTTTAATGAGTACCCACAACATATGTTTACAGGGAGAAATAAGAAAACTATCAATACTTTATGGTTAACCCTTCTCTTGCTGAACACGACATGCCCTGTCTTAGCAAACAGTGTAGATCCAGATCAGTTGGCTTCTGAAGAAGCCAACTGAGCTGGATCTGCACTGTTTGTCACTTAATATGTGAATTTCTATCAAAACCCTGGATCAATAATCTGATTTGCTGGAAATTAGAAGTGGACGTGGAATCTTAATTTATTCAGCATGACAAGAGTTAAAAGAAAGTGCCTTTATGGACCTATATGCCATATTTATCTAAATATTGGCACACTAAGTTCAAATCCCAGCACAGCCACATGACTTTTTTGGAGATTGATCTTTTAATAATTGTAATAATTTCTACAATCATTCTCCCCCTTCTGCTAGTTCCAGAGAAGGGTTATTGTCAGTTACTGGCTAAAGTATGTGCACAAAGTACTGGTTAATGGAATTAATACTGACAATTGTATCAGAATTTTGTCTTAAACTTTGGTGTATGAAATTTTAGGACATATACCATATTATTATAACATTAACCCTTGTCATGCTAAATAAATTAAGATGCCACATCCACTTCTAATTTTCAGCCAATCAGATTGCTTGATCTGAATTGTTACTATAAATTCACATACTTGATGGCAAACAGTGCAGATCCAGACACTGTTTGCAAATGCAGGGTATATCCGAGTTCAGCAGGACAAGGGTTAACAATGTGTACCATAAATTTTAACTATGCCAGTCTTTCCTTAAACTTAATTTCTAGAATTTCAAACACTGAGAAAACAACTACATGGATATGCTTATCCTTTCAATATTGAGATGGTTATCGAATATTTAGTGGTTCTTCTCAGACAATTTGAGTGTTATTTTAAACTTGTATTGACTATTTTCTGTCTTCTTATTAAAGTTAATTTTAAATTTGTCTCCAAAGGTTTGTATAGACTCCTATGAAGATGGCATATCTTCAATAATAATTTAATTTTTTTATTGTTGATGTGTTTGTTTTTGATCTCTCACCATGATGGTGGCTACAAATAAGGGACTTCTTTTTTAAAATCTTTTTTTTTTCTTTAAAATCACTTAAGTTTTTTTATTTCTCTGCAAATCATAGCTAAAGCATATGAAAACAAGTTTGGGGAATATGCCGGCGCAGAAGACATTATTTCTCTTGTGCATTAATTCTGATAAACCTTGCTTGATTGTTGAATTTTATCTGCCTTTTTAAAAATGGTGGATAATTAGTTCTCTTAACCCGTTGTTGTCTGGAGACCCTTAAAGGGAAATGGGTTAACAGTACAGACCACATTCAGTCTTCAGTCGGGTAAAGGGAAAAACAATGTTGCATCTGATGCAATACCTTGACAAATGGGACATTTAAATGCAGATTTGATAAAAAATTGGATGAAAAAAAAAAAAAAAAAAAGTTATCAAGGTTTGAAGATATCAAAATGGGTTTTTTGGTTGCCACAATTTCAATTGTAATGGTTCTGTATGATGTCATAAAGCCTTAACCCTTGTCCTGCTGAATAAATTAAGATGCCACACCTTTTCAAAATTTTCAGCCAATCAGATTACTTGATCCAGATTGTTGATATAAGTTTACACACTGAATGGAAAAAAGTGCAGATCCAGATCAGTTAGCTTCTTAGAAGCCAACTGATCTGGATCTACACTGTTTGCAAAGGCAGGGTATAATTGGGTTCAGCAGGACAAGGGTTAATTAAATATGCAAACCTTTAATAAGATTTGCAACAATATTCATCCTCTGTATTTGTATATATAGCTTCTTTAGGTAGCTATGAATTATGCCTAAAAACCACATTAATATTTGTTAGAAAGAAGATTTTATTTAATATTTTGAATTTTCAGAACCTCATGAGATATTCAAAATGGCAGCACCATTGATGATGGTTTTGAAGTCTTTAAATATCTTTAACTTCCTTAGTTTTTATCTGATTTTGATCAAATTTACATCAAAATCCATGATTTGTCAAGATCTTTCATCTCAGATACATTCTTACCAACCTTGCATTTGGGCTTGCATTTCACTTTAAAATAAGACAAATATCTCTTATTTGTCTGGCTCATTTAACCCTTGTCATTCTGAATAAATTAAGATGCCACGCCCACTTCAAATTTTCAGCCAATCCGATTACTTGATCCTGATTGTTGCTATAAATTCACATACTTAATGGCAAACAGTGCAGATCCAGATCAGTTGGCTTCTGAAGAAGCCAACTGATCTGGATCTACACTGTTTCAAAGGCAGGGTCTATCCAGGTTCAGCAGGACAAGGGTTAAGAAGTTTTTCTTGTTTTGTTTCTGCTTGTCTCTGCCATTACAGCCTGATTGCAAATTAAATGGATGTTCAGTGCAATAAAGATTAGGAAACTGAAGTAGAAATCTGGTCTTTATGCAAACATTATTGTGAATCTCTCATGATAATTTTCCTGCTTTCTTCATTATATGGCTCTGTCAAAAGCTATAAAGACTTTTAGCCTTTGCGCTGCTGCAGAGAATATCAGGCAGACGGGATTTTAACCTTTAAAGTGCCCTTTAACCCTTGTCCTGCTGAATAAATTAAGATGCCACGCCCTTTTCAAATTTTCTGCCAATCAGATTACTTAATCCAGATTGTTGCTATAAATTTGCATACTTGATGGCAAACAGTGCAGATCCAGATCAGTTGGCTTCTTCAGAAGCCAACTGATCTGGATCTACACTGTTTGCAAAACAGGGTATATCCGGGCTCAGCAGGACAAGGGTTAAAAGTGGAGCAGGTGACATCCTAAAATGTTTTGTTTTGTCTTTTATGAGGAAATAAGGCTTGACATTTCTTGTGAATCAGGTAATTGGCAGATGAAATGTCATTTTTTTTTTTTTTTTTTTTTTTTCAGAAAAAAGAAAAAAAAATGAATGCTGTCTGCTGCTGGTGGGACTTGCTCTTTAATGCACTGCATGCTGGGTAAAAATTCCAGCAGACAACATTTTGAAATATTTTTCTTATTTTTCCTAGAAAACAGTTTTTGGAGACAATTTGCATGAAATGACAAATCCTTTTTTCTGGCGAAAGCATGCACACAATATTGGTTAATTGCTTAGAGGACTAAGCATGCCCAGTAAAAGTGTGGTTAGGTAAACTGAGTACACTCAACATGACCCCATAGGGTTGACTGGGCCATAAAACCTCAACACAAACAAACAAATCCTGTTTTCTGGGAAAAATAAGAAAAGACATCATCCGTTTGTGATCTGCTTAATTAGCCCAGAGCATGGTGAAGGTTAATAGAGTGCATTAAAACTTTTCAAATTCTGTCTCACACAGGTCAGACAAATGACAAAAATGTCCTTAATAATAATAGTAGTAATAATAATAATAATAATAATAATAATGACTTTATTTAATGAGGATGCCAAGTTGGACATAGTCCAATCTTCCCTAGGGTCCTCCTTCAAAATTTACATACAATCATTTACAATGCTTCCATGACACGCATCTAAGGCAAAACATAGCATATAACCATAATTATGTAGTCAGACAATATACAAAAAAAAAACATAAGCAGAAAGCTTTTTCAGGATAGATTTGCTAGCCATTCTAAGTAAACCTTTGTTTGAACTGTAAAAGTGAGCTAGCCAATTTGAAAATCTTCAAAATTTTGCTTCACCAGACAAAAAATTGTCTGACATGGACATGTCCAGCATAGTTTACCTAGACTGCTTTAAACCACTATCTCGGCCAATTCAGCAGATGACAAATGTATGATAATTTTTTTATTTTTCCCAGAAAACAGGATTTGACATTTCATACAAATTGTTTCCAGTGGAGACAGTTTGTCTGAAATGTCAAAATCTGTTTTCTGGGAAAAACAAGATAAATATTTCTGTATGTTGTCTGCTGAAACTTTACCCAGAGAGCTAAACTTTAAGAGTTGACCATTAGTAAGTCTCACTGACAAACAATTGATATTTTTTATTTTTACCAGAAAACATAGCTTAATGTTTTATCAAATTGTGTTCGATCCCCGGCTGAGTCATACCAAAGACTTTAAAAATGGTACTAGCTGCTTTTTCGCTTGGCAAGCAGCATTATGAAAGTAGAGCTAGGAATGAGAACTGGTCAGCTCAGTGTCACTATAATGTGACTGGTTGGAATATCATGTCAAGTGTCTGGGGTGAGATATTTCAGTGAGGCGGCACCCTAAAAGTGAGCATTGAGCTCCCTGCTACATCCAGACACCGTCGCAGTATGACTGAAAGATTATTGAAAGCCACATAAAGCCCAAATAAAATTGCTTTAGTGGGTAAAAAAAATATGATAAAAAAACAAACAAAAAAAAAATGTAAAAAATTGTAAACAATCCACCTAAAAATAACGAATAAATTGTCAAAGTACCCAGTGTGTAGTCTTCAGAGTGTGACCTTTAAGTTTCTGAGAGTGTTTGTTGTCCTCCTACTGTTGTTGCTAGGAGATAACATTTTAACCCTTATCGTGCTAAATAAATTAAGAGGCGACGCCCACTTCTAATTTCCAGCCAATCAGATTACTAGGTCTGGGTTTTTTGATAGAAATTCACAAATTTAATGACAGACAGTGTAGATCCAGATCAGTTGGCTTCTGTTTGCAAAGACAGGGCATGGCGTGTTTAGGAAGAGAAGGGTTAAATTTTAACATTCTCAAGGCAAAATGAATGCATGACTTTCAGGCATGACAAAGTGATTTTTTTTATCCAGACACCAGAGCTTAACATTTCATTTAGTAATTAAAATATCTGAAAAAATATCCGGCACCAGCTGCACCTACTAGTCAGGATAAGGGTTTATACAAAATACATTTTAAATTTTCTGCTAAATATTTTAACCCTTGTCCTGCTGAATAAATTAAGATGCCTCACCCACTTCTAATTTTAGGCCAATCAGATTACTTGATCCAGGTTTTTGATAGAAATTCACATACTTCATGGCAAACAGTACAGATCTAGATCAGTTGGCGTCTTCAGAAAACAACTGATCTGGATCTACACTGTTTGTAAAGGAAGGGTATATCTGGGTTCAGCAGAACCAGGGTTAATATTTGTTTAAAGCCCAAATGTACTTTAAAAGCTTTGAATATACTTTCACCTTATAAAGATATTTATTTGACGCTTTTGGCATCAGTCTAGACTCAGTTCTAAAAGAAGTATCTTGCCATTTTAAAGTTAAAATGCCTTGATTTTTGTAAAGTTAACAGATCTAGAAAGAAGGATATGTTAAATGTCAAGTTTAAAAAGTCAACGATGTAAGGCAAAAAAAATCTGAAATCTTTGACATGTTCTAATTTGCATTTTAGGCAGCCTTATAACTAGGTGCATAACTCTGGATAAGACACATTGAAATGAGTTGATATTTTTTGTATTACTCATCAAAAAAATAGTTGTACATAGTGCCCAAAGAGGCACTTTAAATGAGTACCCACAACATGTTTTGTGGAAAAATAAGAAAAATATTGACTTATACTCCTCTTATATAGAGTTACATGTATGAAGACTAAGCCTAATGAAATAACTCAGTGAGGCTTAAGGATGTGTCTCCAATAACATTTAACCCTTAAAGTGCCAATCACAGCTGCAGCAGATGACATTTTTTTTTTTTTCAGAGAAAACAAGTCTTGACATTTCATGTGAATCATCTGCTTGGCAGATGATTCACATGAAATGTCAAGACTTGTTTTCTCTGAAAAATTAAAAAAAAAAAAAAAAAAAAAAAAAAATTGAATGTCATCTACTACAAATTTTGCTTGGCGCTTTAAGGTTTAAGTTTCCATAGATATACAGGCAATTGTTCTGTATCTTGAGAGAATATTGAAAAAAAAAAAAAAAATTGACAATTTGCAACAATTTTTCAGACAAATCAGCTGATGAAATAGATTGCTAAACTTACATAAGTTAACATTTCAACCCTGAAATTTGTAGCAACAGGCTCTAAATTGGGTTT
The DNA here is from genome assembly GCA_964016985.1 of Anodontia alba. NCBI lineage: Eukaryota > Metazoa > Mollusca > Bivalvia > Lucinida > Lucinidae > Anodontia > Anodontia alba. The sequence continues at coordinate 38,598,672 of OZ024827.1, forward strand.
TGCGACGAGAAAACCACCTCTTTCTGATTTGTGAACATCAGATTGCCAGGCCAGCCTGCATGGACATGCAGGCTGGCCTGGCAATTTGCTGTTCACAGATTCATTCTAAAATTTGACTATTGTCTCTTAGATGGTCAAAAAACCCTGCCAAACTCTGAATCAGTCCTATTTTCATATATGGAAAAGGTTTTGGTTTCCCCACAGTTGGTTTCAATTGATCTTATTTTCCTTTGTTATTCAGGGATTGATTATTCCATCTGTATAAGAAGCAATCTTAATTGAGGGGCTGTGTAATCCTGTAAGAGCATTTGAAAGTTCATCCATGATTATGTTGTAATTTTATTAATGCCTATTGAACATAATAAGATGAAAGTACAAAAAGTGCATGACATGGAGGTGTTGAAAAATAGCCAAACATCTCTTAATCTCCATAGTTCCAGATACGTACCCTTTTCAACCCAGAAGTATTTTTTCTGATTTGTCCATGAAAACATACGTTGTGGATACCCATTTGAAATGAGTACCCACAAACTCATTTGAAATGAGTACCCACATACTCATTTGAATAAGTACCCACATACTCATTTCAAATGAGTACCCACATACTCATTTGAAATTAGTACCCACATACTCATTTGAAATTAGTACCCACATACTCATTTGAAATTAGTACCCACATACTCATTTGAAATAAGTCCCCACATACTCATTTGAAATAAGTCCCCACATACCCATTTGAAATAAGTACCCACATACTCATTTGAAATAAATACCCACATACTCATTTTTGAAATGAGTACCCACATACTCATTTGAAATGAGTACCCAAATACTCATTTGAAATAAGTACCCACATACTCATTTGAAATGAGTACCCACGTACTCATTTGAAATAAGTACCCACATACTCATTTGAAACAAATACCCACATACTCATTTTTGAAATGAGTACCCACAAACTCATTTGAAATGAGTACCCATATACTCATTTGAAATAAGTACCCACATACTCATTTGAAATGAGTACCCACATACTCATTTGAAAAGTGTACCCACAAGATATATTTTCTTTGAGATATCAGATAAATATTTATCTGGATGCCTCTTATCTGGAGCTCTGGTGAACAGAATCTAAATGACCCTTAAGGATACATACAGTATTGCTTAACCCTTGTCCTGCTGAACCCAGATATACCCTGCCTTTGCAAACAGTGTAGATCCAGATCAATTGGTTTCTGAAGAAGCCACTTGATCTGGATCTGCACTGTTTGCCATTAAGTATGTGAATTTATAGCAACAATCTGGATCAAGTTATCTCACTGGCTAAAAATTAGAAGTGGGTGTGGCATCTTAATTTATTCAGCAGGACCAGGGTGAACTCTAGTCTCTACCTCACCTTTTGCAAACAGTATATGACAAGTATAAACTTTCACAAAAAGCTTGGTCTACACTTCACACACAATTGAATTTAATATTATTGGGTTCTTTACATGCACGGCTACTTCCAAAATGCTATAGGTGAATTGGAGAGGTCTAAATGATACCATATTCTACCTAATTACAAGTGCACAGTTAAGCAATTTCATAGTCATCAGATTACAACCAGTGTAGTTTTTGTCTACTTCTTTATAAAAGCATATGTTGTGGGTATGTAATAGGTGAAAAAATCTCTGATCACCAATGCTGCATCCTGGGATCAAAACTGGGCTATCTGCATGACAGGCCAACAGTACAAGCATATTATATACCTACATGTATCACTACTACATATTCCCCTCCACTTTTAGATTCTAGCGCGAATCTGTAAATTGAGCAACCACTCAATACCAGCCACCAAGCCTATTACCAAGCCCATCAAATGGGGTTATTTACATTGGGCACCAGATGTAACAGGTGAAAAAATTCTTATCACCAATGCGGCGGCCAGGAATTGAACCCAGGCCGCCTGCATGACAGGCCAACACTCTACCACCCCACTATAAAAGCCGGCTTGTACCGCAAGGTAGTACAAGTGTATTATATATCTACATGTATTACTACTACAGGTACACATTTGAATTGCATTGACTAGTTGATACAATTCAAATGAGTATCCACAATCGGTACTTTTTTAAAGAAAATCAGAAAAAATCGCATAAACATCATCAAATAAGTCCTTTGCTAATCTCTTTTTAAAGTGTATTCTTAGTAGGTAGATACATAGTTTACCATGTTTTTTTTTTGTTTTGTTTTTTCAGTTTTAGAGTGTGAACGGTGGCCTTGGTGAGGCCTGTGGCCATGCCTGGATCGGTGGTTATGGCTACACCCAGAGTGGTGGCTATGGCCACACCTGGGTCACGAGCCATGGCTGCTGAAAGAACCAGAGCTTGATCTCGAAAAACTCTGAGAGCAAGATCTAGAACAATGGTTCTTGGTAGTACTAACTGAATGGTAATGACCTCGGCTAAGGGAACTAATAGCCAAGCGGCTTTTACCATGGCTTTGAGAGTGATAGGCTCTTGGACGCTGGTAAGTACTTCCAGATGGGGAACGATGGGACCGCCTCGAACAGGACCCATGGACCCTATCATCGTGTCGAACGGCCTGACATCTCATTGGTGATTGAGAAGGTCTAGGTGTCTGGTTACCCGAATCATCTTCAGATTCCCTCTGACAAGTAGACTGGGAAGAGTTTCCAGTACCGTTTCCGGCTATGGAACACTCAAGAAGAGGAGCCCCAAGGTTTGAACCAGTGGTCAAAGCCAGGATGGAGGGAACTTCCACATCACTAACCGTTTGGTCGGTGACAACAGGAGCCTTGTTACCATCCTAGAAGCACCCTCCGTCTGCACCTTTTCCTCAGTTTTGTCTAAGTTAGTCTGCCTGGACAACTTAGAAATGGCCTTAATAGATTTAGACCATGTCAAAGTTGACAAGTCGGAGCAAGCATCGCAGGGATTATCCTGAGAACAATCCCTGCATGAATGACAAAGAAGATGATTGTCCCACTCCGTGAGGAAGCGAGAACAACCCCTTCCTTGCTTACCTGAACATCTGTTCAACATCTTAATAATGAACTCCAAATTCTGAAATAAAACAGAAAATAGAGAAAATAACACGGCAATAATAATAAGTCTAAACAAAAATAATTTGAAAGCACACCGGGGGAAATTGGGCTGCTCAAGCCTAGAAAATACCCTGGATAAATTATCCAACACATCCTATCGCTTGTAAAAGCACCAAGCTAAGAGGAATTTTAACAGGTTTGTTGTCATGAAGTCCGTGATCTCACGGTTAATGATTTCAGTCACGTGGTGACAAGTGCAGAATAAAGGTTGCGGTGGTCTTACATGGCTGGTAATCGTTGTCGGCACTTCTGGGGGAATGGAGGGTAGCATAAGTTACATTGTCTTGAGTACTAGAGAAACAAATCATATAATTATGAAGCAATTGTAACTGTATATCATTCAACTGTGTTTGTACCTGATTTATTCTGTACAGGAATCATATAACTTTGAAATTGTTATAACAACTTATCATGCATCTGTGTTTGTATATAGTTTGTGTCTGGTGGGAATCATATAACTGAAGTTGTTGTAACAATGTATCATGCACCTGTGTTTGTACCATGTTTGTTTCTGGTGGGAATCATATAACTTTGAAGTTGTTGTAACAATGTATCGGCCGGCCTTGGTGACTCAGTTGGATGCGCCATCCGATTGGAGACCAGGAGGTCGCGGGTTCAACCCCTGCTGAGGTCGGCAACATTCTTTCGTGGAGATTGATCATGAAATATTTTCTACGGTCATTCTCTCCCTTCCGCTGATTCAAGAAGGGCAGTTGTCAGTTTCTGGCGAAAGAATGTGCAAAATACTGGTTAACCGCTTAGAGGACTAAGCCTGCCCAGTAAACGTGTGGTTAGGTAAACTGACCGCGCTAGACATGACCCCATTGGGTTGACTGGGCCGTAAAACCTCAACACAAACAAAACAATGTATCATGCACCTGTGTTTGTACCATGTTTGTTTCTGGTGGGAATGCGGGCCCCCGTAGCCTTGTGGATAAGAGAGTTGACTCTTAATCCATTAGGTTTCTCACCGCTGTGGTTCGAGCCTCGCTCGGGTCATATGTGGGAAAGCCAAGTTCTTCTTACGGATGGTCAGGTGGTTTTTCTCCGGGTTCTCCGGTTTTCGCCCACCTTCGATGAACGATCGGCTCGATATAAGTGAAATATTCTTGAAAGGGCCGTAAAACCCAAATCAAAAAAAAAAAAAAAAAATTCTGGTGGGAATCGTATAACTTTGAAATTGTTATAACAACATATCATGCATCTGTATTTGTACCATGTTTGTTTCTGGTGGGAATCATATAACTTTGAAACTGTTGTAACAACATATGCACCTGTGTTTGTACCATGTTTGTTTCTGGTGGGAATCATATAACTTTGAAATTGTTGTAACAACATATCATGCATCTGTATTTGTATCAGTTTTGTTTCTGGTGGGAATCATATCAATTTGAAGTTCTTGTAACAACATTATGCACCTGTGTTTGTACCATGTTTGTTTCTGGTGGGAATCATATAACTTTGAAATTGTTGTAACAACATATCATGCATCTGTATTTGTATCAGTTTTGTTTCTGGTGGGAATCATATCAATTTGAAGTTCTTGTAACAACATTATGCACCTGTGTTTGTACCATGTTTGTTTCTGGTGGGAATCATATAACTTTGAAGTTGTTGTAACAACATATCATGCACCTGTATTTGTATCAGTTTTGTTTCTGGTGGGAATCATATCAATTTGAAGTTCTTGTAACAACATTATGCACCTGTGTTTGTACCATGTTTGTTTCTGGTGGGAATCATATAACTTTGAAGTTGTTGTAACAACATATCTTGCATCTGTATTTGTATCAGTTTTGTTTCTGGTGGGAATCATATAAATTTGAAGTTCTTGTAACAACATTATGCACCTGTGTTTGTACCATGTTTGTTTCTGGTGGGAATCATATAACTTTGAAGTTGTTGTAACAACATGTGCATCTGTATTTGTATCAGTTCTGTTTCTGGTTGGAATCATATAACTTAGAAGTTCTTGTAACAACATAACATGCACCAGTGTTTGTACAATTTTTGTTTCTGGTGAGAATATATAACTTTGAAGTTGTTATAACAACATATCATGCACCAGTGTTTGTACCATGTTTGTTTCTGGTAAAGAGTATATAACTTTGAAACTGGTGTAACAACATATCATTCAACTATGTATGTTCCAGGCTTGTTTCTGGTAAAAACTAAATAATGTTGATGCTGTTCTAACGACATATTATTCAACTGTGTTTGTATCTGGTTTATTTCTGGTAGGAATCATATAATTTTGAAGTTGTTGTAACAATATGTTATTTAATTTTGTTTGTACTTGATTTATTTCTGGAGGGAAGCAGCATAACTTTGAAGCTGTTGTAACAACATATCTTGCAACTGTGTTTGTACTTGATTCATTATACTCATTTTAGTGGAGGTATACAGTTTTCAACATGTTTGTCATTCTGTGATTCTGTCTGCCTGTTGTTTTGCTAACACTTAAGGTTTTTGCTCTATATTTTCACTAGCCTTTGTCCGATTTTATTCAAATTTTCACCACACCTTAGCCATCAAACTGTGCACGTGTGTTACGAAAATAGGCACTGAAAGGGTCAGTATTACATGAGTTATGTCACTTTGTAAATCTTTAAATAAGATGTTTGTATTTTGACTGATAGTGCATAGTTTGTGAAATCAACTTCTCATATAGCTGTTATTGAATCTTTTCAAAACTTAGCCTATATATTACAGACATAGTGAAGATGAGCATATGGAAGGTTGGTGCTGGAAAACTACTTTTTGACAAAATGGCAGGTTTTTTTTTAACTTAGCCTTTTAGTGATAATGATATTTAATAGTGCATTCTTTATGAAGTCAAATCCTCTTAGAGCTTTTGTTGGATCTTTACAAAACTTTACACATACATTACAGACATACTGAAGATGTGCATATGAAACATTGATGCTGAAAAAATATTTCTTCACAAAATGACAGCATTTTTAACTTAGCCATTTTATGACAACTGCAACTAGTCAATAATGGTTAATTGCGTACTCTTTGTGAAATCAACTCCTTTTACACTTTTCGTTGGAGCTTTTCAAAACATTGCATATGTGTTACAGATATATTGAAGATGTGCATGTGCAAGTTTGATGCCGAAAATTCTTTTTTTTTTTTAAGAAAATGGCAGCATTTTTAACTTAGCCATTTTACAACAACTGCACTTAGTTAGTGATGGTTAATAGTGCATACTTTATGAAATCATTGTCTCTTAGAACTTGTTGGATCTTTTCAAACCTTTACACATACATTACAGATGTATTGAAGATGTGCATGTGAAACATTGATGCTGAACAAATAATTCTTCATAAAATGACAGCATTTTAAACATAGCCATTTTAGAACAACTGCACCTAGTTAATGATCGTTAATAGTGTATACTTTGTTAAATAAACTCCTCTTACACCTTTTGTTGGATCTTTCCAAAATCTTGAAGATATGTTACAGACGTATTAAAGAAGTGCATACGCAAGTTTGATGCAGATTTTTTTTTTAGCTCACCTGAGTAAAGCTCAGGGTGAGCTATTGTGATCACCCTCTGTCCGTTGTCAGATGTCCGTCATCAACAATTAGTTCCCCTGGGCTGATTGACTCAAAACTTGGTAGAAACTTGGTAGGAATCATCGGGGGCAACTTGCAGATAGAAAAAAAAAAAAAAAAAAGCTAAAATCGTTCTGATCAGAAATTTAAGATGACCACCATGGCCCCTCTCTTGAAAATCTATTTTTAGCTTCTTATGAACCAAAAGGCTGATCAGAAATCCAAGATGGCCACCATGGCAGCCATCTTGAAAATCTGTTTTTCACTTCTTCTCCTGAACCAAAAGGCAAATTCACTTGAAGTTTTCTGGAAACATTGGGGTGATTTGTAGATCAAAAATAGCTAAAAATCTTTCCTTTCCGAAATCCAAAAATGGCCGCTATGGTTGCAATCTAGAAAATCTATTTTTCACTTCTTCTCCTGAACCAAAAGGCCAATTTACTTGAAATTTAGTAGGAAGCATTCGGGTAAATTGTAGATCAAAATTAGCTAAAATTGTTCCAATCAGAAATCCAAGATGGTCATCTTGAAAATCTATTTTTCGCTTCTTCTCCTGAACCTAAAGGCCAATGGACTTGAAACTTGATAGGAAGCATCGGGGTGACGTGTAGATAAAATAACACTAAAATCCAAGCGGTGTGGTGGCCATCTTAAAAATCTATTTTTCACAGGTTTGTCTGGTTGGAATAACTTAACCCTTAAAGGGCCAGTTACAACTGCAGCAGACGACATTTTTTTTTTTTTTTTTATTTTTCAGAGAAAGCAAGTCTTGATATTTCATGTGAATCATCTGCTTGCCAAACGATTCACATATTATATCAAAACTTGTTTTCTCTGAAAAATAAAAAAAACAAAAAAAACATTTTGAATGTTGTCTGCTACAAATTTTGCTTGGCGCTTTAAGGGTTAATTTGAAGCTATTATAACTATATATCATGCAGCTGCACATGTTTTTACCTGGTTTGTTAGCTCACTTGAGCCTTTATGCTCATAGGTGAGCTTATAGTATAGGCAGGCTCCATCATCTGTTAGTCTGTCTGTCGTCCACACTCTTCAAACTTCTTCTCCTCAGAAACCATTGGACCAATCAAAGCCAAATTTCATATGGAGCCTCAGTGGTTGGGGTAAACTGTGTTTGTACTGAATCATATAACTTTGAAGCTGTTGTAACTACATGTCATTCAAATGTGTCAGTACCAGGTTTGCTTCTGATAGGAATCATATAACTTTGAAGCTTTTGAAACTACATGTATTATGCAATTTAGTTTGTATCCAATTTGTTTCCACTTGGAATCATGCAACTTTAATTTTATACATCACGAAAACACGTCTATATAATGTTGACCCCCTTAAACCCCACTTTTATATAGTGAAACTGGGCTTTACAGAGGTATACATTATTTTTCATATTTCTGCTCAAAACATAGATTGTGGGTACTCGTTAAAACTGCCTCATCTTTTGAGCAGAAATATGAAAAATATCAGAATTTTTATCGGAAAATTTTCATTTTTTGGTGATAAAATTTTCAGTATACTTGAATAGGCCTGTTTTTGTAATGATCTGAACATGTAAATAGGATTATGTGGCAGTTGGACCACTAAGGTTTTTGTGGGGTTTGGAGCCAAATAGGAAATTAAATGGGATAAAGAGGATTTTTGAGTAGTGACTAAGTTCTGCCTTGGTTTCTTGGGTTTTGGGTAGGGATGATTCTAGATGTCAAAAACTACACATTTTTAGCTCACCTGAGCTCTGCTCAGGATGAGCTATAGTGGTCATTTTTTGTCCGTTCTCCGTCCTTCCGTCCATCAATACTTTCAAATGATAACTCCTCCAAAGCCATTGAAATGATTTGTCCCTTACTTGGTAAGAATGTTGCTTGGTTAGGGGCCTTTAAAAATAGCTAAAATTATGGTGATCTGCCTTTTGGTTTGGTTGCCATGGCAACAGAAATCTCCCATAGACTTATAATGGGAAAATGGTTAAATTGCATTTTCTCCATAACTATTAAAGTGATGTGCACCATATTTAGCAGTTATGATCATTGGATGATTGTCTACCCAGTTTATGTGTTTTATGACCAATGGCCACTTTGTTTGATTGCCATGGCAACATTAAATTTTAAAAAATGATTTTTTAAAATGACATCTCTTCTGAACCACTAAAGCAGTATGACCCTAATTTTGTACAAATGCTGCTTGGGTGAGGACAATTCAAAATAACTAAAATTATGGTGATCTGCCTCTCGGTTGGTTGCTATGGCAACAGAAAGCTCCCATAGACTTATAAGGAAAAAATGGTTAAATTGCATTTTCTTCATAATCAGTTAAGTGATGTGAACCATATTTGGCAGTTGTGATCATTTGATAATTGTCTACCCAGTTTTTGCATTTCATGACCAGTGGCCATTTTGTTTGGTTTCCATGGCAATATTAAATTTAAAAAAAAAGGATTTTTTTTTAATGACTACTCCTCCAAAACCACTGAGGCAGTAGGACTCTAATTTGGTACAAATGTTTAAAGGATAAAGGCAATTGAAAATAGCTGAAAGTCTGTCAATCTGCCTCTTGGTTTGGTTTAACAGAAAACTCCCATAGACTTATAATGAGAAAATGGTTAAATTGCTTTTTCTCCATAACCAGTGAAGTGATGTGAACCATATTTGGCAGTTATGATCATTTATGATTGTTTACCCAGTTTATGTATTTTATGACCAGTGACCATATTGTTTGGTTGCCATGGCAACATTAAATTTTAAAATATGATTTTTTTTTTTAATGACAGCTCCTCCATAACCACAGTAAGCAGTGTTGCAAACTTCATTACTGCTTATGAAGAGTCAATAAAACCAACTCTTATTTTCTAATCCGTAGCGAGTTCTTTGTTTCCAAAGGCAATCTTTTTGATATTTATTATATTTCCCTGCCCCTGTGCTGTTTACATGTATAAAATCATGATATTGTTAAACAAGTCTTCAGAAACCACTTAGCAAATTTCCACCAAATTTCACATTGATCCTACTGTTGAAATGTGATTAAGAGTTTGTTCAAATGATCACGCTCCATTGACTGTGATGCCAATGTACTCTTCTTCAAAACTAAGAATTGCTTAAATGATGATCCTTCAAGTTGCAATGATAGGATTTGAAAAATGATGCATAACATTTGAATATTTGCAGTGATTATGTCACTCAGGTGAGCGAGGCGTGGCCCGTGGGCCTCTTGTTAGAAGATGATCTTCTAGTGCAACAATGTGGGTATTGGAGTTGACATGCTATTGACTACAGTGAAATCTGTGTAAGAGAGCCACCTTTGAATAGTGGTTGATGCGAAAGAAGCGTCTTTCTTATAAAGGTACATGTCATGTAATTTTGCTAGCAAAATTACATGACATGTACCTTTATAAGACAGCCACCTTTCTACATCAGCCACTAAAGTCAATTTCAAAAGTGGCTCATACACACGTTTCACTGTACACCAATAAGTATTCTGTTTACTAGTTATACCATCTGTTCCTACATTACACAATTCCGAGAGAAAGTGTGACTGAAACACTCTTGTGTTTCTCTTGTTTTATGAAGGAAAAATAAAGAACAAGAAAGACCAGATCAGACAAACATTTATTTTATCACGTTTAAACAAAAACAAAATATTAAATTTGTGAGGCATGCTGTTGGAAACCACCCATATTTACACTAAACAGAGAAAATCCTGACCAACCTGCATGTCCATAGATGCAGTCAGGTCAGTGTTTTGCTCATTATGAAAACATGACTGTTCAAATATATTGAAAATTTCACCTCAAAAAACTGAAAATTTTCAGATAAAAAACTCTGATATGTTTCTTATTTTTGCTCGAAAACATAGATTGTGGGTACTCATTAGAGCCACCTCAGTGAGGCAGTTCTAATGAGTACCCACAATCTATGTTTTTGAGCAAAAATAAGAAAAAATGTATACCCCTGTAAATCCCTAGTTTTTCTATATAAAAGTGGGGTTTAAGGGGGTCAAAATTATATAGGCATGTTTTCGTGATGTGTTTGAGAACTGACCAGACTGCAAACATTTTCTCACAGTACACCATGTTTTTTTCTCTTTGAGCAATTTATATAATGAGCCAAGGCCAAAAAGTACTGTATCTGTGTTCCATTAACCCTTGTCATACTGAATAAATTAAGATGCCATGCCCTCTTCTAATTTCCAGCCAATCAGATTACTTGATCTGGGTTTTTGGTAGAAATTTACATATTTAATGACAAACAGTGCAGATCCAGATCAGTTGGCTTCTTCAGAAGCCAACTGATCTGGATCTGCACTGTTTGCTAAGACAGGGCATGTCGTGTTTAGCAAGAGAAGGGTTAACTCTTTCCCAGCTAGTGGCAACTTTTGTCATCTGCTGATAACCTTTGCAAACAGTTTGGACCAAAATCAGGCCCGACAAAATGTCGGGCCTGATCTTGGTCCAAATTGTTTGACACTCTGATGGTATTCCTGAAAAAAATTTTTTGAAAGAGTTAATTTTAAAGAAAATCCACAGACCACAAAAAAACATGCAAAATTACTCAGCATGCAAAGAGTTAATTGTGAGTCCTTTACTCATGATTGCTCAAAAGATACACATAATTTTTATAATAGCGAACGGTTTTCAACGGGTAAACAATACGTCATTTGTTTGTCCGAAACTTGCAACTGTTTATGAAGTTTGTCATATCAGGTACAAAAGCATGGGGACAATAATGAAAGTTGTCACATTTATCGTCTGCAATGTGTAAAATAACAGTTAAACTTTCGGACAAACAAAGCTATTTATAGTTCAGTACCTATATAGAATCATTCCGTATTGTGAGTCTCTAAACTTGACCGTAAATTTTTGATAGGACACTCAAATTTTCAGCGATGCACGGGATCTTAACCATAAAATGCTAGTCACAATAGCACTAAACATCAATTCACATGAAATGTGAAGCCCTATTTTCAGTGAATTTTTTTTTTATTGATTTTCAATAAAAATAGGGCTTCACATTTCATGTGAATGGTCTGCCTAATGGCAGACCATTCATATGAAATGTGAAACCTTATTTTCACTGAAAAATACATATAGAAATAGTATAAAAAAATTAGATTTAAAACTGTAAATAATAGACAGCCTTACCATCAGACATGGAAATAGCATCCCAGATCAGCCAGGTAGCGGGTTCAAACCCCGCCGAGGTCGGCAACATTCTTTCATGGAGATTGATCATGAAATATTTTCTACGGTCATTCTCTCCCTTCCGCTGATTCAAGAAGGGCAGTTGTCAGTTTCTGGCGAAAGAATGTGCACAATACTGGTTAACCGCTTAGAGGACTAAGCCTGCCCAGTAAACGTGTGGTTAGGTAAACTGACCGCGCTCGACATGACCCCCATTGGGTTGAATGGGCCGTAAAACCTCAACACAAACAAACAGATCAGCCCAGCTGAGTAAGGTACCTCAGTGTGGTGTTTACCCTAAAAGTAGTTGGACCACGTAACTCCTAATCAAACTTGTTCTAAAATTTTAACCCTTAAAGTGCCAAGCAAACTTTTGTAGCAGACGACATTCAATTTTTTTTTTTTTTTTTTTTTTTTCAGAGAAAACAAGTCTTGATATTTAATGGGAATCGTCTGCTTGGCAGACGATTCACATGAAATATCAAGACTTGCTTTCTCTGAAAAGTAAAAAAAAAATAAAAAACATTGTTGTCTGCTGCAGCTGTGATTGGCGCTTTAAGGGTTAATATCCTGTTGACGTGTATATAAACTGCTCGATTAGTAGCAACCAATGCAGACCTTTCTCATATGCTTTGTTCTGTGGCATTTGATTTGCGCCTTCACTGTTCACTCAGGCCTCTGTCCAAATACTTAAACTTTGCCACTTTCTGGGCTAATTCAGCAGAGGGCAAATTGGTGACATTTTTCTTATTTTTCCCAGAAAACAGGATTTAACATTTCACACAAGTTGGCTCCATTGGATACAATTTGCATAGAATGTCAAAACCTGTTGTCTGGGAAAAATAAGAAAAATATTTCAGTATGTCGTCTGCTGAAAGATAAGCGTTAAGGTAATTAGGGTTTATCTGGAAAATTGTTAATAACAAAAATTGGCATGTTCACTGGTATTGAATTTAGTGTTTTAACATTTCCACTCTGGGCTAATTCAGCAGACAACAAATTGATGGTATTTTTTCTTATTTTTCCCAGAAAACAGGTCAAATCCTGCTTTCTGGGAAAAATAAGAAATATACTTTATTATGTCTTCTGCTGAAAATTTTACCCCAAGTGCTGAGTGTTCATGTCACCTCCAAAACTGCAAACATGAATAGACCATGAATATTTATACATTTACAGTATGTGGAATTTGTAGGTCATGGTCAGACTGCATGGATGTCTGATCTGGATCGGCTCATTTTTAATGTTTAATAAGGTACCTTTCTTGCTTATTGCTTTGCATGCTGGGTAAAGAGATCAGCAGACAACATTTTGAAATATTTTTCCTATTTTTGCCAGAAAATAGGAGTTGATATTTCATGAAAAAAATTGTCTCTGTCAGAAACAATTTGCATGAAATGTCAAATAATATTTTCTGAAAACAATGAAAAAAAAAAATCATCAAAAATCTGCTGAGTTTGCCTATAGCATGCAATGTGATAATCACAGCTCATTGAAGTACATGAAGGTACAACAATTGATGGTAGTTTTTGGTAAATTAATATTAACCCTTGACCCTAGTCCACTGAACCCGCATATACCCTGCCTTTGCAAACAGTGTAGATCCAGATCAGTTGGCTTCTTCAGAAGCCAACTGATCTGGATCTTTGCAAACAGTGTAGATCCAGATCAGTTGGCTTCTGAAGAAGCCAACTGATCTGGATCTGCACTGTTTGTCATAAGTATGTGAACTTGTAACAATAACCTGGATCAAGTAATCTGATTGGCTGAAAATTAGAAGTGGGCATAGCATCTTAATTTATTCAGCATGGCAAAGGTTAAAGTGACAAATTTAAATTATCAGCAGATTACATTTTCAAATAGTTTAATGTTTTAGTGAGAAAATAGGGCTTGACATTTCATATGAATCATGATTTTCAGATGAGAATGATTCAGATGAAATGTCAAGTCTTACTTTATAAGGAAACAGCTTAACATCTTTTGTTGTCTGCTGACATTGTGCTATTAAAGTGCAAAGCAAAATTTGCAGATGACATAATATTTTTATTATTATTATTTTTTTTTTTTCATTATTTTTCAGAGAAAATAAAACTTGGCATTTCATGTGAATCATCTGCTAGGCAGATGATTCACATGAAATGTCAAACTTTATTTTTTCTGAAATATAAAAAAAAATATCAGTGTCATCTGCTGTAGTTGTATTTAGCTGTTTTAAGGGTTAAAAGGTTAATTTGAAACTTATGCACTGATGGTATCCTGTCTCCAAAAACAGCACATGTAACATTTCATTAGATCTATTAACAGTTACCAGAAACCTCAAAATGCCAAAATCAGCTGACATTCTAATATTTTTAGAGAAAATAAAGCTTGATGTTTCATGTGAATTGTCTGCCCAGCAGACAATTCCCACAAAATTTCAAGCTCATTTCCTCTGAAAAGTAATAATGAAAATTACTGTCATCCACTGCAGGTTTGCTTGGCGCTTTTGATGTTTTTAAAAATTGCTGAATGTGTGGCGAACATTGTAGAACCTATCAAATGCCACATTTTGCAGCTTCTGATCTGAGTCTACACTATTTGCTCTGGCCTGTATGTCTGAATACATAGATTAAAAAATAATAATTTAGATATGATAAACATTTGAGAAGAAAGCACAGAAACAAAAAGATGAATGGTTCGCAGTAATATTTCTTACCACAATTGAGAGGTTGCTGATGACATCACACACCAAGAATTATCTTTCTTGCTGGGGACTCCCAGGGATATTTTTAGCAGAATTTTAATGTACTTTGAGCATCAATATTTTTCTTGTCTGTTGGCAGATTGTGATAGAACATTAGTTTTTTGATTCTTAAGTACCTTAACAATAATCACAGTGAAGATTCAAGTCGCTTAGACTTTTTATCATCGAGGAATAATGACATAACAAGAGGCCCACGGGCCACAACTCGCTCACCTGAGTGAAACCGCCACTGCAGATATGCAGATGGCATGCAACATTTTTCCTAACTCTTATGACAAGGCAATGGCTTAAACAGTTTTTGAAATATTTTGCTTACAAGGTTAAAATGCTAAAATTTTCAAAACGTCACAAGTAAAACAAGTCACCCCCAATGCCTCCTACCAACTTTTGAGTCAACTGGCATTTCGGTGCAGTAGAAGAAGCAAAAAATAGATTTTCAAGATGGCTGCCATCTTGGATTTCCGATCGGAATGATTATAGCTATTTTTTGATCTACAAGTCACCCTGATGCTTCCTACTAAGTTTCAAGTCAATTGACTTTTAGGTTTAGGAGAAGAAGCGAAAAATAGATTTTCAAGATGGCTGTCATGGAGGCCATCTTGGATTTCCAATTGGCACGATTTTAGCTATTTTTGATGTACAAGTCATCCCGATGCTTCCTAGCAAGTTTGGAGTCAATTGGCCTTTCAGTTCAGGAGAAGAAGCGAAAAATAGCTTTTCAAGATGGCTGCCATGGTGGCCATCTTGGATTTCTAATCAGCACAATTTTAGCTATTTTTGATGTATAAGTCACCCCAATGCTTCCTAACCAGTTTGGAGTCAATTGGCTTTTGGGTTTAGGAGTAGAAGTGAAAAATAGATTTTCAAGATGGCTGCCATGGTGGCCATCTTGGAATTTGGACTGACACGATTTTAGCTATATCTGATCTACAAGTCACCCTGATGCTTCCTAGCAAGTTTGGAGTCAATTGGCCTTTCGGTACAGGAGAAGAAGCGAAAAAGATTTTCAAGATGGCGGCCATGGTGGCCATCTTGGATTTCCGATCGGAACGATTTTAGCTATTTTTTTATCTACATTTCACCCTAATGCTTCCTACCAAGTATCGAGTCAATTGGCCCTGGGGTGTAGGAAGAGTAGGCTTTTAAAGCAATTGTTCACGCCGCATGACGCACGCCGCATGACCCATGATGGACGACGGACATTGACTGACCACAATAGCTCACCATGCGCACTTCATGCTCAGGTGAGCTAAAAATCTGAGCAAATTTGGCTCAGTGGCTTCAGAGAAGTCGTCAAATTCTCAACAATTTCCCCATATAAATGTTATGGGGCTCATACAAATGCATAGGGAAGCAAACTTGACCTTGCCGTAAAAAGGTCAAATGTCAACGTACGATAATCTTTTTAGCAATTTTGGTAGATCTCATGTACCTGATGATTTGTGCACAGATTTAGCCCCAAGGCATCCTCAGTTCTGAAGAAGAAGATTTTTAAAGGGTCTTACCATATATGGGCATGGTGGCCATCTTGGTCGACCTACCGCGACCATTTTAGCAATCTTTGGTTCCCCTGACTTAAGAAGGCACAATATGAAATTTGAGCAAATTTGGCTCAGTGGCTTCAGAGAAGAAGAAATTTAAAATTCTCAACAATTTTCCTATTCAAATGTATGGGGCTCATACAAATGCATAGGGAAGCAAACTTGACCCTGCCGTAAAAAGGTCAAATGTCAACGTACGACAATTCTTTTAGCAACTTTGGTAGACCTCTCGTTCCCGATGATTTGTGCAAAGATTCAGCCCCAAGGCATTCTCGGTTCTGGAGAAGAAGATTTTTAAAGGTTTTTACCATATATGGGCATGGCGGCCATCTTGGTCACAGACCGCGACAATTTTAGCAATCTTTTGTTTCCCCACACTAAGGTGGCTCCATATGAAATTTGAACAAAATTATCTCAGAGGCTTCAGAGGAGAAGTCGTTTGAAACTCTTAACAATTTTCCCATTCAAATGTATAGAGCTCATTCAAATGCATAGGGAATCTAACTTGACCTTGCCGTAAAAAGGTCAAACGTCAACGTACGAAAATTGTTTTAGCAACTTTGGTTGACCTCTCGTCCCCGATGATTCGTGCAAAGATTCAGCCCCAAGGCATCCTCGGTTATGGAGAAGAAGATTTTTAAAGGTTTTTACCATATATGGGCATTGCGGCCATCTTGGTCAACGGACCACGACAATTTTAGCAATCTTTTGTTTCCCCACCCTAAGGTGGCTCCATATGAAATTTGAACAAAATTAGCTCAGAGGCTTCAGAGGAGAAGTTGTTTGAAACTCTTAACAATTTTCCCATTCAAATGTATAGAGCTCATACAAATGCATAGGGAAGCGAACTTGACCCTGCCGTAAAAAGGTCAAACGTCAACGTACGACAATTCTTTTAGCAACTTTGGTTGACTTCTTGTCCCCGATGATTCATGCAAAGATTCAGCCCCAAGGCATCCTCGGTTATGGAGAAGAAGATTTTTAAAGGTTTTTACCATATATGGGCATGGCGGCCATCTTGGTCAACGGACCGCGACAATTTTAGCAATCTTTTGTTTCCCCACCCTAAGGTGGCTCCATATGAAATTTGAACAAAATTAGCTCAGAGGCTTCAGAGGAGAAGTCGTTTGAAACTCTTAACAATTTTCCCATTCAAATATATAGAGCTCATACAAATGCATAGGGAAGCGAACTTGACCTTGCCGTAAAAAGGTCAAACGTCAATGTACGACAATTCTTTTAGCAACTTTGGTTGACCTCCCGTCCCCGATGATTTGTGCAAAGATTCAGCCCCAAGGCATCCTCGGTTATGGAGAAGAAGATTTTTAAAGGTTTTTACCATATATGGGCATGGCGGCCATCTTGGTTGACGGACCGCGACCATTTTAGCAATCTTTCGTTCCCCCACCCTAAGGAGGCTCCATATGAAATTTGAGCAAAATTGGCTCAGCGGCTTCAGAGGAGAAGTCGTTTGAAAATGTTAACGGACGGACGGACGGACGGACGACGGACGAAAAGTGATCACAATAGCTCATCCTGAGCAGAGCTCAGGTGAGCTAAAAATGGTTAAAATTGTAAACAGAAATTTGTCTGGTGTCTCCAACATGGCGGATCAAGGGAGAGTACCCTTACAAAACTTTGGCCTCTACAACATCTCAATTGAAATTGTTCTTTAACACTTAGCATGCAAGATAGAATTTTCAGCAGATGATAGTTTGAAATAGTTTCTTATTTTTCCCCCAAAAAATTAGACAGACTTTGCATGCAAACTGTCTCCTAAGATGACAGTGTGCATGAACAGTCAAAGTCTAGTTTTGAGGAAAAATAAGAAAATAATTATTTTCTTCCCAAAAACAGACTTTGACTTTGCAAACTGTTTCAGAATAGCAAAGTTTATTTTCTAGGAAAAATAAGAAAAATATCATCAGTTTGTCATATGCTGAATCTGCCAAGAGAATGGTCAAGGTTATAAAGAAATTGCTAAGCAAAATATTCCCTTCGAAGGATTGTGTGTGATCAATTTGTTCTCAAAATATAAACACTTTCTATGACATCACTGTCAAGATTTAGAAATCAACATTCACAGATTAAGAATAACCCTTTATTAGCTTGATTGTACAAAAGTACAGGAAGAGCTATTGCACTACTCCAGCGCCAGCATCGGCATTGCAGCATTAACAAAAATATTACAGTTTTACGTCAAAGTTTTTAAGACCTTATATTTTCTAAATCCTAAGATAGATTTAGTTTATATTTGGTAAGATTTTATTTTATTGAGTATTATCCACACCTCTGCTCATGACCTAGAGGTCAAGGTCACAGACTTAGAAATTTTATTTGAAAGTTTTGCATCAAAGTTTTTCAGATCTGATAGAATTTAAAGGGCAAGTTCAGGTGAGCTGTCCTGACTAGTGACAGGCCTTGTTAAAGAGTGGGATAATCTAGATCAATCAGACAACAGATGTAAAATGATTTAAATCGGTCATGAAATAACATTTCAATGTCTGTTAGTGCCAAATTAACAACAAATGATAAAAATATAATGCAAAGCCTTTTAAATGTCACAGATCCAAATCAAGAGAAACTGGTAATGTACAGGTGTCATACAAGATTGAAATATAACCCATACAATAGTTGTCACTTTCTCACCACTAAATCCTTCACGGTGAATACTGAAGACCCAGTCAGACTGCACACAGAGTGTGCAGTCTGACCGGGTCTTCAGTAGTCATAAATGTCATCTTCCACTGAAACTGTCTTATTGTAATACCAGATTGCTAGCAGGCATTTGAATTGGTGTAATCTTGTTTTGTTCTCTAAAATACCAAGCCAAATGACATCACAGAGTGCCTATTGATGTAGTCTCCTCATGCCTAATGCCGCCTGAACACATAAAGCAGTAAACTAATGTTTAACAAGTATTCTTAATAAATATCGGGACTTGTCAGATAAGATGAGAATCTTGACAAATATATTTCTTACCATTTGACAGAAACATACATTGTCAGGGTACTTGTTTGAAGCACCTTAATGAGGCGCTTCTAACAAGTACCTACAACATATGTATTCATGGTGAAATAAGAATAATTTCAATATGTTTTTGGCAAAAAAACAACAAGCAACAACAAGAAGGGAAAAAACTCATCTTATTTGGGATCCTGTTTAAAAATCGGATTGATGCGTGAAAATTGGACTGATGCGTAAAATGATGTAGCTTTTTTGTTTTGACCATGAAAATAATGAGGAAGCAATGAACAAATGAAAAACAAGTTTTGAAAATAATTATCTGAATTGTCCTGTTTATGTGCTGATGATGTGGGCCGGAGTGCTTTGTTGATAATCAGATCATACGACACAAATATCACCTTCATGAGAAAATGGATCTTGTGCTAAGGGCTAGAAAGAGATGAGCCTTCATTAAATGACCCCTTAATCCTTTTATCCCTGAGTTTCTGAAGTGGACTCTTCCATTCTTGAAGTAAAACATTGTCCACTGATGCAGATAAGGTATCAGTCTAAAATCAAAAACAGAATGGCGAACAGTGATGGCTCGTTAACTACACTGTTTGCACAGTTATTGGTTTTGGTTTGTCAGTCTGAATGGGTTAAAAGGATTTGCAAAATTGTAGCACAAATAAGACTTGGCATTTTATGTGAATTGTCTGCTAGGCAGACAATTCACATGAAATGACAAGCCTTATTTTCTCGCAAAAACATCAAAAGAATCATAATGTCTGTAGCAGTTGTGATTAGCACTTTAAGGGTTAAGCAATTTACATGACCATGTTCATTGATTCTGTCAGCTGAATTAAGCCAAAGATGAGAGTTGGTAGGGGGTAACTCTTTAACAGAGAAATTTGCTAATGAACTTTGAATCTACTGTTATAATACCATTAATGGATTATATCTTAAAGCCACAATCACAGGCTTTAACGCTTAGCACTCTGGGTAATAATATCAGCAGACTACTCATTGAAATATTTTTCTTATTTTTCCAAGAAAACACATTTTGACATTTCATGCAGATAAACAATTTTCATGAAATGTCAGATGCTGTTTTCTGAGAAAAATAAGAAAAATGCCATCAATTTGTCATCTGCAGAATTAGACCTGAGAGTAGTAAAGGTTAAAGGCACAAAAAGAAGTTTTAGCAGCTGGAAAATATGTAAACAACAATATTCAGATGGAGTAGGTAGGTGGAGCAGTGCACTCTTAACCCATTCTGAATAGACTCTCCCACACTATATATTGGAAGAGTCCAATTTCAATTTTAGGTATGTCTGGCTATGAGATTTACATATTCATAGAGAAAAATGGCTAAATTACTTGCAAACAGTGGAGACCCTGATCAGACGTCTGATCTGGATCTGCACTATTTGCCAGTTACCCTTTTACGGGTCTCCCGACTACAATGGGTTAATTTCATCCTACATCAGCTCACACATACCTTGATATTCTAGCATAATTGTGATCAACTGGTTGGGGAAAGGAAACTGGTTGTTATGCTTTTCTTTGATTTGTAACATATTGTCTATCATACTTTGTTTACTCTTTCTCTTGGTGCCATTGGACGCCATGGTCTGGATTTTGGCCCTTCCTGGACATCTCCTTTACCATTTGCCATACTTTTAACCCTTGTCCTGCTGAATAAATTAAGATGCCACGCCCTTTTCAAATTTTCAGTCAATCAGATTACTTGATCCAGATTGCATACTGAATGGCAAACAGTGCAGAACCAGATCAGTTGGCTTCTTAGAACTGTTTGCAAAGGCAGGGTATATCCAGCAGTTCAGCAGGACAAGGTTTAGTGTCTCGTTATTGATTTTGTTTAGTATTTTGGGGGACATTTGGTATAAATATTATAATAATTTTGGGGATTCTGAAAAAAATTTATGATCAGACATCAAATCAGTGCAGTCTAATCTGAATCTACACTGATTGATAACTAATTCTATAGAGTTTAGACATTCTATTGGTGAACAGCATAGAAGCTGATAAGCTGAGTAGGCTGTGCTACTGTCCTTTATACATCTCTTGGAAAGACGTTTTTTGCTTGGTGTTTTATTTTAAATGAAAATCTTTTGTTCTGACTGACCATATCTTATCAGAAACCATTTGTCTTTTCTATTTCTGTGTTTTGTTCTCAAATATTTACACTAAAATTAAATTTACGGCTAAAAGTTGGTCTGACCTATGCAGTTTCTATACTAAAGTGATTTTTTGGAATTTTTGTCTAAGAAAATATTTTTTTACTTTCCTTTGCTGAATTTGGATTATTGATGTTTCACAACAATATTGTGAAAATTTCAGAAAAATTGAACAAGTGGAACTAGTTGAAAATCTGGCTCCAAGTTATCTACCCTACAGATTTCTGCATGATTTGGCTTCATTTTTACTATGGGAAAAAGTGAAAATATTTGATTTTTTAAAAACCAATGACTGGAATGAAACTTTTCGAGCATAGGTTGTTATGACAAATGGTTTTGCATTAAATCATAACAAAAGTTTGCAAATTTACTTATTCTTTGAAAAGCATCAAGCAAAAAACGACTTTCTGAAAGATGTCGAAAGCAGAGTAGGTGTAAGCTGGTCACATGATTTCTATTTGGATGGACTCATGAGGTTAGGACACAGCTCAATACTCTAACCTCTATAGCACCATTCAAAATTGTAGCAGACGACATTCATTTTTTTTATTTATTTATTTTTCTTTTTGAGAAAATAAGGCTTGACAGTTCATGTGAATTGTCTTCTAGGCAGACATTGTCAGTCTTTATTTTCTCTGAAAAAATTTAGAGTGTTATCTGCTGCAATTGTGATTAGCGTTGAAATTGTTCACAGCAGTTATGATTCTAGACAGAAACTCAAATGAAATGTCAAGCCTTCTCTGAAAGTGAAAGAAAAATGTTTTAAAATGCCATCTGTTGTAATTGTGATTGGCACTTCAACCATCACAGCAGAGATGATTCTACGTCATACACATTTGTGCCATAGCCATCAGCTCGGTTGGTGTTTCTCAAATACACAGAGCTTTGTTGAACTGTGTACTTAAACTGGGGTTCCTTTTTTTTAAAGCAAAAAATCCTCAGAAACACTCGCCGAAATCTTTTTCCAACAGTACAGTATAGAATGAAATTAACAGCTGAATTAAGCACTACAAGAAGGTTACTAATGGTGGTGAATCGTACCCAGTCAACGGAACAGTGCAATGTCTCGACACCAAAGACAGCCACCATCATGTTGTCTACAAGGGCTGGAAGTTGACAGCCAAGGAACACATTAATCACAACAATCAGCATTACTGTTAAGTTGGTCTCTTTAGAACTGGATGAAGTGATTGAATCACGAGTTGCTTTAGCACGATTCACTGCCCGAATCAATAGAATATTTAACACGGTTAAGAGAGCAAATGGCAGAAGAAACATAATGAATAAGTAGGTGTAGATAAAATATACTTCCTGAAATACTTTATTTTTTCCAATGTCTGTGAACTCGATAGTTGGAATTGTGCGGTTGTATATGTCACTCCAGACTTGTGAAGTTTGATACTCGAAAAAGCGTGGTAAATTGTATGTAATAGAAGCAATAAATATGATCAAGATAACACGTTTGGTTCTTGCCATCGTACACGTATTGGCAGCATGTAATGGTCGGCACACAGCAATATATCGTTCCACAGTGAAGGCAAGTATTGTATACACAGTCCCAGTTTGAGCGATTAAGGCCACGGGATAAACAAATGGATGCATATATGGGTATGCGAAATAGTATCCCTCAAGTATATCTTTTTCCAAGTAAATGGTTGGAATGGCAAGGAAAAGAGACATAAACAGCAAAACCATCATGTCGTAGATTGCCAAGGATATCAGATAGTAAGAAGTACTATTTCTCATTTGACGATGACTCAGCACAATTATAGATAATATATTTCCCACAAGTCCATAACAGGAAATGATATTAGCAGCCACTCCCCAGGTATAGTACTGAAATGTTATTGTAGATGGAGAGCCACACTGTTCTGGTGGCTCCTCTGTGGTGCCATTGTAGTCAATTGTGGTATTGTAAAGATAAGATATATTTTCATCCATAGTGTTGTAAGCACCAGCACTATCTTTGACCAGCTGTTGGGTACTTCTTTAGGATTACTGTTGAGAATATAGTTTTCTGTTTAACCCTTTCCACCCTGATTTTATGAAATGGACATTTCCATCATTGAATTTGGAAATATCCATTCTTGCAAATAGGTATGTCAATCAAAACTCATAACAGAATGGCAAACTGTAGATCCTGATGAGATGGCTCATGATGAGCCATCTCATCAGGATCTACACTGTTTGCACAGGTACCTGGTTTGGTCTGCAGGGCTGAAAGGGTTAGGTTCCTTTATCCTTGGTTTTCCTGCAAAATACAAAGATGAAAAGTTAGTATAGGTCCAGATGAAAGTAGTATTCTGAAGATAATTTTTTGTGCCAAAAAATATATAACAGGTACTCATTGGAAGTACTAAGACAATTCCAGTGCATACCAGCAAACAGTTTTGCTACAAAAATAAATAACAAAAAAAAAATATATTTTTTTTTACAAAATAACAAATATTATACTAAGAAGCAAAAGGAAGTATACACATTTTGAATGCCCACAGTACCCACAGCATGTGTTTTATTGAGAAATGAAAAAAAAAAATTATGTGGATACCTCCACTTACATTCAACTCTGTACCACTCAAAAAAAGTTTTGCATCACTGTTGGTTTTGGTATGTGAAATAAGTGTCCCCTTTTGTAAAAAAAAAAAAGAAAAAAAAAATCAACAAAAAAAGAAAAAACATCTGAGCCGTGTCATGGAAAAAGTTGTCTCTGGGGCATAATTATGTGAACAGTGAATTTTGGATGAGCCAGCTAAGCCACACAGTCTGTTCAATATTGGTCTTTGCTGTACGTCAATATATATTACAGTAGCCAATGAGTTTGGTTGGAGTTATCTCCCAGTTTACCATAAACAAGCAAGTGCAACTAGTTAATCATAAAAAACCAAATGCTTCCAGTTACCATAAACAGCCAAGTGCAACCGGTTTGCATACGATAGGTAGAGAGAAAATTAGTCTTCCCCTGTAATTTGTGCTGTGTTTCTACTAACAAGTATTTCAGGAAGGGGGAGTCAGCTTTTGTACAGTAGACACAGTTCAGATCTATATTTATGAAGCCACTTCAGTTTACAAATAGGCTTTGTTTTCTTTGTTTAACTCTTTGCATGCTGGGTAATTTTGCATGCTTTTTTGTTGTCTTTGGATTTTTTTTTTTTTTCAAATTAACTTTTTCAAAAAATATTTCAAGGAATACCATCAGAGTGTCAAACAGTTTGGATCCAGATCAGGCCAGACGTTTTGTCGGGCCTTATATAGGTCCAAACACTTTGCAAAGGTTATCAGCAGAGGACAAAAATCACCACTACATTACAAAAACATGCCTATATAATATTGACCCCTATCAACCCCACTTTTATATAGTAAAACTGGGGTTTACAGGGGTATACATTATTTTTCTTATTTCTGCTCAAAAACATAGTTTAAGGGTACTCGTTAGAACTGCCTCGGCGGTTCTAACGAGTACCCACAATCTATGTTTTGAGCAGAAATATGAAAAATATCAGAATTTTTTATCTGAAAATTTTCCTCTTTTTGGTTGTAAAATTTTCAATATATATTCGAATAGGCATGTTTTCGTAATGAGTGGGGGAAAGAGTTAATGGAGGCAGTAAAATAATGTTGAATGTACTGTAGTTATAATCTTATTCTAAAAGCCTATAATTTACCCAGAAATAGTGGAACAATTTCTGTCAGAATATCTAGCAACAATGTTTATGCACTTATTAATAACTTCTCTTTTATTATCTATTCAGTCAATCCAGAATGTCTGTAGAGGTCATGAAAAATAGATCTGCATCAGTTGTCCTTAACTTCCCTGACAAAATGACATATGCAAACAGTGCAGAGTCACAGAAGTCTGATCAATGATGCCACCAAATATGTTGCTAACAAAACTGCACAAAATTGACAAAATTTAGGCAAAAAAGAATGGAATAAAATTTTAGAACATTTACTATTAGTGAAAGTCAGGTTTATACCAGTGATTTGATTTTGAAATATCCAGTTCTGAAAATTTACATCTCAAAAGAAATAATTCAGTGTTCAGCAGAAGACAAATTGATGATCTTTTTCTTATTCTTCTCAGAAAATAGGATATGATGTTTGATGCATGTTGTCTCCAATAGAGACAATTTACATGAAATGTTGAATCCTGTTTCCTGGGAGAAATAAGAAAAATATTTCAAAACTTTACCCAGAGAGCGAAGTATTAATGGAGTTGAATTTTTGTGCTAAGGTGACAAATTTAGTGTTCAGTGTCAGCCTTTTATTAGCAGGTTATGCTTCAATAATCCTGTCTAACCCTTAAAATGCCAAGAAAACCTGCATCTGAAAATGTCGTCTGTTTATGTTGTCTGCTGAATATTCTTGCAAACTTTTCAAACCTATTTTTGCATACAGGCAAACAGTGTGGACCCTGATCAGACTGCTCCTAGAGCCTAAGAGGAGCAGTCTGATCTGGGTCCACACTGTTTGCAAAATTGACTTAAAATCACAAGCAGATGACAAAGAAGACAACAATTTTTGTGATTGGCAGTTTAAGGGCTAAGACTGCTGCAGTACCTGGTCACACAGCATGGCATCTCTGAGCCTTCAAACTGTATATGCTTTGATCTATTGTTCAGTGGTTGTGCATGAGTATTGTAACATATTAACCCTTGTCGTGCTGAATAAATTAAGATGCCACACCCTATTCAAATTTTCAGCCAATCAGATTGCTTGATCCAGACTGTAGATATAAATTCACATACTGAATGGCAAACAGTGTAGCTCCAGATCAGGTGGCTTCTTCTGAAGCCAACCGATCTGGATCTACACTGTTTGCAAAGGCAGGGTATATCCGGGTTCGGCAGGACAAGGGTTAAAATATCAGATAATTTTCAGAAGATTGTTTAAGCTATAGCTTCAAGTGTAATCCTGAACATTAGTTAGAGTGAGTAAAGACAGAAATATGTTAGATGCATAAATATCAAAGGAATATCGGTAACTTTGATTATTGTTATTTATTTTGTCATAAAAGTGATGAAAGTGTAAAGAAAACTCTATTCTTATAGAACATACAGACATGCAGAACTTCATAAATTTAGGCAAACATCAATAGGTAAAAAAAAAAAAAAAAGGTATGAGAAAAGTCCAGGGAGTGCCACAATCACAAATCACAGCCCTTCCCAGACACCAAGAGGAAGAAGAAACCAACAAAACCAAACAAGCACAAATCGAACAAACATACAAAAAGCACTAAGATAAGCTCCCTCTTTCCCAAGCGAGATAATCACAATGCTAAAAGAACTGAAAAACACAAGAACAAAATAACACAAGGTAAGACATAAAACAAATCGCCTCGTAGAATAAACCACAAAGCAACAAAGAGTAAGACTAACAACAGGACTACCGCCTTAGAACGGTCAGCAGAGTAAATCACCAGCGGGTTTAAAGCACTTTTACAGCTAGCCAACTTCACCCTGGGTCCAGATGCTACTGTTAATACAGAAACACATAAAAATTCCTTTTGGGCAGTATCAGGCAAATGCTTCAACAGCTGGTGTGCTAACAAACATATAAGTGAAGATAACCAGGAAATGACACGATAAAGAAGCACAGTCTTCCCGAGGCACCAAAAGAAGGAGAGATGAGGAACAAATAATCATTGTGAAAACATGCCTATTCACATGTATAGAAAATTTCACCTCCAAAAACTGAAAATTTTCAGACAAAAAAATGATATTTTTCATATTTCTGCTCAAAAACATAGATTGTGAGTACTCGTTAGAACTGCCTCTGTAAGGCAGTTCTAACAAGTACCCACAATCTATGTTTTTGAGCAGAAATAAGAAAAATAATGTATAACCCTGTAAACCCAAGTTTTACTGTATAAAAGTGGGGTTTAAGGTGGTCAGTATTATATAGGCATGTTTTCGTCATGGACAATAAAATGCCACATATGGAACCACCAGTGCACAAAGAAGAGCTTCAACAAGAACCATCTTGGAATGGTCAGTAGGAAAACTCCTTGGGGCTTAAACTTTCTCACACAAAATCTCACCCCTAATTTTGATGCAGGTCCAAATTACCAATATTTGTTTGGTCCTCTGCCTCATCTGTGAAACACATATAATCAGAACTGCTATTGATGAAAAAAAGCAAAGGGCTTAATGTTGATCCGGAGCAAGAACACAAGAAAACCTTAAACAGGACCATGATGGGTTGAAATGGCAAAATTTTTCATGCGCTTTTTGGATATTATACCTACCCAGAATCCCTGAGGTGTGGGTATGAATCATTTGACAGTGCAAGTTTTAGAATGGAAGAATATTATTGATAGAAATGAAAATGATGTGAACGTACAATATCATTACTTGTGACGTTTACCATGGTCCTGCTGAATCTGGATATATCCTTCCTTTGCAAACAGTGTAGATCCAGATCACTTGGCTTCTCTGGATCTACACTTTTGCCATTAAGTATGTGCATTAATTTTGTATCAACAACCTAGATCAAGTAACCTGATTGGCTGAAAATTAATAGTAGGCATGGCATCTTAATTTATGTAGCATGGCAAGGGTGTTAGAATGCTTATAGAAAGCTCCAACAAATATCATTGTTGCCTTTGGAAATAAAGAACATGTAAACGAATGAAAATAGGAGACTTGGTTTTATTAAGTCTCTTCATAGGCCTTTCATTGTAGTTTAGACACATATAGATTTCACTATGATATTCTTTTTATCCTGAAGTACAGAAGAATTGATAAGAGGTGAAAGTCCAGTTTTAAAAGAATAATCTATGTTACCATGGTATTCTGAATGTCTTGATAAACTAATAAAGCCCCAATGGTCAGTGCTGACATGCTTTATTTTTTATTTTAGGATATAGCCTTTCAGAAAATACATCAGCTAAATTCCCTGGGATGGTGCAGGGTGACCATATCTAGCTCATAGCCTAAATCCATCATAATATGACCCTAATATGGTAGCTGCTTTTGACAGCCAGCTTTCAGTTTTTCACAAAAGCGTTTAAATCGCAGGCCAATTAATCTGTGTTTGTGTGGTTTGATCTAATTAAAGAAGCCAGTTTAAAAAGTACAACAAATAGGTTGACTGACATTTGACCATTTATGAATTTGGCATCCCGAGTATAAGGAGTTAAGTTGTCCCAATATTTTGGGTAAATATGGAAGATACAGGAAACTGCCAGTGTCTCTAGAACTGATTTTTGGCACTGCTGTCCAATATCTGCTCCATGTTTTGACCTGCAAGAAATCCTCTGGTTACTATAAACAAAAAGCTTGACTCAGAATGAGCTAGATAGAAAATTCTCATTAGGAAAGCCAACTCATGTCAAGGAGAAGACTGTCATAGATCCAGATAAGGCACTTTTTCAACCGAAAGGTACTAACATTTTTCTTATTTCTCATGAAAACATACATTGTGGGTACTCATTAGAAGCACCTCACTGAGATGCTTCTAATGAGTATCGACATTGTATGTTTTCATGGAGAAATAAGAAAAAATATTTAAATGCTACTCTCTCTTATCTGGAGCTATGGACTAGCTCTGTCGCTTTTGAACACATTATAGAAACAGCTTACAGCTGCAATCCAGGATACTTTAAAAATAAAGTGGACACTCACATACCATATTTTTACCCTAAGAACTGGGACAGAGACAGACAGGCTTGAGCAAACAATGTAGATCTAGATTAGATGTCATTGAATGAGGTATGTAATCTGGGTCTACAATGTTTGCAACTGATCTAGCAGTTTTTAGACAAATCAACAGGTAGTAAAATGGATTTGTTAAAATTTTAGGAGATGTTTGGTAAGGAGTTAAGTTCCAAATATTTAGGGTCAATATGACAAAAAATGTCACTGGTCTTGATCTGAAACTGTCTCTCTCTCTCAGTTGGATTATGCCATTTTATACCTAAGTTTCTGAAGTAGACTCTTCCATCTTTGAATTTGGACATGTCCATTATTGCAAAAAGGGTGTCATTCAAAAATCCAGAACTGACAGGCTATGTTTGTTTGAATTATGGTACTTTAAAAGTCATAGTGTACTACCTTTATGATATATGTTATTTCTTTTCTACGTGGTAGTGGGGTGGTGCGAAGGTGTCGTGTATCTTACTTCACCAGGGCGTCCAACTGATATTGGCTTAGAGTTGGGCAAGGCCTGCTATCCTTGTAGCAGGTAAAGGTAGAGGAGGGAATATTTTTTATTTCTTCTGTTTTTTCACTTTCGTTCCTGTTCCTCTTTCTTCCCTGTCCCTCTCTTTCATCTCTTCTACTATCTCTTCTACCTCTTTTCTCCCTTTCTCTGGGAGACAACACAAAATGATCCACAAGGGTTGACGTGTCATTAAACCCCAACACAATCAATATTTCTTTTCTCAGCTGAAGCATCTGGGAGCAGAATTGTTAGCATACCTATCTTTGGATCACACTCTTTGGTTGGACCCCACCCCCACCTCCGTCCACTCCGGGAGGTAGAATACAGCTCATGACTGTACAGTGCTTTGTTGCACAGAAGAAACTTTCATTATCACCTGTCCATCATCTTGATATGACTTGAATAATATCGAAATGGATGTAAAACACCAAATAGTCATCAACTTTTCTCAGCTCTTTGAATATTTCAAGACTTTATTTGAGTGAATAATAACAGCACCTTGTAGTCA